>CP092093.1:14525000-14542500 GCA_029203775.1 Neoneuromus ignobilis
ATAAACAATAATATTTTTTAAAAAATATTAACATATTTAATAATCTTGAATTTCACAGAATATGTAATATTTAATCAATATTAAAAAATATTTCTTAATAAAAACTATCAGTTATATTTATTAAAAAATTAGTAATTTACAAATAATGTGAAAAATTATTTATGATAAAATTAAAATACCTGTCTTAAAGAATTACTGTCAATTTCGTTAATTTAAATTGAAATCTTTAATACAGATAAAATTTTGTGAAATCAATTTTTGATTTTCTAATTTTAAACATTCACACTGATCAAATCTCATTAATAATCCAAGAAAATTGATTTCTCAATTAAAGATAAAATTTAAATCCTTTTATCAATTTGTATTTCTCTTATTCTGAAAAGCCCTTTATAATAATTCGAACTCAAGAAGTATCTCATCAATATTTTGTTAAATTGAAATATTTAATTCAATTGATTTTAGAATAATTTCGTATTAAATCGTAAAATAAGATTGCTATTAAATAAAACTGTACATTTTTTATATTACTTGCATTGACAATTTTCTATACTTTTTTGTGTTTGAAGTAGTTAAATTATTTGTATGTAATTATATATATTATAAATATTTATATGTTACATTTTATAATGAATTTTTTATATTTAATTAAAAATTTACAAATGAAATTGTACTAATAAATATCTTAAATAATGAATAATTTAGATATATGATACATACAAATATTGCTCGGTTCAAAAAATTGCACTTAACTACAGGACAAACACCTAAATTGAATCCAAATGTTTTTATAAACATTTGTTTTCAATTCGATTAAGTAAAATATTACTGATTTTTTAAAATGCACAATATAGAAGGTTATTCTGATGAAATAAATGTGGAAAATAAATCCAATTTACAAACATTTAAAGCATAATAATAATTCTAGAATTTTATGATTTTAAGTTCACTTAAATAATATAATATTTTGTATTTTAATATAATAAAGTTAATTAAGTACAAAATGTAAGTTAAAGACATATTGGTAAATAAATTATATGTACATATAGTTATAAATGTGAAAAATGATTCTAAAAATTAGGTCTATAAATGATCTAATTATACTGCATTTTTTGTATGTATTTATTTTCATTTAATTAGAGATTTTTTTTATAATTATGTACTTTAAAGTAATAAAAATACGTACTATTATAATAAATAATAGAAAAAAATCAGTATAATTGAGTGCATGTCTTACATTGATATTAGTTTCAAATATTAGTGCTATCATTACACAAAACATCAACATTCCTCAAAATTTATTTCTTATTAAAATATGAATTAAATAATTATTTATCTACAATACTGATATAATGTATATTTTTTTAAATTTCTGCTAGTATTTACAATACATTTTACAAAAAATAATATAAAAATATAGTTGTATAACAAAAATTAATTATTATATAAAAAGGATTAACAATTTAATTTATTAAAAATATTCCTTTAAATATTAATTTTACATTATTGAAATATATTTTAATTGAAAATTATTAAATATTTTATAATAAAATTACTAATAGATAAACAACATTGCTAAATTAAGTAAGTTGTTTTTATAGAGAGTTCAAAATCTAAATTATAGAAAAATATTTGTGTTATATTTTTCTGCAAGTTGCAACAAAATACAGAATTAATAAGCAAACCTTGACATCATTTTATAATGAAAACATTTGTTGTATTACAATTTTACATAAGGAACATAAAGTCGTAATCAAAGACTTTTTATTAAATCTGGTATTTTTTGTTCTTGGAATATATTTTGTGTAGAACAAATTCCTACTAACGAAGCTTTTTTATGAAAAAATAAGGAAGTGAGAAAGAAATATCATACTTATATATTATATAAAAACATACATAAATCCATCCATCTAACTTCATATATATATATATATATATATATATATATATATATATATATATATATATATATATATATATATATATGAGAATATATACATATGTATATGTGTATATATGTCGAAATATAAAATGCATATTAAATGAAATTCTGTGTACACGTTTCGTATTTTCATTTCATGTGATATTTATTTCAGACTAGATTTGTATTCCTTTGATAAGACTTGTCCTCAGGTTGTTTTCGTGCGATGTCCGTTTTATATTTTCTTTTTTCGTTTTGCAATAAAATAAATATATATTTCACTGGCTCTACTCGTATCCACATTTATTTTTTATATTGACCGAAATATATTCTTATTTATACTTTCTTATTTTCAATAAGAATAATATCGTATATATTAAATTATTTCACCCACACACACATATTCTCTCCCTCTTTCACGCACACATACACACACACACACACACACATATATATATATATATATATATATACACGAAGGCCATTTGATAAATATGGTAAATTTATTTATTGTTTAATTGTATTAATTAATTAAATTTTTCAATTTAGTTTTTCTTACTTTTTTACCATATTTATCATATGACCCTCGTGTATATATATATATATATATATATATATTTGTATTTGTAAATGTGTGCATGTATGTGTATAAATATATGTATATAATAGTAATTACAAATTAACCAACGAAATATTCAACAAATTTTTATTTTTGATTTTTAAATGAATAATAGTTTTAAATAACACATTTTTCTATTAGAGTAAAAATCACTATGTTTTTATCCTAAAGATGTTTAAATATTTACATAAATATAGATTTTTTTGATTGTTGCTACTATATTTTTAATGAAGAACATAAATATATATATATATATATATATATATATATATATATATATATATATATATATGTGCGTATATATATATATATATATATATATATATATATATATATATATATATATATTTGTAATTATAGATGTATAAATGGGTGTAAATAAATATATAAATAAATGTGTTTGTGCATGTTTGTCTGCATATATGTGACAAGAAACCGATTAATTAAAATTAAAAAATAAAAAATTAAAGCACACTGAATGATAGGATCAAATTATTTAATCCAGAGGAAATACATAAATTTGTACAAAAAATAAATTAAAAAATCAAAATCATTAAAAATAATTAATATTTTAATTAAAATTAAAAGTATTACAAACTGGAAAAAAGATATCGTACTGTAATAAAAATTTCTTCATAAATGATTTTTTAAATAATAGCAAAAACAATAAATCTGTTATAACAACTTAAAAAATTAATGAAATATTATGTTTTTATTATTCATATTTGAAAGTTTATTATGTGCTAACTTTTTCACAATTTTTATATCTTTTTTGTAACCGAAAATATTTATTCTGTAGACAATAGTGACTTACATAATGGGACAAAAAAATCGATTAAATAGATATAAGTAGGATACATAGCAAAAAGGAAAGATAATGAAATACAAAAATCATTATAGAAAGGAGACCAAAAGAAAAAAGAGATCAAGGAAGAGACCTTATCAACAACGATAGGATAAAATTGCAAAATACAGTAAAGATGATGATTGGATGAGATTAGCTGCGACAGGCAACAGTAGACGTATCGTAGGAAAATATTTAAGAAAATCTAGTAATATTTGATGAAGTATTCTTTTAACAATTGACTGATATTGGATTTTGTGATGATAATATATATATATAATTTTAAATTCATAAATTGTTATTAAAATATACAATAATTAAAATTAGACCAATCATTTGCTTAAAAAAAGTAATTTATCTTTTTTAACTCTCAAAATATTATAATGTATGAAAAATTATTATATGAAAGTTGTAAATTTATCCATTAGAGAAAATCATAAAAAAATAGTGTAATATATATATATATATATATATATATATATATATATATATATATATATATATATATAGCAGTTAATATATTTTGTTATAAATGACAACTTTTTTGTATATTTTCATAAAAATATTTTAAAATTGTTGTAAAATATGATCAAATAGTAAATATATATATATATATATATATATATATATAAGAATATTTTTATAAAAAAAACTACTTCGTTCTGAGTAATTTTCTTGGAAAATTATTTACGATTTAGAGAATAGAATATTGCAATTTATCATAAGTAGCTGACATATCCAGACAGATAAACAATAAATAACCGTACTTGAAAAATGATAAAATGAGAAAGGAATATATTTGTATGTATATATGTTTGGCAACTGAAATATAAAAGTTCAAACTTTCAAAATAAATTGAGTATAACTTTGATGTCATTATCAAAATACGTGAAAGGAATTTCATATAAGAACGTCTTTGAAAAGGTAGGAAGTGAGCGTGCACATATTCAACGTAAACGTAGACATACGTACGAATGTACATTCAGTCATATATGTTTAAATATATGCACGCACATATATATATATATATATATATATATATATATATATATATATATATATATATATAATGTACAAAACATAAGAGAGAAAACAAAATTGTAGAAATGTAGCATACAGTAATGTCGTATGACGTATAATATTACGAAGACAAATAGAACCTTATATGGCGAGCTTGTCAACTCCAGTCTCAGGAAATCTGCAATGCTAATGTAATAAAATACAGAGAAAATAAGCTTCTTTAGTTAAATGGCATCAGAATTTATGATTTTAAATATGTATATACACGTTGAGTTCTCATGCATGAAAGAATAAATTTTATGTTCTACGGAATATATAAATTATACACACATATACGCATTTATATATATATATATATATATATATATATATATATATATATATATATATATGTATGTATATGTATGCCAATTTAGTGTTGGAAAACACAGTATTGTAAAATATCAAAAATTATATTATTGTTGAATATTTTTCGTAACTTTATTGAACTTGCAAAAATATTATCTTTGTAAACTTGGTGAATATTACAATATGAAAAAATCTCTTCTTACTCAATTCATGTTATTTTAAAAAATATTTGTTATATATTCTTATATATATATATATATATATATATATATATATATATATATAATATAAATATAAATGAATTTAAATCTTTGTTAAAATTAATTTATGGATTATCAATAAAATTAAATATGTTTACAATAATAAAGTAAATCGTAATTTTTTATATAAAATATGTTTATTTAATCAGTAACATATTTTATTTAAAATTATTCATCGTACGGAAAAAATTGAGTGCAGAAAGAAAATTTGTATTTTTTTATTTACAGACAATATAGTTTTGAAAAACAACGTTATGTTATTGTAAAAATATACCTCTATTTCAGATTGAAATATTTTTTTATTGCTTTTTACCTTTTTATCTAGTTTATTAAAAGTTGTTACGTACTACTTGAATAAGAAAATTATTTCTCAATTATTTTCTTCGTTTAAATAAATTCATGTTTTTTACTACATTTGTTTTTAATTTTTTTAACTTTTATAACATTTTTAAAAGTATTTTTATATTTTATATATATTTGTCGTATTTAAAAGTACCTCATTATCTTATATTTATTCAGTTTAAAATTTATTCTATAGTAGCCAGTGTATAAAATACGATTTAATTTTAAATTTATATTGATTTATTTTCTTCTTTTCAATTAATTATAATTTTAGTTGAAAATTGTTGCAAATGACTTCAATACAAAGTTAAATTTCTATTATAATATTAACAATAATAAACTCGTTTGTATTTATATAAAAGATCGTTTTAAGACTAGATAGTGTTTTTTCAGTAAATAATTGATTTAATGTGTAAACAATTCTCTCCATAAATAATAAAATTTTCAAAATATATTTTTATTTTTTACTACTTCAGCTTTTTTGGTTTAAGTTCGTTCCATACAACAGTATAGTCAATATTTCGTAATTAAGTAAATGTTTATTCAACATGAATTTAATATAAAACCTTTAGTGTAAAATTGTTAGTAATAATTACGTTGTCAAATTGTTTTATATGATTTTTCCGGGGAATTATTATTTAAAATATTTTTTTTAAAAAGAGTAATCGCTGAAATCCCTTTCGATAGATTCATGCCTTTTGAAGTAATGATTTCTAAGGAAGTTCTATAGACTCCGGAAAAAATAAAATCTGTTTGAGAAAAGTAAGGTGAATATGATGTGTATGGAATAATTCTGTAATTTACATACGAGACCTTTTGTATGGTAACGTACACGATATGAATTCTTTCCTTTTTATGCAAAACATGTGTCCATATTCGTTTATCAATGCATATTATACTATTCTTAATTTTTTTTATCCATGACATCGATTTTTCACAATATTTCTCTACTCTTTTGATTTCATCTATTAGAAGAAAAAAATAGATTCGATATTTGCTTCGACATATATTAGAAGGGAGCTTTATGAAGGTTTATCCATCACCTAAATTGCTTCTAATTATCAAAGAGGATTTATTTATCACAGTTTGTTAAAAATGTTTTTTTTCATAAAGGAATGATAAACAATTTTTTTATATCGATGAATTTTTGTAATTCGTTTAACTTGTGAGATATTCATCATTTTATATTTTTATTTTTCCTATAAACTTCAAATAGCGACACATTATACCTGCAGATATACGTAGATTTTCTTTAAGACATTTTAAAGTTCTGTTTGAATCACCATAAACCCTTTGTTTTAATCTGTCATTGTCCAAATAACTTTTATGGTTTTTTCTTAGTTTCGCTTTCACTGAATTTCTCGAACAAATACTGAATATTTATCCTGTATATTTCATTTTTTACATAAGTGAAATTGATCTTCTGAACTAACTTTATTTAATTTCTTACGATCAAATATTTTTAATTTTTTGTAATAAATCATACCGTAGTTATAAAATCTGAAAAGTAACAAAATTCTTAGATATGTGATTTATAAATCAATAATACGCTACTTACTTTTTTAAAAACAAGTTCATAAATAATTCCTTGAATAATTTTTAATCAAAGTATATGATTCTGTCATTAATATAAAATGTAAATTTCATGTAAACAAGAAAATTTTATACGTTTCTATTAACTGATCACAGCTTAAAAAATTTAACACATAAAATCTTTCATTTTATATAGAGATTATTCATCAGATGAATAAACTTTCGTATAAAATTATTCTTATTAAAATATCTTATTTAGTAATAGATCAGAATATTATTTTCCAATCTACGAGAAATATAAATGGTAATAAAATTAAATAAAAAAATATTTTATTAATGATTGTTTATTAATTGTATATTATATTACATTTCATATTCATACTTAAGTATGCAATCAAAAAATTGATATATTTATATTAAAAATTAAATTCTACTAAAATAAAAACATAATTTATGGAGAATATTTTTTAAAAAAATTAAGAAAAATAATGCATACATCTGTTTGAAATTTCAAATTATAAAATTTCTAAACATTAACAAAGATAAATAGTTATTTCTTAACAAAAAATCTCTTTATATGTACTTATAACTATTATAAATATAGGATGGTCCAATTGATACTTAAGAATAGTAAATGATAATAATCAAGTAAATACATATCTAAACACTTTAGTCTCATTTAATCCACCCTCTAGATAAATTTAAAAAGTACATAAATCCGTCATATTTTTTTAAAAAAATTAAACAGTTAGTACCTCTAATTTAAATTAACAGATTTGTTAAATTGATGTTCCTACCCTGACATATAAAATCAATAAATTATTAACGTTACTATATATATATATATATATATATATATATATATATATATATATATATATATATATAATTATTACTTTTTGCATACCAAATCCATTCTGAAACTATTTACAATATGTATTTTCATATTAGTAATAAGTATATTTACATATTAATTAAATAAATAACAATACAATTTGTATATAGTTATATGTTATATATACAATAGTTTAATATATAATAATTATTTTAAATAATTCACATTCATGCATTAATTTAATATAATAATAAAATGATATAAAAATCTTATTTACTCATATTTTCACCATTTCAAAAAAATATCCGAATGATTTTAGTATTTTTTTAATAATGTACTTTAATATATTTTTTGTTTTTGATATATACATACGTTCGCATTTTTGAAACAATAATTAAATATTAATGATAGATTTAAAAAAGGTATAATCAGACTAAAAAGTAGAACTGAAATTACGTAATATTCCATAAACTTACGATAAGAATTATTAAAAATTTCTTAGAAAAAATTGTACCATCATTTATGTTCTTTTATAAAAGAAATGAAATAATTTCTCTTTCGTCAGTTTATTAACTGTGAATTAGACTGTACACGTAACCTGTACTAATAACTTTAAAAGTATCTAGAGTGAATAAAAATAGCAGTAGGAATAAATGAATTTCAACATCAAAGAATCCAATTTGATCAAAAGAGCAATGTAGATATAAAAAAATACGAATAAGATATGAACGTGTAAAATTATGTTTGATGTTTTATTATTTTTTTCCTTCCGTAGAATTTCTCTTTGAAATATAAAAAAGTATATCATAACAAGTTGAAATTAAGTTAAATAAAGAAGCGCTGCACAGGATTTGATAGTCAAATACAGACTTAGAAATAATTTCATGTATTGAAATTACGCAAAGTAATGTTTTATTTTTATATTCGTTTCGATTTTAAACCAATATTCAAATCATACTTAAACATTAACATAAACCAGAATAAAGACAGTATAAAATATCAGTTTGATTTACACATAAAATTATTTTTATATAAATATTTCAATATTGATGTTTAAAAAATGAAAGGTAATGAAGAGTTTTAACATTTTTTAATTTTTATTGAAAAAAATGTATTTTCTTTATATCAAGTTTTTCAGAATTTGAATTTAAATATATTAATGCGTGATTTATTTACTCTTTTTAATTTTATTTTTGGGTACTTTTAAAATTTTAATGTGATAGATTTTAAATAAGGTAATTAATAACATGATTTTAAAATCTTCAAAATATTTTACAATAACAGATGTTTCCTTAAAACATTTATGTATATATATATATATATATATATATATATATATATATATATATATATAGAGAGAGAGAGAGAAATAGGGAGAAGGAGAGAGAGATTAATTAATGGTGCTTACAAACCAAAAATTTCAATTAAAATGAAATAAATTACAAATCATTTTCGTTTTAAATCACTATTCTTCCGATTATTTTCAATCGAATTTATAGACTAAAAATTTTGTTGTAAAAAATTAACATATAATTTTTTAAAAAAATACTTTTCTTTGTATTAACCTCAAAATAATTAGCTATAATTTGAATTAACTCTATGTAGAGTAATGAGAATAAATGGTTTAGATATACATTTACTTATTTACTATGATTTATTATTCTTTACTCACCTTCAGTCTCATTTAGTCCACCATAGTACATAAAATTTCTATATTTTATACCTTTAGAATATTATATAAATAAGAAAAATTTAAGTTGATCAATACAATAAAATATAATTTCTTTTATATTAGATTTTTACAAAATTTTACAATTACTCTTATTATCTGAAATAATTATAAACTAATTCATTTCTTAGAAAAAATAGTTTGATATTTGAAATATTCAAAATCTTCATTCTTTGGTTATCAAATAACATTAGGTCTAAGTTCTGTCAGTTTTTAAATTAAAAAAAATAATACATTTTTAATATATTTATTAATATTTACTGAGCAATATAATTTTCCTTGATTACTAACGACCTCTTCCCAGCGTGAATTCCATTTTTGTAGAATGACTTATTTTTGAAATTTGAAATGACATTATCAGATAGAACTTTCCGGTAGACTTAATATATTTGTACGATACAATTCTACAAATTTCAGTTTCTTTGAAAATTTAAGTATTTTCAATACAATATTTTCCAATTGTTTTTCGTGTTATATACTGTTGAATAATTAAACGGTTTATCTACTTTTTTCAAAAGAAAATAATATTTTACCCATGAGTAAAAATTGCTTATTTAAAAGTCTAATTCTTCTCTCTGCACCTCGGAAAAGCTCGTTATCGCATGATTTCTTTTTAATCGTCTTTTAGAATAGAAAGGATTTTCATTACTGTAATTTAGCCAACTCATGCAACAGAAATTAGAATCTTATTTATCAAATTGTAAATTGAGAGTGATTTAATTTTTAATATAAACATTGACATATTGAATAATATGTTTATAATCGATAAATTAATTATTTTTGATAAATTATTCTTGTATTAGTACTTTTTATACAAACAGTATTTTTTAAATGTGGATTTTAAACAATAAATTCCTTTTATTGAAATAATTTAAGAATACCCAAATTTTTATATTTCCTGTAAAAATAATAATATATTATAATAATAAATCTGATAAATATAATTTTGATTATACTTATTCGATATTAAGGAATTGTTAACTTTTTAAATAATAATGTAGAAGTAATAAATATATAATGTTTCATTATAACGTTTGTGCTTCACATTGTTGATTTTAAGAAAATATTTTATATATTATATACTTACTCTCACTTCTCGTTATTTTAATGTATATATAGTATATATAATTTTAAAAATATATTTTAACTCAAATGTCAAAAGATTCGTGTTAATTATCTTTCAATAATAATGAAGATAAAAAGTTTCCTTGGCACTAAAGACATTTACTTTATTTTAATATGCTTGTATACTCGTATGGACAAATAATGAAAAGAGCGAGAGGGTACGACATACTTACACACAGACATCACCGCCAGTGACGGAAAAGATAAATGTAACTGGGCCGAAGGTAAATTACGGTTCGGCTTGTAACCGGAAATTAGTGCGCACGACGAAAGTCAAACTGAGTAGGTTTTCGGTTCAGAACAATGGTGTGGGACGTGGGCGCGACAAAACAAGCGAACCAGCATACACACCTTATAGAGACCGTCCGACCTATAGACCAACGGATCGATTCGTACGCTTTGCCGAGATTACTTACTGTTCTCGTTTGAAGAAAACTTTTACTCTGCCGGAATGAGAGTTCAGGCAGCCGTTGATGACGAAGATGGCGTGTCTGCTGTGTCTAAAATAACTCGTCGGCCATTATCATCAAAGACGACGTAGAAGAACCCATCACAAAGGCTGGCAATCGCGAGGTGGTTTACTGCTGCCGTCGTTGTTATCCTGTCGTATCAACGAGATATTTGATAGCTGTATAGACTGACCGTGACGTTCTTTTTTATAGTCTGTCGGTTGGTTTTTTCTTCAAGTCTATTATCTATAGATATATTTATGTCTTTTGTACTTTCCGGAACAATCTGAAGTGTTTCGATTATTTCTTTTGTAGTAATCTTGAAAATATAAATGATTCAATAAAAATTTAATAAAACGCTATTATAGATAAAAACAATATAAAAATATATACTTTAAATTTTAAAAATAATTTTGTCATTTTATATTTTGACAATTTAACAAAATTATGATCAATTATTTCTAAATACAAATTAAATATCAATTAGTTTTACAATTCTTTTCAATTAATTCAATGAAAAACAAAATAAAATTATTATTTGCCAATTCTTAACTCTGTATAAAAAATATAACATTTTTAACAGAAATTTATAATTTAAATTAATTTTTTTTATATAAATAACTATAGGTATTTTCGAATTTAGAAATTTCAATATATATATATATATATATATATATATATATATATATATATATATACATATACATATTGTGAATGTAGATCTTGATAGATTTCTGTTAGTAAGTACTATGTAAATCACTTTGTTTACCGGTATTCGTTGTGGTCTGTTGGTTATTTGTAGATTTGAAATCGGTATTTTCGACTTTTGACTCCAACCTCCTACCCTTTTTTCACCGACTCCTCAGCCTTTATTCGCCATTTTTCTGTTATTAGCAAAACTGTAGGAATGTATGTGTCAATCATTAATACTTTGTACTATACTATGGAGGAGATGGTACAATTTAAATATATATATATATAAATATATATATATATATATGAAGACACTATTTTTCTTTAAAAGAAAAAACGATCGAATATTTTTTGTATTTTAATCTTTGGCTCAATAATATAAAACGAATATAATTATTCAGGATATAAATTGAAGTTCATTTCACTCTCCCACGTATTTACCAAAATAAAATATTTCATCAAATTAATTTTTTAATTATTTTTTATATTTATTAACGTTGGTGTCAGTATCTGCTCTTAGATAAAATTTCTCTTACGTTGATTATTTATTAAGTGTTATAAATAGATAATTTAATTCATTAAATAATTTAAATATTTTGTTGAACATAATTAACACGAAGATTTATTTACCTATCAATCTGTTTATATCATCACCATTTTAAAACTTTTCATCTATTACTATGTAAAAGCGTTTTTCATAATTTTTCATTTAGAAAGATTTATATATATATATATATATATATATATATATATATATATAAACCGTGTTAATATTTTTTCCGATAAAAAATACTTTTTTTACACAATTACCATTTAATTATTGGTTGTTTTTGGAACTGTGGCTGATTCACTTTACACAAATGAATTTTAACCCCAACACCACAATAATTTAAAGTGTTCAATAATCACTTTAAATGATTATTGAACACTTTAAATTATTGTGGTGTTGGGGTTAAAATTCATTTGTGTAAATTACTAAAGTTAATAGTTATTATATATAAAAAAAATTATTGTGTATAATGTAATTAAAATGGATTTAAACATAATTTTTATTTTAGTCTGTCAAGTTTAAAATAGCTTATAATCTCTTTTTTTAAGTCATGCATTAATTATTTAAAATAATAATTCTACAACATTGAATATAATTATATTAGGAAAAAAATATTTTAAAAAAAAGAAAATTCAAATAAAAAATTATAAAGTTTATGAAGTTTCATATGTAAAGAATAATAAAGTTTTACATATAAAGAAAATATGTTATTATAGATTAGTTTTATTTTGAAACACTTTAGTTTTTTAGAAATAAAATTAACAAATTTAAAATTAATTAGAAATTAAAAAAATAGCCAGATGTTAAAGAAATATTTTAAATATATTTTTAACAAAAGTTGTCCTTTTTATAAAATAAAATTGTAAATACTGGTATGTACTTTTGTAAAATAAGTAGAATTTTCAAAATAATATTACTTAAAATAAGAAAACTCTAAAATAAAAAAAATATTTGCCTCTTATTTTTCTATCTACATATATTTGTTTATTTATCTTACTGTGCTTATATATATATATATATATATATATATATATGTATGTGTGTGTATGTATATAGAGACTGAGAGATGTATTGAATCATCAAGTGTTAGATGATTTTTTTCAACTAACACTAAACTTTCATATATTTTTCAAAATTGTTTATTATCACAACATATGCCATAATAAATTGCACAGTATATAGAAATACATAAACATATAATTTCAAATGACTTGTGATATCTTTTTTCCGAAAAACATTATTTTTAATTATTATGTTCTTTTGAGAATATAATAATCAGTAGTTTGTTACGTTTGATAGAACCCGAATCGGTATAAAAATAATTTATTTGAAAGATTAAATAGCATTATTTTTCTTACTTTATATACATACATATATGTATATATATATATATATATATATATACATTTATACTTACATACATAAATACATATGTATGTGATTGTACCTATATATAAACTGTTTATTTTTGTTGTATAGAAATTAGTAATACACACACAATATAAATATTTATTTTACATAACATCTGATTAAATCTCTAGTATGAAAAATCAGAATTAGTATTTAATCACTTATCGGCATCGTTAAAGTTGAAAATCAAATCAGATAAAAAAAATAATAACGGGGACAATTTATAAAATAAATAGCTTTATCAATCACTGAAATACATTTTGAAGTCTGCATCGTGTATATTTTTTAAAAAGATAAATATCTACAACAGCGAGTCATTTTATTCGAAAGAATATTTTGTGGTTATCGATTTATGGAAATATTTCGAATCATAATTTTAAAGAAAAATTAAGTTAAACAAAATTATACATCTAAATATTTATGAAGCTAAATGTATAATCAAGTTATTTTAAATATATATTGAATTAATTTTCTTTCAGTAATTTGTTATTTTTGAATTCAATATAATTATTATACATATATTGTGAAATTTCTAAATAAAACTAAATTTTATTTTAATTGGGAATCATAAGTAAATTAGATACAATAATTGTAAATGAATTATAAAAACAGTAACATTTAATTATAAGAATTATTTACATTAAATAATACATAGTTTTTATTCACATAATTCGTTTTTTTTATATTTTTTACTAATTTCAACATATTTTTTTAAAAAATTAGTGTTTTAGTAGCATTGATATAGTTACTTTTCTAAAATCAATATATTTTTTAATAAATACATTCATGTAAATACAAATTGTAATATTTTTACAGTTAATCAAGTTATATAGAGAAAAAAATATTTTTTTAATAATAAATTTATTTTAAACATTTTTGGTTTGATAACAGAGAAATTTTATTAATTTATATTGAAAATATTATTATATTTGTAAATTTTTAAATACGATTCCATTACCTAAACCAAAATTTATAATGTATTAATGTAAAGAAAACGGATAAAAATGTAGTCAAAGATAAATAGCTAGCACGTTGAACTGCTGGTCAGTATGTCACGAGGTTATTTCTGGCTTAATGGTATGACATTTTTCGTTAAGGAAACGACCGTTTTACTCGCTTAAGAACAATGGATGAACTCAATTTTGGTAAAGTTATGAAATAAGAAAACTATTTTTATTTCAAAGAGAAAAATTGGTTTAAAAATGTTAACAAAATCGTTTCGTAGAATGATATTGACTATTTATATAAAGTCTATTTAATATTATATAAATAATAAGCACAAATAATATTTATTTTATTTACATGTTGGAATTGAATAATTAATTTTTTAAATTATCATTCATTGCAAAAATTATAAATTTAAACATAGTTCATAAAATTTTAAATATTTTATATAATAGAATAAATATTATTCTTACTTAAAAAAATAAATATGTCCATATTGTCAGTCAATTATATTTAAAATAATATCATTTAAATTAAAAGTAACAATTCGAAATGTTATTAATTCTTCCATATTTATATAAATTGACAATATTTCTTTACCTGTAATTAATATTATAAAATATATTTTTTTAATTAAATGATTAATACATAAATTTATCATCATCAAAAGCAGAAGCAGTCTCTTTCAATTTATTGTTGGATGAAGGCCTATCCCAAAACATCACATTTCAACCAATTAAATACTTTCTTGTTAAATCCATTCCAAAGATTTTTCTCGTCTTTATCTTATCTCTCTATAGGTTTCTTCCTGAGATTTTTTATTTCTAAGTTCCCAATTATTAATTTTTCTTATCCATTGATGATATTCTCTTTCTACATTATGACTGGTGCACTTCCATTTTAAATTTTTCACTTTGACTATAATATCCATAATTCGTATTTATTTTCTTTATCCATTCAGTTCTCTTTCTATCTTCATATATTATTCCTAATATATATCTTTTATGCTTCTTTATGTTCTTTCTTCTAGAATTTAAAATTCATACCTGAATTTAAATATACATATATACATACATACATATATACATATATACATATATATATATATATATATATATATATATATATATATATATGTATGTATATGTAATTAAATCAAATAATAAGGTGGTCCAAATGAGACTTGAAGATAATAAACGATAGTAAGCATGTAAATGTATGTCTGTACCCTTCAGTCTTATTTGAGCTACTTTATATAAAATATTATTTTTATATTTGTGAAAAAAAACTAATCTATAAAACTGATAGTTATTTTATAGAATAATATATTTTTAAATATATATAAAATATTCATAAATTTTATGACTGCACCAAAAATGAATATAAAACTAAATTATGGTACGATTTTATTAGGAAATATATTTAAGCTTTCATTTCTAAAACAAATTTATTTTTTTAAAATAAAGTAATGTCATTTTATATACATGTTCTTCGTTGTCAATACTTTCATAATTATGTATAAATATTTCAAGTTAACTGAAATAAGCAACAATAAAACTACAAACTATGTAATAAAATATTATATTCAAAAATAAATGCATTCATGAATAATAGTATAAATGTGTATAAAAAAGTTATATTTTTAATATAATTTACGAGGGACATGAAAGGTGGATAAAAATAGGAATGAAAGCGTTAGTTCACAAACTTTGGACAATAGTGATCTATTTTACAGTACAAACAGAGATAAAGAGACGAACGATTTATTGTAAGTTTTAAGAGCTTTGTAAAAAACTACACTATAAATAACTAGATTTATAGTAGTTAAAACGATTGATTTTCTTTATCTAGAATAAATGATTGTTTATATAAATTACACAATAGAATATATCTTTTTTGTAACTACATTTTTTTTAAATTCTATTAAAAACATTTTTATATTTCAAGATAAATAAAATTAGAATTTAAATAAGAAAGATCACACTTAGAAAATGAAAATATTTTTTGGATTAAAATATTGAAATCGTATTTTTTAAATATTTGAGTAAAATTCGATAAATAAATATACTACAGCTTCTAATTGTTTTAGAATTGTAGAAATTTCACCTAAATGCAAATTAATCACTTATCCCCTTTTCACAACAATTTTCAAAATTGTTCAATAATTATTACTAATACTTTTTATTCGTTGACACACATTTCGATAGTAATTTCGTCATCATCTAATTACTTTATTATGAAATCTTTAAAAAATTATCTGTTACGATTTTGTAATACAGTACTTTGGTTATGAAGTGATTAATCAATAAGTGATTATTGAAAACTTTTATAAAATCTTATGGTGTTGCGATTAATTGATTGATTTGTGTTATACTATAGTTTATATAGAATTTTAGTATATGAAATTAATATATTTTTCTAATTAGATGTGTATGATCGTTATAAAGTGGACATTTTAATATTTTGGAATTTTAAAATAAAGAGTAATTTTTTTAATAAAACTGAAGGGAGACACTGTGTGTGTGTGTGTGTGTGTGTGTGTGTGTGTGTGTGTGTGTGTGTGTGTGTGTGTGTGTGTGTGTGTGTGTGTGTGTGTGTGTGTGTGTGTGTGTGTGTGTGTGTGTGTGTGTGTGTGTGTGTGTGTGTGTGTGTGTGTGTGTGTGTGTGTGTGTGTGTGTGTGTGTGTGTGTGTGTGTGTGTGTGTGTGTGTGTGTGTGTGTGTGTGTGTGTGTGTGTGTGTGTGTGTGTGTGTGTGTGTGTGTGTGTGTGTGTGTGTGTGTGTGTGTGTGTGTGTGTGTGTGTGTGTGTGTGTGTGTGTGTGTGTGTGTGTGTGTGTGTGTGTGTGTGTGTGTGTATGTGTGTGTGTGTGTGTGTGTGTGT
>CP092093.1:14545000-14667500 GCA_029203775.1 Neoneuromus ignobilis
TGTATTAAAAGTACATATGTACATATGTGATACTATTACAGAGAATTAAAAAAATAATTTCTAATAGAGAAGCTACAAAAACATATTAATTATTAATCTAATTATTTAGGCTTAAGTTTCTAACAGATGCTCTATTTTAAAAGTTTTATTTTAAATTTTAGTGAATGTAGAAATTATCCATAAGTGAAAATATCAAGAAATTGGTCAGTTTTTGTATCTTATCTTAATTTTGTTATATGCAATTATAACAAATAATAAAATAACAAATTAATTAATATGCATTTTAATGATAATTTCCTACAGTAATAATATTTTGTAAATAAAAAAGAAAATATTCAATTAACAAATTATATTATATATATATATATATATATATATATATATATATATATATATATATATATATATATATATATATATATATATATATCCGCCATTCTGGTCTTTTATATTTATATAGCTATATATATATATAAATATATAAGGAGATATATATATATATATATATATATATATATATATATATATATATATATATATATATATATATATATAAATATACATACATCATGGCACACACATGGGTAACATAAGCAATTTATTGATATAATTCAATGAAGTCGTTAAATTAAAAAAATATTTGATTGAAATAAATATAATATATCCATTAAATATATTCATTATATATTTATTTTCAATTAAATATATTTTTAATTTAACAACTTCATTGAATTCATTAATAAATTGCAATTATGTTTTTAATGACTTGTGAATTATGACTTATGTTGTGCATGTTATGTGCAATGATATATATATATATATATATATATATATATATATATATATATATATATATATATATATATATATATATATATATATATATATATATATATATATATATATATACATATATAGGTTTATAATTTGCATACTATATCAAAATTCATAACATTCAATACATATACATATTTTACCATAATATAGACATATGTATATGCATATTGTATAATCTTATACAAATTACATTTTTAAATATAATTTCATTAAATATAATAATATTTCCATTTTATTTTTAATAGTAGAATAATATCAAACTTTCATTAATTTTTTTTTATTATGAAAACATATATTGAATTTCAATTTAATTTGATTTATATATACATACACACATTAACACACACACACACACACATATATATATATATATATATATATATATATATATATATATATATATTTATAAAATTTATTTTTCATCTCCATCAGAATCATATAATAAACAATGATTAATCTTTCTAAATAAATTACTATACTGATTAATTACCGATACTGGTAATTGCATTATTTTATCTAGACAAATGTTTGTATTGTATAGTTTGTTTGAAATGCTTGGGCACGTTTATTTACAATAAACTATTGTAGTTTAATCCCAATAAATTAAATAAGTTCCAAATTATATACGCATTGTTATATAAACCACAATGAACTAGATAAAATTTGATATTGGCTATTGTTACCCTTCTTGACATACATACACAACTGATATTAAACGTGATACCCTAGAGAGAGGATGCAATTGTGTATGTAAAACAAAAGTATCTAACAATAAAAATATCCACAAATACCCAATTCATATATATATATATATATATATATATATAAATATATATATATAAATATATTTGTTTATATGTTTATATGTATGTATGTTATTTCTGTATAAATCATTTCATTAATATATCCATTCATGTATGTACAAGCATTTGACTGCAGTGTATTTAATATTCATAACAAATATTTTATCAACGCATACATATCAAAAGCAGAAATATCGATTATAATTAACAATCTGAAACGAATATTATTTGCATTATAATATACGATACTATTAGCACGTTCAAATATTTGACAGTGGATTGTAATAATTGTGATAAACTGGCACACGGTAATTATATTCTCAACAAATAATTGACGATGTAATTCAAACCAATTCATTTGGAAATCGAACCACAATTTGTTACGAAATAATTTTTTAAATCACATTAATATATATATATATATATATATATATTAACGATTATATTATCTTTTACTTATCTATTTATGCCATGTATAATGTTATGGAAATAATTTTGAAAACACCTTTAATTTTGTATTGAGTAATTGACAACAATATTGATTAAAACCTAGACAATAATTTATACAAATCACGTGCAACAAATTTGACAATCTCGTTAAAATTTTCTAAACAGTAACTCTACTCAAGTTTCGTTTGTATATAATGATACGAAAAATAATCTATAATGGAATAAAAAATGAATTAAGAATTTTTGTAAATTTGTAAAAATTCTTATCTTATTACAAATATTATATTCCATTTACAATGAAGAAAATATAAATGAAATAATTTCTAAAAGGCATATTTTACTATTTTAGAGAGAAAAGCGAAAATAGTAATGGTTATGAACCATAAATTACTGTAATAACAAAATAAATATAAAATATTATATAAGATGACCTAAATAATACTAAAGCATAATAAAGAATTGTAAATGAGAGTAAACAAGTAAATATATGTCTAAACCCATCAGTCTCATATAGGAAATCCTACATAAAAAACTTATGTTAAGCGAGAAACTATTTCAAATATTATATCAAAAGACTTTAGTATACAAATGACAGTAATAAAATTTAATCATGATTATTGATAAATAAACAGAAAAATATTTGAAAATAAATTGAGATGATATTTTTGAATCAACTTATTATCAGGAATAAAATTTGCTACTAATATAATCCTAAAATCAAATAACGTAAAGTCCATAAAGTGAATATTTTCAAATTTCTTCTGGTAGAAGAAACTTGAAATATTCAAGTTTAAATTATTCACATTGAAGATCAAAACAATATTTATCTTTCTTGGTATTCAAGACATGGCTTATAGTAAACGGGTCAGATATACTTCTAAAAGTAGATGATTTTTTTCAGTTTGTTTAACAAAAATCAATAAGAATTTTCGTTTCCATTTGATGAAGGATTTTTTTTTAATAAAAAATAATATTTCAAATTTAATTTTTTACACTTGTCTTATTTTATATAATATCTTTTATATGATGACGGATATTAATATATTGACTTTTTTTGCTATAACGATGAT
This sequence comes from Neoneuromus ignobilis, assembly GCA_029203775.1. Taxonomy (NCBI): domain Eukaryota; kingdom Metazoa; phylum Arthropoda; class Insecta; order Megaloptera; family Corydalidae; genus Neoneuromus; species Neoneuromus ignobilis. The sequence continues at coordinate 14,548,161 of CP092093.1, forward strand.
TGATGTTTCATTTTGAAAAAAAAGTACCAAATGTAAAGTATTAAGTAAAGTAGTATTAAATAAATTAATAAACAATTTTATTATTTACACCATTAATTTAAATTTGAAATATCTATAGATAATATATATTTATTTTATATTTAAAAATTGGTAATATTTCTTTTTTAATTTAAAAAAATGCAAACAAATTTTAAACATACTTTTTTCTAATCATAATTTTTTAAGATTAAAAAAGTTTATTTTTTTAATAAAGTAATAAATAAAAAATAATTACAAATATTATAGAATATCTTCGTAATAACTTAAATTGTGGACTGATATAATTATCATATTTTATTGTGAAAAAATAAACACATAAATAAAATATTAATTTTATCAGTGTCATTTTTAAAAAATCATTGTAGTGAAAAGATTTTGCTCAAGCAAACAAAATAATTAAATTTTATTATATTTTGGTATACAGGACACATATTATTTTAATTCGTCTACATCAATAGTCTTGAGCTTTTACGAAGTTGTATTGAATTAAAAGTTCAAGTTAATGTATTTACCAGCAAGTATTTTACGAGCAAAAAGGAAAAACGTGTCAAATAATTTAGACCTGCTAACATGAATTACGCAGATACAAGATGAACCCATTATATGTAAAGTTAGAATGTAATAATGAAATAGGGTATTTTATTTAAAAAAATAATAAATATTACAAATGTAATTATTTTTGATATCATTTTTTAAATAATATATTTCATAAAATTGAGAATTTGTTTGTATTTTAAAATTAAATTAATTTTTATATTTCTTGAATTCAAATTAAAATGAGTTTCTTTTCATTTTGTACATATATATATATATATATATATATATATATATATGTATATATATATATATATATAGATAGATAGAAGAGAGAAAGAAAGAAAGAGAAAGAGAAATTAATAAATATTATTTATATGTAATTTTTTTTAAAAAATGAAATTATTGCCGTAAAATTTTATTAATTTTTTTTGTAATCATTTACTCGCTATTTTAATACACATTTCTACATTATCTACAAATCGTAACATATATATCTATATATGTATATATATACAAATGATTTTTTTAATAATATTTTTTTTAATACTAATTATTGCTATTATATGATCTAGATTTTATTTGAAAATATACAAAATCATTCATTTTGCTTTCTGAAAAACTTCACATAAATACCTACTTAATTTATATTTTAATTTTCTACATATTCGTATATTAAAAATAGAATAATTTTGATTTTTTCGAATAATTTTCATTATCCCTACTTTATTTTTATATATTTGAGATTACCAAATAATTTGTGATGCAAACTATATTTTATTGTTAAAATTAATAATAAATATTACATAACTGATTTTTTTTAAATAGTATATTGAAATTTTTTGTTACATTTGAAATATCAACTTTTAAATAATATATGAATAAAATGAGTAATATCTGGAAATATGATAATAAAATAAAATTCAGGAAAAGATTAAAAGTACTACAACTAAAAATATATTTATTTAGAATAGATATTTGAAATATAAAGAAAATTTTAATTCATCCTTGACAATTAATTTCTCAATTGATCTTCTGTACATTTTTTAAAAAAGTGTGGTTTAACTATATAATATTTTTTTTTAAAAAAAAGAATATGTTTTATCATATATTTTATTACGAAACGAATTTCTATAATATATTAGAAAACTCATTTTTTTTATATTTCAAGATACAAAATAAATAACATATTTGATCCAAAAAAGGAACTAATGAATATGAAATAATTATATACATTTATTCAAAATATTTAAATCAAACATATGTTATTTCAATATAAATTAAATATTAAAATTAACAAATATTAAAAAAAATGAGGAATTTTTTTTATAATATATAGATTTTTTTAGTGTTTTTATCAGAACATAAATTAATAATTTATAAATTTTATTCGTATTAAGTTAAAATTGAAATACTGATATATCAACTAATCGACTGATAAAAAATTGTCATTTATTAAACTTTATAAATTGAAGTGTTTACACAATATCATTAATAGAAAATTTTATTAAATTATTATTGTTATTACAAGATAAAAATCTGTTATACAATATGTATATATATCTGTATTGATATATATATATATATATATATATATATATATATATATATATATATATATATATATTCATTAAGATCGACAAAAACTATTTGGCGTAAACGGCTCGGTACTAACAATAAGAAATATCTATTAAAATTCGTAGAGCGTACAATAAAACAGCCATTTTACTTGAAAAGGTATCGTTGGAAATCAGATTGCAACGCACGACTCGAAAATAAAATACTCATTTCAGATTTTAACCTTGTACGTAAAAAAAGAAACGGCGTATTTGTAAAGGTACGATTTTTATAGATATTTATAAGGTATTTCACGCAATGTATTTTCGACCGAATGAAGGCCTAAACTACTATATCTAATATTATGTTAGGTCCAGATGGATTATGGCTCTTCATTATTCATTCCTATTACATTCGTAGAACGGATTTCATCTTGAAAAAAATAAATTTCATCAATAAATAAATCCAGTAACATTGACTTCAAATGCATTAACTATAAATTAAATTTTCTTTTATTATATTAATTCCTCACTTATTTATAAATTTAAGCATTTAATCATATAATATATTAAAAAAAAATATTTTTATTTAAAATTTTATTGCTTAATTAAACAAATTGTATTAATGATGAAAATTATTAAAAATGTATGACTATTACAAATATTGCATAGAAACATTTTGATGCACACTGTTTAAAAGTTTGTTTAATATGAAATATGAAAATACAATAGTAAAAGAATTTTAATAATAATATATAAAATTTGAATATTTGTGAATAACATATAGTGTTTTTGAAACTTTGTCAACATTCGATTGATCTCGTCTTTGTTTTATGATAAAAATAAACTTTCAAAGAAGTTTACTTAAAGTAGGCCGCATGTCGTCAAAATTTTAAGTATAGTTGAAAACAATGACGTAAATTTTAACACGCAGTGCGGCCACAAAGGGCTAAGTAATTTTATCAAGCACGTTAACAATTTAATATAACTGTTTCGAACTAATGACCGCATTAAAGTTCTAAAATCTTAAACTTTTCAAAGTAGGTAAAGCTTTTACTACACCTACACACACGCATATAATGTAGACAAAGATATTGTATTAAATAGTTAATTTTTTTAACATTTCTTTATAAAAGTAATTTATTCAATTTATTATATATAGTTTATATTTGTTTATTTACATTATATAATATATATTTATATATATATATATATATATATATATATATAGGGTCATCAAATATATATATTTGTGTTTTATTAAAAAGAAGCATATGTATAGTTTTTTTTATAAACCACAAATCTAGGCGTCGCATTTGGCTGACCCTATATTTTCAGTAAATACATCCATATATAACAGAGTGGCCCAAATGTTACTGAAGGGTTTAGTCATATATTTACTTACTATCATTTACTATTGTTTATTATTCTTCAATCTCATTTGAGACTCTCTCTCTCTCTCTCTCTCTCTCTCTCTCTATATATATATATATATATATATATGTGTGTGTGTATATATGCACACACACACACACTTTTTCCTACCTTTTTCGTTTTACTGCTGTATATAGACTTACTCCAAAAATGTTCAATGTCAGAGATTCAATGCCTTTTTTTCTCCATTGCACATTGACAGATATTCTTATATTTCTCTCTCTCTCTCTCTATACGAGGTCAGACAATTAAGTAATGTGACAAAATTCAAAAATCGAGTATATTTAAAAATTAAGGTACATCGCTGCGATTCCCTTCAAAGTAGTCCTCTCCCGCATCTATACACTTATTCCAGCGAGTTTTCCAGTTTTCGTAACAATTCTGGAACACTTCTTGTGGGACCTCTCCGAGTACCCTCGTCACAGATTCTTGGATATCTTCAACGGAGTCAAAATGTCGACCTTTGACGAATTTTTTCATATAGGGGAATAGGAAAAAGTCGCAGGGTGACATGTCCGGTGAATAGGGCGGTTGTGGTAACGTTACGATGCCTTTAGACGCCAAAAACTCAGAGACACTGAACGCACTGTGACAGAGAGCATTGTCGTGATGCAGAACCCAAGTCTTCTCGATCTCTGGACGCACTCTGAGCACCCTTTTTCGTAATTTTTCGAGCACATTGCGGTAGAATACTTGATTTACGGTTTGTCCAGGTGGTACGAACTCTTTGTGAACCACCCCTTTGCTGTCGAAGAAGCAAATCAACATGGTTTTCACTTTGAACTTGCTCATTCTCGCCTTCTTTGGCCTTGGTGCTCCAGGGGACAGCCATTGTTGGCTTTGTCGTTTAGTTTCGGGGTCATATTGAAAGAACCTACTTTCATCACCAGTAATAACTAGATCGAGAAGAGTAGGATCACTTTCAACCTGCTCGAGACAATCTTGAGCGATGTTCTCTGTTCCATTTTCGTGACATGCACTACTCGCGCGTTGTTACAAAACACTAAACAGCTGACGAAGAAATGATCGTACGAGGGTGGTCAAAGTCTCAATCGAGAGAGTAGGGATCTGCTATTACGGTGGCGGAGTTACAGGTTCGCAGTGTTACCACAGGTCGAGAAAAAAAATCGGTCGCATTACTTAATTGTCTGACCTCGTATATATATATATATATATATATATATATATAAAAGTATGTACAGATGTATGTATGTACATTGTTTTAGAAGTATAGACTTAAATATAAGTTAGTTTAATTACCAATAGGTTATTTTCTGAACTTGTTATTGGCATATTTTTAAAATAAAATGAAAAATATGTATGCATTGTTGTTAATTAAATTAAATATGTATGCATTGTTATATATTATTTAATTAAAAAAAATTAAATGCATCTAATATATTTTTGTACAATTAAAATTCATTATAATAGATAAAAAATACCTACAAGCCTCTCACACATTGGCTAATTTTGATCACATACCCGTTTAAAATTAAAAAATAATTAAATTACATCAAATGCAATCCATTAAAATCTTCTTTTAAATTAAATACATCAAAGAGAAACGATTTTCATTCATTATTTCAGTTATTCATTTTCGATGGATGCACATTAAATAATTGCTTTTTTTAAAAAAATTATATACGGTTTTTTGCTTTGTATTTCCTTTTATTTTCAAATATGTTTACATACATACATACATACATTCATACATACATATATACATATATATATATATATATATATATATATATATATATATATATATATATATATATATATATATATATATATTCATTATATTATTATTCAAATATTTTTATTTCAAAGGTATATTTACAGAATAATATTTACATATATTCCAAAATAACAAATTATATACTTCAAATAATTTATTTTTTTTAATTTAAAGAATTAATTTTTTTGTTTAAAATATATGAATAAATTTTGATTAATTTATGAAATACACTGTTGAGAACAAAATTATTCAGATTGATTGAATTATTAAATTTTATTTAAAAATGTTTTGAAATTATATATAATCTGATTAAATTATTTATACATTAGTTATTAGAATATTAAAATTTTAAATATACAATTAGAGGAAAACATAATTAAAAAGATTTGATTTCAATACATGAATAGCATTTTAAAATAATTTTGATTAAAATACATTCTGCTTTTAATTTTATTTAGTTTACCCGATTTTATACTTACAATGGTTTTCAGAATGAAAAAATATTTTTTTAATTTAAAAAAATGTAATTTCATTTTTATAAAAAAAATATTATATAATTTATTTTCTGTCTTAAATTTTGAAAAATGTACGTTTAGAAATATTTGAAGACTTAAAACATCTATATTAAATTTGTAGAATTATATTATTAATTTTTCTAATTGAAATTATATTTCACATCAATATTATTCTTAAATTTATATTCAATAATAAAAATGGTATTATTAAAAATGGTATTATTTATATTTATTTAACTGTTATTTTCAAGAATAAGACATAAAATCACTAACAATATATTTATTATAATAAATTTTGATATTTGTATCACATTCAAGTATTTAATACTCTTTAGAATATTACGTTATCTGAAATATAGTATATAAGTACGCACTTTTAGTGTATAATTAAAGCTACCTGATACCTGAAGTACTCTAATTGGTTAAAGTATAATACTACATTAGTGGTTCAATGATGAATACTCGAAAAATAAGCATACACGTATGAAACGAATATTTATTTACCTTAGTTAAATAAATTTAATTTAGATAAATTACTGTAATAAATTATTTGGATCCTTATCTGTAATACAATTTTATATTTAGTAAAAAAAATATTTTCTAACAGTTAAATTATTTTTCTTTTTTTTTTAAAACTATGTTTATATTACTCTTATATATACAATATGTACATATATGTGTGTAAACGTGTTTATGTGTAAATAACTTATAATCAAGTACAACTAGCTATTTAAAGGTACCAAAAATTGATTAAAAATTTGTATAATTTTTAAATATTTATCAAAAATAATCGAAAATAATTTAAACAATATTTAAGAATTTAATTAGTAAAATTTCTTATGAATGTGGCATATATTTTTTTAACTTTTACTTCTAAAACTATTTATTTTAAATTGAAAACGCTTGTTAAAAAATATTTTTGTTTAAAAACTGTTTTTCAAGCCTATGTGAAATTTAATAAAAAAATTATCTTTCATCCAAATGTTTTCATTAAATGTAAAAAGAGTAAAAAGCGTTTTTGATAAGCATATATATATATATATATATATATATATATATATATATACACAATATATTATTTTGTAAATACTTTATAAACAATTTTATTTATTTTACTTTTTGTTGACTTGTTTTCTTAAAATTTGAGTTGTTTTTAATTCCTCTTCATTATAAAAAATATAATCATATCAAAATTATTCTTGAAATTAGAGCCGTAAGCAAAAACATCCATTCTTCTTCTACCAAAGCTATTATAAAGCACGAAAATACATTGAATATAAAATATATCTACACGTAATTCCGTTTTTGTTTACGTACAATATTTTCCATCGTAATTTTCACTTAAATAACCACAGGGTTTCTCTTTAATAACCACAAACGATATCTATATAAAAAATGACTTGTCAACTTATGTTCGGTATAAATAATGGTAACTTGAACATACAAAGATAAAATTGCATGTTTACTCTTGATACAAACAACATGTAAACGGCTGTGGCGTTAACGTATTCATTCCCTAATCGTTAGATTTATTTTCTCTCAGTTCCGACATGGAATCGTTTTGCGGTAAAATATGTAATTTGATAACATGACACATTGGAGCACACGCAAACAACTTTGTAAACACATACGAAAATAAAGTGAGAGAACGAGAGAACAACAGGAACAACATTTATCACATTGGTTTAAGTTTAGTCATAAAATACTTATTGTCAAGCTTTTAATATCAGTTACTAAACTAGTTTTGGAATTTACATACACACACACACACACACACACACACACACATATATATATATATATATATATATATATATATATATATACATATATAATTTTTTTAACAAAAGATCTTCCTTAACAACCACTAGGGAGTACCAATATTATATTTCTGTCTTGAAAACATTTCGTATTTTTAAAGAAGGAATTGAAATTTATTTTTATGTTCTTTCAATTTTAAAATTGTTATATTTATTACTGTTTCATCATTTTCCACTATTATATGTCACTTATACTACTAAGAAATTTTGTAATTTTTAGATAAATATCTAATTTAATATATAATATTTGATTGTAATATATCATAGAACTTTAAATTAAATATCATCGACTAGAAATTGATAGTAATTAACATTTAAGATCATGACATCCACTAGTGACTAACAATTATTTAACTACATAAAACCATGTCAATTAATAATAATTAACAGTCAATTGCTTTGGAGGACTATGTCAAAGACTCTTGATTAACAAATTTACTTAAATTATCATTTTAGATTCCTCCGTTTAGATATTTGCTGTATAATATATGAACGTATATTATATGGACACATTATATAAGATGGTCAAAATGAGACTGAAGATTTTAAAAATACATTTAATTTCTACTATCATTTACTATTTTTTAGTCTCATTTGGGCTACCCTATATAAGATTTTAATATGTTTCTTTCTTTGTAAATAACATATAAATAACTTTATTAATAAGTTTTTTAATTTAATTATATACAAATAAGGAACGAAATATGCAAGGAAAATTTCATAAGTAATCATTGGATAATTTTTTACTTTACTATGAAAATATCAATCAATCATAAACCATGATTTACAAAATTAATATTTATGAAAAATTTATTAAATTAATTAAAGCCTGTAAATGAAAAAGTAAGTTAAAAATTAAATACAGTACTTATATTTCCAAATATTTTAAATATAAGGATATACTATAGGTGACTTAAATGAGATTGAAGGAATTAGAGATAAATTTACTTGCTTGCTATCTTTATTATCAGTTTTCTTTAAACTACCTAATAGAGTCAAATAAAATAATTTGAATATCAATGTAATACAATAGAAAAAATATAATGATATTACATATATTTGGTAAGATATAATACCACATAAATAATATATAATATATATGTATAATTTACTAATTTTATATTATAAATTTTAATGGAAGTCTATATCTCGTATAAAATAATAAAATGTAATTATCAAAAAATAACTCTAAAAAGTTATTGAAATTTAAAATGTTATAACACGATTCTCTAACGATGGCATCGTCGTCAAAATTCACATTATTCTATTGTTATAAACAAACAAAATGAACAATAAGGGATTATTAAACACTTCTTAATAACTTGTGTTGTTATGGATGACAATTTATTTGTATGAAAATATGTTTAAATATTTTTTTTAGTAAAGAACTTCTATTAGTTGTTTTGGAACTGTGGCTGATTCACTTTACACAAATGAATTTTCACCCCAACACCACAATAATTTAAAGTTATTGTGGTGTTGGGGTGAAAATTCATTTGTGTAAAGAACTTCTATTTATTGAAGACAAAAAAAATATGTTATTTTAAAAATCGATGAAAACATATTCATTAATTTGATTAAACATTTAATAATTAAGAATATTCTTAGATATTAATAAATTTAATCAAATCTAAATATTGTTTTAGCCATGTTTTCAATATGATGAACAATTATTCATATATGTAATTTTTATTAATTATACATCATCTTTGGTTTATCAAATTTTTAGTAACGTATATATAAAATATTTAAAAAACATAAAAATATATTATACTTTAGTTTCTTAAAACAGTAATATTGTTCAAGAAACTATTAAAAAATTTATACATATTTGATATTTATTTTTATTAAACTATTTTGAAATTTATTATAATATTGAGACAATTTGAAAATTATTTATAATATTAGGATCTATAAGGTAACTCAAATGAGACTGAATTATTTAAAAAAAACATTTACTTGCTTTCTATTACTTCGGTTTCATTTCAGTTACCAAAATTATATTTAAAATAAACATTATTAGATTGTTATTTACAGTGAAGTTGTTTTCAAATAAATTATGTTTATAGAAAATCATTAAAGTATTTTATAGTTAATTTTTATTAATTTAACTGGTTTTATTTCTGTAACTACAATCATACAATAATTAATTCATTATTTGTTTATTATTCGTAATATAACATTAATTCAAAGTTTATAGAGAGTTTACAGTATTGTCTCTTTAAATTAGAATCGTTTTAAATTACATTTTATCTATTATTTTAAATAATTACTCTAAGATTAATACTGGAGAAGTAATTTAATCAAATGGTATTTTAAAGCATTTCTTTATTTTTTATTTTTCATCTGGATTTCAATTAATTTTTTTTCGTTTGTAAAATGCAGTGGTTTAAAAAAATAATTTAAATATTTATATTTTTATAATTATTTCTCAAGTTATTTATATTATTAAAATATTTAGATATTTTTAACGTTATTTGAAACATTCTTTTAATAGAACCGTTATCAAAAATCAACAATATAGTTATACAACTTTTATGAGTATATCGAGCGAAAATAACCTATCAACATGTTATTAATATAAGAATATATAGAATCTCGTCAGACATTCTACGAACAGGACGTATTGAAGAAAAATGACTAAAAAGCGTGGATAATAGAAGAGAAAAATATTTTATATTGCAACAGCAGCAAGCAACGCGAAGAATGTTTTAGTATCAGTACAAGCAGCGTGGCGTCGTAATATATAGCGAGTTTGATATTACTGAACCATAAAAGTACCACTGGAAAAAAGTGAACCGAGTCCGCACGCTCTAGCTGCAAGACACCGAAACATCATAACGAGAATGCTATAAATATTACAGTTTATGTGTATACGAAAACGTTGAGACGCGGTGCTTATTTCTGAAAAATGATGAAAATGGATACAAGAATAGTGTACGATGTGTGTATTTTTTTTCTTTTTTTTATAGGTATTAAATACGTTTGAGAATGATTCAGGCTGACGTTTGATTTGTAATATTTTTAAAATACGATCATAAAGTTGATATGGAATATTTCTTTAACACTCGCTATATAATATAAATTTAACTGTCGACAAGTTAAGTTTAAACTAATATTTAATTGCATATTTTCTTCAACTATAAAACTTGATAAAATTTTTGATATTATAAAAATATAAGTAATATTTATAAAAATTTAATATAATATAATTTAAAAATGAAAAATTTCATCATCGTCAACTTTGCTGTAAAGAGTGCTTTTTTAGGTTAGATAGAACTTTTGATAGGAATTAAATTTAAAATTCTATTACGCTTAAAAAACACTATATATTACAGACTTTTAACAATTATATATATATATATATATATATATATATATATATATATATATATATATAATTGGAGAAAAATATGATTAATGTACTTCTTTGAATATTTTTATATATAGGTTTACTAAATGCTATACCTAGATTTATGTTTTATTAAAAAAAAGAAACTATACACATGTTTCTTTTTAATAAAATACAAATCTAGGGGTCACATTTGGATGACTCTGTGTACGAGGTCGTTTGATAAGTCCGTGTAAATTCCGAAAGATGGCACCACTGGTGCATATCGAGGTTATTTTTAATTAGTAGCACCTCTTGGAAGAACACACATCAAGTTTCAGCCATATAGGTCTATTCCTTTGTGTTTGACAATCGTTGGAATCAAGGAAATCGAGTGATTGTCAAATAATGGACGAAAAAAAATTTCGCGTGTTGATTAAACACTACTTCATTAAAGGCAAAACGCCTCAGGAGACTAAACAGAAGCATGATAAACATTATGGTGACTCTGCACCTTCGATTAGTGCGGTTTATAAGTGGTTTCAAAATTTTCGGAGTGGCCATATGAGCACAAGAGACGCTGAACGTTCTGGACGCCCTGTTGAGGTCACGACTCCAGAAATCATTGATAAAATCCATGATATGGTGATGGATGACAGAAGAGTGAAAGTGCGTGAGATTACTAGTGCGGTAGGCATCTCGTGTGAACGGGTACATAATATTTTGCACCAACATTTGGACATGAAAAAGCTATCCGCCAGGTGTGTGCCGCGATTACTCACGATCGACCAAAAACGAAGTCGTGTGAAGTGTTGCAAGAACGGTTTGCAGTTGTTTCAGCGAAATCCGCAGGACTTTAAGCGTCGTTTCATCACTGTAGATGAAATATGGATACATCACTACACTCCTGAGACCAAAGAGCAGTCTAAACAATGGGTTATCAAGGGGGAATCTGCTTCGAAAAAGGCGAAGACAATTCCTTCGGCCGGGAAGGTTATGGCGACTGTCTTTTGGGATTCGCAAGGAATAATCTTTATCGACTATTTGGAAAAGAGTAAAACCATTACAGGTGCATATTATTCATTGTTATTGGATCGTTTGAAAACCGAGTTGCAAGAAAAATGTCCCCGATTAGCCCACAAAAAAGTCCTCTTTCATCACGACAACGCACCAGCTCACACCTCAGCAGTTGTGGCCGCAAAACTAATGGAAATAGGGTTCCAATCGTTTCACATCCCCCCTATTCTCCAGACTTGGCTCCATCGGACTATTATTTGTTCCCTAATATGAAGAAATGGCTCGCGGGAAAAAGATTTTATTCGAACGAGGAGGTGATTGCAGGAACGAATGACTCTTTTACAGACTTGGACAAATCCTATTATTCGGAAGGGATCAACAAACTAGAGCAGCGTTGGATGAAGTGTATAAGCCTAAAAGGAGACTATGTTGAAAAATAAAAACGATTTATTCAAAAAAATGAAGCAGTTTTTATTTTTACACGGACTTATCAAACAACCTCGTATATATATATATATATATATATATATATATATATATATATATATATATATTAATTTATAAATATAAATAACTAAGTATAATACTTAATTGTAATTTACATATTTAATATTTTTTTTACAATAATACTTTTTATGTAATGAAAGAAAAATATTTTGAAAATATATAAATAAATGTTTAAGGAACAAAATGTCAGAAATAATATATTCTGAAAACAAACTGGTTATATACAATTGTTGACATAAAAAGTACAGTCTTTATTTAATTTCAAAAATATAATACTAATTTTTTTGCAGACCTAAAATTATGTAAATAAAATAATACAAATAAAAGTTGTGATACAAAGTTAACTTTTACAATCTAATAAACATGAACAAAATTATAAAACTGTCCACAATACACATATACTTTTCAGGTCGAAAATAAATGCAAATAACTTCACGTCTCTCTCAAAACACTCGACAGATTTTATCACTGTGAACGCAAATGTGTAAATATACATAAATTCTTTAAACAAATACATCAATTTAAACTGTAATGAGATGAAACGTGTATATTTTATGCAACATACTTTAGTATACAAACAAATATGTACGCATTATCAATTTGCTAGTTGGTACATTGTATTCGTGTGAATATAAATTTCACTCATTTGTGAATTGCTTAATAATTAATTAAAATAGCAGAGGGATTTTGTTTCCTTACGGTTTTATTTGATGTTTGATACAAAATACAAATTTCAATTATGTTATTTATTATCACAATTTACAAAGAAAATCAAATACAATACATTTAGAAACAGGTGAATTAAGTTTTAATATTATTTAATGAAGTTTAAGATGGATGTATAAAACAGTCTATTAAAATTAATTATTCAAACATTAATAATTTTGATAAAATTATAATTGTTTGATTTTTAATTTTGTTGTTTTTGTCAGATAATTGTTAATTAAGTAGAAATTTATTTCACTTTTTACCAGAACCGTATTAACTATAAAATATTACACGATTAATAATACTTCTTAACAATATTTTCATTTGTTACAAAAAAATCAAAACATATCTTAATTAAATCGAATTTAAACATAAGTTATATCTATCAATCAATCTATAAATACTGTTATTATTTATTAATAAACAAATTTGTTAATAATGTATTAAAAAACATTTAATATCATTATTAAATATTAAAAAATTGAATAAATAATTTCATTATTATACGATATGATTTTAAATAAATTATGATGAATTTTTTAAGAAAAATTAAGACAATAAAACAAATTTTAGAGTTATTAATGTATTTATTTCTTGTTTATTACTATCATTTCGAAATTATTTTCTATAATATTCGAGTTAATGTTGTTTTAATATTTTTTCTTCATATTGACAAGAGTAAATATTTGTAAAAGTCATTTGTTGTATATTTAACATTATTTTTTAAAAAAAAATCTTGCACGAATTAATAATCATTTATAATTTTACAACAATCAGTAATAATATTGTAAAAATATAATAATTTTTTATTAAAGTTACAACAATAAAATTGAGTACGACAAAAAATCAGAGAAAACTGCAATGGACGAGAAAAGCGTGAGAAAATAACATTAAAGTTGAAAACTTGGGTTACACATGTAATGTTTCTAACGTACGAGTATTACTCAAAGCAGTAAATTTCTAAGCCAATGTTATTTTAGTCTCTCTTGGGAATACACTTTTAAACATTGAGTGAGCATCTATCTATCCACTTATATATATATATATATATATATATATATATATATATATATATATATATATATATATATATATATATATATATATATATATATATATATATATATATATATAAATTTTTGAAATTATAACTGTATTTTTTTTAAAAAAAGTCAAATATTAGTTTTTCTAACAAAATTTTAATTTTTAAAATTAGTCATTAATGGGTAATATTTTTGTATGTTTCAAAGATTATTAAATTTGTATTATTTTAATTACTTGTCTCAGTAGAATCAGTGCCAGTATAATTTTTTAACAAGCTGATTGAATTTTAATTTAACTTGATCGCAATTTAAAATTTTATTAAAATTGGAATTACAGTTGTCAGAAAAATTATTTTAGAGACAAAAATGATGAAAGTGATAATTAAAATTAGAAGATATTTATTTTTAGATAAAAAATACATCCAATGTTTTCCAATTCCATCATAAATGAAAATAATTTCATAAAATACAATTTAAATTTAGTCGAAAATGATTTTCAAATTTTAAGAATTACAATTTTATAAGTTAATAAGATAAAAATAATGTTTAGAATTTTTAATTAGCTTCGATTTATATTTGGTGATTATGAAAATACTAAATGTATTTTAAACATATTTTATATATTTTTAAGTTGTTATATAATTAATTTATAATTATTATAATTTGTTGATTACACTAACATTTTTCTTTTTTTTCAGGTAAGTCAATTTCTGCATTATACTTTAATAATATTTCTTTTGGTAAGTCAATATTCAAATACTGAAATCCATTAGGATCAAAACATTTTCTCGAATAATTTTAACTTATTACTTTAGTTAATTATGTACTTAATTTTTTTGTTATTAAAAAAATTAAATTTTAAATTAAATAGAGTAATATTATTTGATTATATAATACAAAAATGTGTTCTTTAATTTTTTTATATGAAATAAAATTGTTAAATAATATAAAATACACAATTTTATTATCAATTAATAATTGCATTAATATTAATTAATGCCAAATAATTTCCTTTTCATGAATCACTCATTTTTATTTAATATACAATTTTCTTATTATTAGTTTAAAAGTATGATTTAAATTTATTAAAAATAATTTCTGCAATATAAATAAACATTCCTCTCAACAGAGAATATATTTATTCATACAATAGATATTTCATATTGAAAATATTTCATTTCAAAATTTTTCAACTATGCTTTTCATACAATTTCATTGATATTAGAAAATTCTTTGATAAATTCTATTGTATGGCTAGTTAGAAACTTAGATTTATATTACTTTTGAAACAAATTTAGAATATTCTTTTTATATTTTTTTAATGTAATCAACAACCTCTTTGTTCATGTTTCTAGGAATATATCTTCTTCTAAAATACTTATTATGATACATTTATTTATTATATTTATTCTTATTTCAATTAAAATTAAAGTTGTATGAAAATTCTCATATAATTTTAACAGTTTTAAACATTCTATTTTTAGTTATAATAGAATTCAGATTATTTTTGTTTATATATAATTATGTTTTCAAAATATTTCATCATAATTTTCTTAGCCTCTTTCTCTCTACTGCTGAATATATAAGCATTTCATATATTTGTTTTAATCCAAGAAATATCCCTTTTTTTAATTTATTCTATAATTATAAATTTATTTATGTATTTATCTCATTTATTTATAGATTTCTTACTAGTTTTATAAATATTTGAATTTTCAATCATCTGTATATATTGTATGTAAATATATATATTTATTCATTGTTTGATTGAAATTATATGAAACTGTATTATATATAAAAAATTATTATCTCATATTTCCAAAATTTAAAATTTTTATTCAATTAAAATAATTGATTAGGATACCTAATAAAAAATATCTTTTATTTAGAAATAATAATACTAAAGTATATAATAAAAAAAAACACCTTTGTAAAATGTTGAAATTTCAATTATAGTTATATTCAAAATTGTCATTTAACATCAAAAACAGAGATTTTTTTTAAAAAATAACTATAAAATATTTATATATTAAAATGGCACGCAATAAGTATTAAATAATATTTTTATATATTTTTAAACAACTTTAAAACGGTACATCTATTTCAACATTCAAAATATATTATTTTATATACAAAGCCTATTCTATATCAATTACATTTATTTCATTATTCTCATGTAACTTACTTTAAAACGTAATTTTATTTATTAATATTAGATATCGATATATATATTTAAACTACTAACTATCTTTGAAATTCTCCTGTTATATTAAACTTTCCATATAAAAATACACAAAGTATATAAAAGTAAAAATACAATAGTTGCTTTTTTGAATTTTATTATTTATTCTAATCTATATATATATATATATATATATATATATATATATATATATATACCCATAAACAATAATTTGTCATGATTATAGAATAGTTTTAAGAACGAATGAACAAATAAAAACATTCTTTTAAATTCATATTTTGCGAACGTATATTTTTAATTAAAAATAACGACCAGGCCATTTATTTAGTACAAAATGGTTCTAAAAATGAGTAATAGCGATGCATTTTTTCTCATCGATGCATTAAACAGTAATGAATATATCTCCACTTGATTAACGATGATCATAACTTTACGATTAAAAAATACACGAATGGTATTTAAAGCATGCTCTATTTTAGGAAAATAAATTTTAATTATTGAACCATTCTATATAAGTTATAAAAAAGTTGTTCATGTTGGCTTTTTTAAAAAATATACATATATCGTTTGAAACAACAAATTGTTCCCTTAAAGGTATTATAAAAATAAAACTCGTTTGCAGAAAGTTTGACGCAGTGCTCTCGGCGTTACATGTTATTATTGAAATCAATTTATTTTTAATTCAACAAAACATTTTTTGTTTACTTTTAGTACATATAATCAAATACATACATTTGTACACATACGTGCTCACGCACATATGTATATATATATATATATATATATATATGGATTTACAAATATTTATATATGTTTAGAAATGTCACCTTTTGTATAAAAGTTGTTTAACTGACTTCATCTTTTGAATAGTTATCAGCTTATGTTATCTGAAAACAATATCACTAAAATACTTACAATATTAGTACGTAATCGTACTGAATGTTTTGTTTGAAAACTAGAACTGTTTCGTATATAAATCCGGACAGGGTAACAGCGAAAAGGGATTGTTTAGAATAGCACAACGGGATACTGTTAGAAGTGCACTGGCCTTTATTATTCACAGGGTATAATAGCGTTATCAGCACCTATTCACTGGATATACGAGGCCTCTCTGATGCATTACGTTATCAACGGATTAAAGCTTTACTACACTCCTCCGCAGTTAGTGCTTGTATACTCTGAATGTGTTTGTATGCGTATAGGTGTAGATGTATGAGTAAGTATGAAATAGATACGGACATTATGGATTTATTAATACACTTGCGTTGAATTTTCTCTTTTTTCATTCTGATACATTATTGTCGATGAATTGTGAAGAATTTTTTATTTGAAAATTATATAAAAAACTTATCAATTTTTTATAAAATAGTATATGGAAAATATACGAAAACTTTAATTTTGATAGTTAAAAAATATTTAAAAAATATCCAATAAATGTATAAAAATATTTTGAGATAAAATACATAGCTACAAAAAAATTGACTCTACTAACGATTTATAGACATTTGTAATTGCAAAATTGTTTACAAGACATCGAAATAAAAAAACTCGTTGGAATAACGTAATACTATTACATTAAGTCATAGCAAAACAAGTTACACTTTTTCACACTTTTTTATTCTTCAAAGTTATAAAATATTCGTCGAATAACTTTTAATCAACTGTATATTTTCTGTCAATTTCTATAATTAAATTTCATGTTGTTTTCAACTCAGTCAATATTTTTTTTTCATATCAACGTAAATATCAGTTAGATATCATAATGTTTCACATGATTATTTCCTACTGGGTGCGGTTAAGTACTTTGTTTTTATCTTTTAATTTAATATTATTAAAGAGATCAGTTTCATTAACACAACAAGTATTTATCATAATTTTAATTATAAACTATAAACAATTTTTAAATATATATTTTAAACTAGATTGTTTATTACTTAACTGCATTAAAAAAGATATTTGATAACTTTATTTTGACTAAATAATCGTAAATATACATACATATATATATATATATATATATATATATATATATATATATATATATCAATACACACATATGCATTTAAAATTGTATTATTTATTAAAGAAAATTTAATATTTGTTAGGGTTTTCAAACAAATAAAATTATTGATAATTATTTATACATCTCACTACCATGCCTTTATAGTTTATATCTTACTTTGTTAATAATCATATACAATTATATATATATATATATATATATATATATATATATATATATATGTGTGTGTGTGTGTGTGTGTGTGTGTGTGTGTGTGTGTAGCCAATCTTCGTATGAAAGTAAATCCTGATGAAAAATCCTCACCAACCCACCTGATCAGCTTGATGAATATGGCCAAATACCAGTGAATAATAATATTCAATAAAATTTTCACCCATAATTTGACTGATATAAGCTGATATAAAATAATTAACTATGACATCGTTTAATTATTTTCTAAAATGTAATATGATCATAAAGCTAATTAAATATAACAAAAAATTGATGAAAAATATTATTATTTGAATAACACTAACATATTACTATTTAAAAATCAAAGACTATATTTTTAAATACAATTGTAAGTTGATGGAAAAACTTTTATTATAGAGAATAATTTATTTTACTGATATTAAAAAAAACATACATATTTAATAATATAATTACAAATAAGTTTAATAATCAAAAGATATTATTATACAAATAAATGTTCTTTTTTATATCTAATTAAAATAATTTTCAATTAGAATATCTGCTTGTCAAAAAGGAAAATAATATTTTTAACATACATTTCTTTAAACAAGATTATTTTGGATTCTACAGTTTTATATCTCATGTATATATATATATATATATATATATATATATATATATATATAAATGTTTCATTAAAGTTTATTATAACTTATAAGAGTTTTAAAAAGTTCATACCTTTGTACATATTAAAAAAAGTTTAATACAATATTTTAATTTAATCAAAATTATTATTGTTTTTTCAAACATATTATATATTTCAAATATAATGAATACTGTTAAATTTAATTAATATTATATGCTTGTATAATAAAATATTGCTGAATATTTATATTAAATAAATATAATTAAACAATTAATACAAAAAAAATATAAGTTTTACTCAATACCATTTTAAAATATTTTCATAAATTTATAATTTAAAATTTAGATTAATTGTATTTAATATCTTTAATTTTAAATACTTTTTAGTCTCTATTAACTGGAAAATTCTTTTTTCTAATTTTAACTAAAATCAAATTTCAATTTTTAATTTAAATTGTTTATAATTCAAGCTTACATCTACTTCTAAAAATAGAAGCAAAAAATATCGTTTGTGTGATAAAAACAATAAACAAATATTCCCCTATTAGTAATTCTTCAGATTATTTATGACCATAAAGACAATATATTCAACTACACAAAATACAAAGGAAGTAATAAAAATTACTGAATAGAATCGTTTCAACTCTGAAATGGAAATGAGCTAAAGCTTAATATTTAATCTGTGATTCATATAGCATAGTTTTAATAAATTTGTGAAAAATAAAATATGATATTAACTATAGAGAGACTATATTATTCTTAATGCAATCCACATAAACCATAATCGTACAATGGCTAGAGATATTCTGTGGAATTAGTGCGGTGAACTGCATAATGCAGCTGACATGCAAATTAGACCGATAAGCACTACTCGCTCCGTGTGTACATTGTATATACTTATGTTCCACAAAACCGTTTCATAATACCGATCACTAAAATAATAAACTTCCACAGAATTACGAAATTGTTATATAGTTTTTTTAATGCATACATAGACTGCTTGTACTGTCGCATAATTGAAAATAAAC
Source organism: Neoneuromus ignobilis (assembly GCA_029203775.1). Lineage (NCBI taxonomy): Eukaryota > Metazoa > Arthropoda > Insecta > Megaloptera > Corydalidae > Neoneuromus > Neoneuromus ignobilis. The sequence goes on from CP092093.1 coordinate 14,568,473, forward strand.
AAAGGTACCTGTATGCACATATTCACATAAACAATTTATGTGCACTCATTTATATAATATATACATACATACATGAAAATATATTTGTACATATGTATATATATATATATATATATTAACATATCCAATCTACAAGTTTTCATTTTATAATATAAAACATAAAACTTTGATTTGTTTGTGTTTAATTACTCTGTTTTTATTGTCTTAAATTTTATCGAAATTGAAAATTTAATTAAAAAATACGTATATGAGACATTTATTTTAAAATATGTTTAATGTTAGTATTAAAATTTTTTGTAACATAAACCAAATTTTTTTATTATATTGCTTTTGTCACATTTGGCATGTATTTTATTAGTAAAAAGATGTTCTTGTCATTAGTTAAATTATTGGAAGAGATTGAAGTTTATTGTTGTTAATTATCATTTTTCAAAATTTAGTTATCATTTTAAACTTGTAAAAAAATCCAGTAAAATATATGAAAGCAAAAATATTTAACACATTAACGCCCGTTCACGCTTAAACGTGTGTTCGTATTGGACTATTGTAAGTCCGTTCACGCGTTAACGCGTGTTTCGTTGTACGAACTTTTGACGCCAAAAAAAACAATATATATAAGCTATATTTTTTTCTAATTCCATCAAAAGATGGTGGTGTATATATTTAAAATATTGGTAAATTATAAAAATTATGAAAAGTATTTTAGATATTTTAAATACAGTAATCTCTATCCCTAGCAAAGTTCTGTTTTTTAGAATAAAATCGAAATTGGTTCTCTTATTTTTTTTTCTAACTTCTGTATATAGAATATAGGATTTACGTAATTTATCTATTTTTATCTCTTTTAAATGTTTTTTTACGTTAAAAAGTTTTTTTAATAATAAACTATGTTTATTATAAAGCATCTCTTTTTTGTAATTTATCACGCTGGTACACTCGTTATAGATTGAAAATCACTATTATATTTACATATATCTATGTATCGAACCCTTCTATAGTCAAATATGAAATTTTATTTCAAAATGTTCATTGGTTTAAGAATTACATCGATTTTATGAAAAAGTTATTTTTGTGCATTTTTTGCGAAATTCGCCGGATTCTAGATGAAGTCTAGCGCGAAATACTGTGGACCGTAATGTATTAATATATATTTTTTGATAAGAGATCGTTATAAATAATATTTTTATAATATGAAAATATAATTTACTTTAACAATTATTAATTTATAAAATATTTATTGAATATTATGTTTTTTTCATATATTTATTGAGAAATAAAAAAAAGAATTTTTAAATCTTGTTAAAATCATGAAATTAAAATTAATAATTACATTTTTGGTATATACACAAATACTTATGTATTTATACTTGTAGAATTGGCCCATATGAGACTGAAGTATTTAAACAGAAATTAATATTACATCCTTCAGTCTCAATTGATCCACCCATATATAAACTTATTTTTAATTTCACGTTCCTAACTGGTATAGATTTTTATTACTAGTTTTTGTATGAAAAGTACGGTATTTAATTTAGAATAAAAATATTAATTCAATATTAAAATATTAATTTTAAAAATAAAACATATAAATCCTTTTACACAATTGTAAAATCGTATATTTTTTATAAAAAATTTTATAATAATGTATCATCATTATCAGCAGTAAAAAACCTCTTTACATCCACTCCTATATGTAGATTTCTCCCAAAAATTTTTACTTCAATCAATTCAATGCTATTTTGTCCATTTCACTTTGATAAATTTTATATCTCTGCCCTAAATCCCTTCTTGAAACTTTTTATATTTCTAGTTTCGTAACCAATAATTAGTTCTAACGATGGTATTGTTGTTACAAAGTTTATAATTTGTATTATTAAAAATATAAAACCTACCTATTTCTATTTTTAACTTTTATTCTTCTATAACATCTTTTAATTTATTTCTGTCTGTATCTGTTTTTCCTAACATGCATTTTTTCATGAATCTTTGTGTTGTCTGGAATCATTAAATTATTCTGATATTCAAACCTCATGTTTTACTACTATAAGTGAGATCAGATAGTATAGATTGATCAGTTTTTTTCTAAACATAGAGAAATATATGACTTTGTAATATGAGAATTTCTTCGGAATTGACATCATCTCATTTTTATTCTACTATTTAGTTCATATATATATATATATATATATATATATATATATATATATATATATATATATAATTATTCCTTTAATGATAAAAACTTGTTCCAAACACATATAGTTTTTAACTTATTCTATTTTTTCCTTTTAATATTTGCCGTACATATTTGTGTATTTATATTTAAAAATTAAAAATATTCCAGTACTATTTTAAAACCGGATAACAACACAAACATATAAGACGTTAATGAAACAAGATGTTATTTTAGCTTCATACAAGCAAAACTGGTTTCAATTAATTAACTATAGTTCTTGTGTTAGTTGCGTTACACTAAAAGCTTCCAGTAAAGATAATACACCTCGGCAAAACTGTTTTAATCTCGGTTTCATGTTGTCTAAGAATTATGATCTCAGTTTTCATTAGTGTTCGGATAACCGCATCGTTTTGCCAATGCTTTGCCATCGTAACATAACGGCGGATCGTTAAACGACGGTTTCGTTCATACACATATTCGATACTTGGTTTCCTGGTACATGACTTGCCCTACGTGTGCGTGAATACGAATGGGCGCGTGGGTGAATTTCAATAGTTTTCTGGCGAGGGTTCAATTTAATATACTATGAGTTTAGTACGTTCTCTGTGTTTTTGTTCAGTTTCGATACGATTAAAAACACAAACAAATTTAATAGACTTAAAACTCGTTTCTTGTCAATATATATATATATATATATATATATATATATATATATATATATATATATATATAAACACGTATGTGTATGTATGTAATATTTCACTCTCTTTAATAATAACTTATCAAGGATATATTTTCTATTTTACATTAAAACTAATATTTTAGTGAAACTCAAATATTATATATATAATAGCTATGAACTTTATAGCAAAAATGAAAAGTTTAAATTGGATATGAGTTATAATACATAAAGTAAGAACAGTAAACCATCGATAAACAAGGGAAATTCTTGATTAAGAACATAGAGATATAAAAAGGGCAAAAAAGATCTATGAATAATTGGGGGAGATATATAGAAAAATTCATTTGAGTGAAATGGAAAAGAAAAACATTGGATTATTAGAAGTGAAATGTTTTGTATAAGGCTTTCATCCAGCAATGGATAGAAACAGGTTTATTATATATATATATATATATATATATATATATATATATATGTGTGTGTGTGTTGGTTGGTTGGTTGGTTATATGTTTGTGTATAATTATATATTAACACATTTTTCAAATTTCAAAATTTTAAAATAAAAACAATATAATAAAAAAATAAAACATAGAAGAAAACGTAAAAAGAATAATGTAAAATTCGTATAGTTTATCCTATTAACTCTTTAACTGCAGATCACCTAAAAAAAATATACGCTGTGTACAGCTAAGTTTAAGGGGTTATACGCAGTTGCGAGGCGCAAAAACGACGTTTTTTTAGGAATTTTTTTTAGAAACAGTATTTATTTTGCAATTACAAATTATGGTTATTTGAATAGATCCTACTTTCAAGAATAAAATAACATGTCGATCATAAAAAAATATTGAAGTGCACCGCTCCTGCAGACGATGTCCCGAACGACCTCCAAAAAAAGGCGCTTGGCGGTGATCTCCATATCGGCGGTTTGGATTATCCAAAATCAAAAAATATGGTCAATTCTTTTAAAGGATAGATTAATGCTGGTATTGAACGAAGGAATAATAAAAATTTTAATTTTTGACAAAATGGCGTCTACTTGAAAAAAATTTTTCGTTTTTTACTAAAATTTTTGCTCCAAATTGTTTAAAAAAAATAGTAATAATTTTTGTAAACCTTATTCCTTCGTTCAATACCTGAGGAATCTATTTGAGAAGATTGTGTGAAAATTTGAGACCGATCGGTTCAGCCATTTCTGAGATATCGAGATCACCGACTATGAAAACACCGTTTTGAGATAAACGCGTTTGAAGTTTCGAAAGTAGTTTACACATAGTTAAAAATATTTTTTTTCAACTTACATGGTATAATAAATATTTATCGGATTTACTTAAAATTTTCAGAGAATATACTCAAATATATGTGTATTCCGAAAATGCAAAAAAAAATCGATTTTTTGAAATTTCTAACTGCGTATAATCCCTTAACTGCAGATCACCTAAAAAAATGTATACTGTGTACAGCTAAGTTTAAGCAACAGCTGTTAATGTATATGGAGCAGTTTTGCAAACATTATATTTGTAGTAGTTTTCCACATTAAATAAAACTTGTTGAATCACTTAATTATCTTATCATAGTTAATATAATAACCTTAAATTTTATTAAACGAAACAACTTATAACTGTAGTATTTAACCAAGGATTTAAATGAGAGCTAAAATCGTTTAATATATTTTTCATTATCTACACTTCATACTGATTTACTTTTTTTTATAATATTAAAATTATCTTTTTGAAAAAATAAATCGTAAAATATCTAAAATTAAATTTATTTCAGTAATATTTTTTTAATTCCAGATTTTCATATTCAGAAATTATTCCATGCTTAATTTTTTTTGTCTTACATTTTCTTGTTTAATTATTTTTTTATTAATTTGAAATTCTCTTTATTTTATTATTTTCCAATTTGGAGAGGTACTTGATAATTTATGTTGTTTATTACGTATAAATTGCAAATTCTCTTTCATTTTTTATTGATTTTATATTTTTCAGAAGCCAAAAAAATGGCGGTGTTACAATTTATAATTGACTGTTTTCTCATTTTTTATTTTCAATAAATAAAACGATTTTATTAAAAAAATAAACGTGTTTATGACGTAAACAGATTCAGTAATACAAATTACTTGTTATTTTTAAGTTCTTAATGGAAAACCGAAATTTATAAGCAAATAACTTTTTACAATTGCTATTAGTTAAATATATTTTTATATTATTTTTTTCAATCATAAAGAAATTTTCTTTCTACTAAAAACAACAACCATATTCCTTATTTCAATCTCATGAGTTAGTAATTAACGACAAATGTTTAATTTCCCTTATTTAACAATGCCTCATTTATGTATGTATGTGTGTGTGTTTGTGTGTGTGTGTGTGAATATATATATATATATATATATATATATATATATATATATATATATATATATATATCATGTGTAAGTATGCGTTATTGTTTGTTGTGATATATCGTTCGGATTGCAAATACACATACGTATAATATATGGTTTCTGCTTTACAGTTACGACCTATTGTGTTATTGGATAATCCTTAATGCATGTTGAATAGTTGACAAGTAAAGCGTATTCGATGTAGATAGTGTTTGGCTTTTCTCAAACCGCAAGTTAAACCGTTACGTGATTAATTTTGTATTTGGTATCGAATCCCTTTATGTTATTCAATGGACATTATATTATGGTGTTTACTGTGACCATAATCTATTCATACAAACCATTTAATTGTGAAATATATACAGATTATTACATAAGACAAAACATACTTTTTTATATTATTTATAAATTGAAAGCTTATAATTCATATTTTATTTTTTATAAATAATAAGACTTTTGTGGTTCGATAACATCACAATGATATGTAGCTTTACATAAAATAACCATAATTCAAAATACTAAACTCATGTTCACATACATACATACATATATATATATATATATATATATATATAATCATAAAAGCCTATATTAGCCAATTTGTGTGCGAAAACTTCATAAAATGTCACTGGATCTTCTTAAATATTTTTTTTAGATTCTTCTGTTATTTCCTGTGCAGGGATAATCTCATCCAACCTTCAATTACACTATATTTCACAATTCTATTCCTTCATCTTTAATAGAGTCTCTTTTTGTCTCTTAGTCTCTATTTTATAATGATTTCGTCTATTTATTTTCTTTTCTTCTTGCTATATGTCCTGTCTATGACTGTTTCATTAATTTTATTTCTTCTATTATATTAGTTATTTTTATGTCTCGTCTCTCTCTCTCTCTCTCTCTCTATTTATAATTTAATATACCTAATTCATGTATAAATACACAGAAACAATTTTCTGTTTACAATTTTTGTTCCTTGTATAAATAATAACTAAATAAAAATATTTGGATTAACTTAATCTTAAATAGAGTTTATTAATATCTAAATCATCTACTACATGTGTTGTACACTCACTTACATTCCTTAATAATACATATTTATATTATTTTTAATTTGGTTATTAAAATCACTGCAATGAAAAAAAAACACAATATAAAAGTCGTTTGTGTAATTATAAATTTTCAGTTCTAGCAAAACATTTTTTGGTAATGGATAAAAGTTGTCTAGAAGTTAAAATAGAAATGTTTTTAGTACGTTAAATTTTATTTGCAGATTGACTCTATAATATATTGAAAATAAAATAAAATTCAAATTCAGAAACTTAAAAAAGTTCCAGATGATAACAATAATGTATAAAATCAGGGTAATTTGATTGAAAATATTAAATGGATTCGAAATAATCGTTTAAATATATAAATTTATATTCAATTATGAATATTAATTAACTATATTTTAACAATATATTTTTTTACTACAGGTGAAATTACTTGTATAAATAACTTAAAATCGCAAGAATTTAATGTTTATTTTAGTTTGTACTTTTATGTACTTTAATAAAATATCATTTTATTTAAATTAACGTAAAACGAATATTTCTGTACAATTTTTACTATTTGATTTTATGATTTTAATTTTATACAAAATTTTGTTAAGAAATCCAAATACAGTTCACATATTTATAAATTAATCTTGATGAATTTCGTTCTATTCGACTTTAAAGCATACTTATAAATCTTATAACATTTTATCAATTTTCGTTAAGTTAAATAGTAATTTATTTGTTTCTTCTAGTAACATTTTCAAATTAAATAAAACTATCTATTTGTCCCATTGTATAAAATTTCAATTTATTTCATTGACTTTTCCTTTTCTTTTATTATTTGAAACAATAAATTTGAAGATAACTTTTAACAAATTGTTTAAGTTTGAATCTCTAAATCTTTCTTGTTCACTTTTGTTCCTGTTACAGTGTAAATATAGATAAAAAAACAGTACACAGCCTGTAAAAATCTCTGAGTTGATAAATGTTTCCGTTACTTTTTACTCACTAAAAACATATACGCACAAAGCTTACTAAATAACGTTTTCGTCTAGAAAAAAAAACTTTCCGACAAACATGTGTAAATTTTCATTTACATCGAAAAGTTCTGAAATCTACTAATTTATGAAAAGTGTGTGTGTGTGTGTTAACGAAACTCTCGCCACTGCTACACTCATTTCCAACTGTAACGCAAACTTTTTACATCCGTACTGACGAAACCATATTATTATTTATTATTCCGTTATGTTACCAATATTCATCTAGTGCTGCTCGTCGCAATCGTCGTGCGTCAATACGATGAAAAGACCATTCATAATATTGACATAAGCGTTTGAAGTCGTTTATTTGCGCTAAAGCTTCTTTTCTTCTTTGTTCTAACCTTTTTGCAGTTCAAAGTCGTATTTGATAAGAACACCTGTTATAGCTACGAGCGATTCTCACTTCAAGCAGATATATTTACGTTCGATTGAAACCACCTGTTTCCGAACGAAAATTTATCATTGTGTGCACATTTATACGATCCGCCTGGCCTGACAATAATATATATATATATATATATATATATATATATATATATATATGTACGTGTATGTGTATGTATATACACGCATACAAGTATAAAAATATATTTCTTTTTCATATATGAAAGTATCAGTCAAATAACGCTCTTCCTTATACGTCATTCTACATGAAAGAATATAAAAGATCTACATATACTTTTATTTATTTTCACTCATACTCTATGCATAAGTATTTTTATGCGAATTTACAAGTCGTTTGGATTCAATATAACAATCTGTCAAAGGTATTTGATCAATATTTGTAATCAAATAAATTTTTGGATCAAAATGTGAAATATTTAATAAAATAAAATATTAATTTGATGAATATTTTCGTGATGAATCATTTAAAAAAGTATATTGTTTCATTAAAGGATCTCTTCAAAATATATAAACATATATATGTGTATATATATATATATATATATATATATTTATATATATATATATGTGTGTGTGTGTGTGTGTGTAAAACTAAAATTTTAAATGAGACACATACTATAAGAGCCCTAAATAAAATGAAAGATTTTAGGCATACATTTACTTTTATAGAAAAAAGTTATAAAGGTCACCCTATACATTTTTCGATGTTATTTAAAATTAAGGAATCAATTTCATTACATAAGCATTGGTATTGCCTGAAAAATAATTAAATAAAAATTTATAAATTTTCAGTTAAAAAATTTATAATAGAAATATTTTAATAAGTCGTTATTAAAATATTTTTTTAATACATTTATTAAGTTATCAAATAATAATTAAAAAATCAAACTTTCAAATTTATTCTAATTTAAAATTTAGTTTGTACGTTTTTTTAATAATATTCTAATTACAATAATACATTAAAATTTGTAATAATCATTTTTATCACAAATCATATTTCGATTTTTTTTTAAAAAAAGTAAATTATTGACACTGGACAATAATCTCATTGATATATTTAATAAGTAAAAGTTTATATAATATTAATTTTTTGTTTGATATTTTTATTTATAAATAATATTTTTTCAAATAACAATTTCTTAATAGCATTTTAATGTCTATTTTTTTATTAAAATTTTTCCTTTAAATATTATTTTAATTATATGTAATAAGTGTATTTAATTTCAAAACTAATTTGAATTATATATATATTGTGTGTATGTACGCGTGTAAATATTTATTTAAACAAAGATATAAAATATATATCAAACTATAATTTCATAAAATATACACAATATGATAAAAATATAGAGTGAATGAAAGCGTAGGTTTCATATTAAATGCGAATAAATGAATAATTAATTAACTGACTGGTGTCATACACATAAAACGTTTAGCATTAATCGGATATAAATTATTTTTTAACGCCGTTTTAAGTATTTTCTATGTGAATTTCGAATGATAAATTGTTCAGTAATTAATAACAACGTATGTGGTGTCGTTTTGTGCTGAACAAACGAAACAAAACGGTTTGTGTGTTTATTTAGATATTCATTATGGTAATAATTTTTTAATGTTTATTTTTCTCGAATAGTATCGAAAACAAATTTTTAATATTTAAATTAGAACAGTTATTCAAACATATATTTACATATATGTATATATAATCTATAAAAAATCCTAATTAATTTCTTGTGCTGAGTAACAGATATTTAAATTCTGTAAAATAGTACTGATTTAGAATTAATGTTTTAAATATCGAATAAAATATATAAAAAAATGTGTAAGTGCAAATCGTTAGTCCTTAAAATAACCCTTAAAATAATAAACATTACTGTGAATAATGTGTAGTCATGCAATAAAATTTAATTGTCAATTACTATTCAAAGCTTTTAAATTATTTGCTAAGTATATGTTGTAAGGAAAATATTTATTTTTCTTTAAAATTTGGTAGAATAGAAAATACGGATTTCTAAGTTTATCATTGTAAGAGATTTGGATCAAAATATTTTAATTTATTGAAGTGGAACTTCTCTTGTTTACATATTTTTCATTTGGTTAAAGTTTAATTATATTTATTATGAAAACAAATAAAAATTTAGTTTTCTTAGAAAATAATATGTACTTGATTGGATTTTATTAACATATAATTTACCATAGTCACGTATTTAAACATAAATATCTTTCTTATAGTGTTTATTTAAATTAAAATTTTAAGATTATTAATAAAACATGTTATTTTTTTAAAACGAGTTAAATTTAGTTTTTCAGAATAAATTATTTCATATATCTAGAAAAGTATTAAATAACGTCTATATTTTTCTTTAAAAATAATAGTTAATAAACAAAAGTAATAAAAAATAAGTATTTATTAATTTTTTTAAAAATTCACGATTTCTTAAAAATATGAAGGTGTCTAAGAACGAAATGAATGAAAAAAAAATTATTACCCTTTTTCCATTTAGATACTGATAATTTTTGATCTACTTTAATAACTGTTAAATATTTATATTCAAATTATAAAGAAATTTAAAAATGAATCATATATTTTTTATTGGATTCGACATTTATATTAACTACATAAAATTTTACATGACATAATTTAAATATATATATATATATATATATATAATATATATATATATATATATATATATATATATGTATGTATATACTCGTACATAAATGAATTAGTTTCATTTTTTATTTATAATTGCTTAATATTTAATCCTAGATATAAGATTTTCTATGAAATGAAATTAAACTGAATCCGTGTTTTCTACATTGTTCTACCAACAGTTTAATATTTATGTTGCTAAAGTGTATATCAGTGGATAACGTTAGTAAATTGCATCGTAATCCTCTTGTGCACAATCTCTTGCAGTTTTAATGGTCATATTGCTTTCGTATCGTCTTGTAAGAAATGTTAGTATCGTTGAGATAAGCTAAAATACCTGCCAAGTCAAAATGAAGGATGTATTATATATATATATATATATATATATATATATATAATATTATGTATTTAACGTAATTTTAATCATAAGCCGATTATTTTAACTTGATGATATTTATAGATTAAGAATCGTATAAAACATTTTAAATGTAAATTTTGACGTTTGAAAATATCTTGTTATAATAAATGTATTTATATCAATTCACGGATCTACGTTTCATACTTTTAGTTTAGTAAAATTTAAATTAAGTTTAGTAATACTACAATAGTTATTTAAAATGTAATATACATAGTTTATATTTTCTTTCTTTACTAAAATAAACCAAAAATGTAATTTGTTTAATATACAAATATATATATATATATATATATATATATATATATATATATATATATATATATATATAATGTGTGAATAAAAACGAATTGATTTACCTAATTTTCTTCAGTTCCGTTTGAAAATTAAAAAACAAATTAAATAATTTATTAATTATACACACATCTATTTTAAATTATTGCAACAAAATCTTAAAAATTTAAATCTGTTCATTTTATTAATTTGTAAAATTAACTTTAACACAAATAAATCACTCATACAAATATGATGTAGAAATGATGATGTTCAAAATTTATTTTTATGTTAATAACATAATATAGATATGAAATTTATCATTTTTCAATAAATGATTTTCATAAGCAAATATAATTTATCGACTATATATATTGGACACTAATTATTCTACGTATTTGCTTGATATTATCATATTAAGTGCACTAGTGTACACTTAATATGATTATATATATATATATATATATATATATATATATATATATATATATATCATCACACATCATAAAGCCCATATCAATCCACTACTGGACGAGAGCCTCAATGAATGCTATATATATATATATATATATATATATATATATATATATATATATATATACTTATGCATTTATAAATATATATAATGTGTTGATAATATGATGAATCATATAATACATAAATATGTGAATTAATTACATAGATAAATATCTTTTTCTTCCAATTTACACAAAGATAAATAATTATTTTATATAAAAATTATAAAATAAATATAACTCAACATACATGTATGATTGAGATTCATATTGTTTAATTTTATACATTTGTCTAGTGTTTTAATTCATATAATTATACTTTTAAAATAACAAATTTATTAAATTTTTGTTAAAAAATATTTAAAAAATAAATCCATTAAAATACTTTGCTTATAGATTTTAATAATATTATGATTTTATATTTAATGCTATTTTTCTAATTATAATTTCTTTTGTTTGATAACGTCCAAAAATAATCTTAATCATATAGACTTTAGAATTATCAATAAAATATTGTATAAAAAATTCTCATTTGCATAAATATTTGTAGTTAAAATAACTTTTAATGGATTTGAAATCAGATTAATACATATGCAGCGTCAAAGTAAAGAATAAATGAATAAAAAACACATCTGTTATAAAAATATTTGCAATGAAATAACAATTTTATAATTACATTTCACTGATGTACGGTTATAAGAAGGAAATGAAATGATTTTATTATTCGTTTAAACAGTATCAACAAAAAGCTACACGAAATACAAACGTACTCAAAATGCAAATGCAGCAGCACAGTGTGTTCCATTAGAGTGTACAGTAGCCTTTTTTGTCGCTTTGCCAGCATTTGCAAAACGACTGCACAGAAAGCAAAATAATATATACGAGTATCAGATTAACATGGTCGCCGTACTCTAGGATAATTAAAACGGTTATGTTGTCGATGTCTCTGGCGTACCAACTAATGAACCGCACGGTACTCACTCCAAATAATGTTTAGTCACAGGTAAATATTGTCACACGTTTGATTTTAATTTTACCCGGTTGCTTTGTTTACATAATGAATGCATAAGGTTTTTTTAGAAAAAACAACAGTTGATACTAAACACTGTGTCTTTACGTACTAATTCACTGTTGTGCAACATTTAACTAATGCTAATATGACTATAATCTCAAATCTTCATTTGTTAATGTATTTTATAACTGTAACTGGTCTAGAATTATTCGACAATGTTTAAATACAGAAAAAATCATTCATAAACTGCAGTAAATTAAAATAATTTCATTTTATTTATTTTTTTAAATTATATTTGTCATTTTTAATAGTGAAAATATAATAAAATATTTAATACAGTTTTAAAAGAAGTTTAAATTTGAAATCAGGTAATGTAATATAGTATAATTTTGGTAATATATATATATATATATATATATATATATATATATATATATATATATAGATAAAGATAGATAGATAGATTAGTGAATTACCCATGAAATTAACCCAGAATGAAAAATCTCACCAACCTACCTGGTCAGTATGTTGAGTATGAGTAAGTATTAGTGAATGAAGCATTAAATCAGGTTAGGAATATTCAATGAGGCTTTTGTCTAGCGGTGGGCTGATATAAACTGATTTGTTGAAAATTATATATACAATATATATATATATATATATATATATATATATATATATATATATATATATATATATATATATATATATATATATATATATATATATATATATATATATATATATATATATATATATATATATATATAGTTTTAAAATACAAATTCTCAACTTACAAAAATTATATTCTTAATTTTCATTAAAAAATTCAAATAAATATTGTCAACAAGAGCAAAAATTTAAAAGATGACCAATTTGTATTTGGATTAAAAAAAGTACAAGAAAAACTATATAGCGCTAAAAATATTTGGTATAAAAAATGTAAATAAATAGAATTCCATACATGATCTTTAAATATTTAGAAAAAACCTTTGTTGATATAAAGTGCAAAAAGCTATTTAAAATAATGAAAGATATACGAGAGTCGTTTGATAAGTATGGTAAAAAAGTAAGAAAAACTAAATTGAAAAATGTAATTAAATTAAATAATAAATAAATTTACTATACTTATCAAACGATCCTCGCATACTTAGACTGGAATTAGAGTAAAGCTGTATTATACTGATACAAAGACTATTTCACGATAATAAATATTAATTATAGTAAAAAAGCAAAAATTATAAATGGAGTTAGACAAGAATATTATTTATCGTTATAACTATATAAATTATTCTTTAAAAGAGAAATAAAAATATTTAAATAAATAGAATAATAGGTAAATGGGAAACGAATACAAATATGCAAACGATATAATAATTTTTAAAAATCACCAAAGAACTGTTAAGTTTTGTATATTAGAAAAAATTCTAGAAAGCTTTCAAATGAAAAACGAAAGTAGTAAAGAAATATTTATCAAGATGTAATTTGGAAATTAAAAAATAGATTAAATTATATTATTTGAGATGCATGTCTATGTATGATAAAACACAATGAAAATAAAAACATGTATTTCTTTGGCAAAGAAAAGTTTCTAAATGAAAAAAAAAATTGTAAACGGAAATTTGAAAAAAGAGTTTGAAAAGATATAAATATAAAGTAACTACTGTAAGAACCAGTGAACTAGAATATTTTTAAACAAGATAAAACAACAACTAGATGCTTTCAAAATGTAGATGTGGAAAAAATTACCAAGAATTTCTGTATAGATAAAGTAAGTAATGTAGAGATATTAAAACAAAGAAGCAGAAATATCTTTTATAATATCAGTCTAGATAAAAATAAAATCTTTTCAGGCAAATACTCAGTGATTACAAGTTTGTAATAAATTTTTTTTAAGATAAAATTAATTAGAAAATAGGGGGTACACTATGAAATAAATATTTAGAATAAATTCAGAAAATATTGAGAGTCGAGAACTACGAATAAATAATAAAAAAGCAAGAGAAAAACATAGTTGACTATTTAAACTATCCAATTATTTTTAAAAATGAATAAATTAATGAAGTATAATTTTACAAATTAAGATTTATATATATATATATATATATATATATATATATATATATGTTTATTTTTTTATTTACATAATAAATTACTTCTATATATCACTATGTAAATGACAATCTCGTAATAGAACAATAAAATTCTATGTAAACTTAATGATTAAATGCTATAAACTGTGAATCGTTTCTTTTATAAAATCATATATAAATAAAAATAATTTCACATATAAAATATATTTAATTTTGTAACAGTTGATATCGATTTCAAACTCTGTTAGCAATTTAAATTTTCTTTATGATTATCTTCATCGATATTTTTTTAAATTTATGTAGATGGTTGATATACTTAGAACATTTATTATCTTTCATTAATTAGGAACATTTTTTTATTTTTGTAATTAAAATTTTAATATTATTAAATAGTGTTTTACTATAAAAATAAATTAGTTTACATTATTCATGTTTTGTTGTACAAAAATTTAATAACATTAACTGCGGAAAGCTTTTTAAACATACATTATTAAATAACACTGAGTAATCTAAGATTGTACGAAAACAAATTATAGATTTTGAATTTTTCAACTATTCTAGTAATATGTTTCCAGTTTTCTTATTTAAAATTCTAGTAATATGTATTTTTTTCAATTTTTAAAATCTAGTAATAAGACAAATAAATTTTTATTCCTGACACTATAATACTTTATGAAGTGTTCAATAATCACTTATTGTTCACTTTGTTGTTTATAATAACAATGGGCTAATACGTATTTTGATGACATCGATATCAAAACGTGCAATAACCCATTGTTTTTATAAACAACAAAGTAAACAATAAATAATTATTGAACACTTAATAACATATTGTGGTGTTGGGGGTGAAAATTAATTTATAATAAAGTAAAATTTCCACAGTTTCAAAACAGTCTAGTGATAAATTTTAAATAGGTTCGACAAATTTAAACAATTTCAATAATTGATATGAAATTTAATATTCCTAATTTAAAATTCAGAATATTTGAATTTTTAATAATTCAGTTTCGTAATTTATATTCAAATAATATTTTTTTAAGAAAAATTTATGAAGTGTTGTTAAAATTTTATTGTGTGTATTATATATATATATATATATATATATATATATATATATATATATATATATATATATACACGAGAGTCATTTGGTAAGTATAGTAAAATTATGTATTGTTTAATTTAATTAATTAATTAAATTAATTACATTTTTCAATTTAGTTTTTCTTACTTTTTTACCAAACTTATCAAACGACCCTCGTGTGTGTGTGTGTGTATATATATATATATATATATATATATATATATATATATATATATATATAATAATCAGTCTCTTTCTATTCATTGTTAGATAAAGATCCCTTCTAAAATTTTTCATTTCATTTTTTATTTCAAACGATCCAATGTCTTTCTCTTTCACTTCATTCTTACCCATTTTCCTATTTTTTTGTGTCATTCATCTATATGTCCTTTCTTGTTCTTTTTTATAATAATTTTTCTTATTTATCGGTGGCTGCTTACTTTATATAACTGTCTCGTATATATATATATATATATATATAAATATATACATACATACATACATACATACATACATACATACATACATACATACATACATACATACATACATACATATGTATATGATATTCATATATACATATGTATGAAAAAAATGTATAAAATACTTCATTAGAATATATTTTATAGAAATAACTGATCAGTATGTAGATAAAGTAAAATATATACACACACGTATTTTGTACTATCAAATATTTATAAGGAAGAAGGAAGAAAAAAGGGGAAACGGAAACAAAACATTTCAATATAAAAACATCGTTGTTAGTAAAGACTGATTGGTCCTGCCTTCCAGTGATGAGGGTTCGCTGGCATTTGACAAAGAAATACATTCTGCTCGTATGTGTGTTAGATAAATGTGTATGTGCCCTCATGTGCGTATAAATGTGTTTTTTAAGAGTGTATGTATATAGATGTTTGTTTGTATGTATGTTGCATCTCCGAGTGGTAGACATGTCGCGCTCGAGTTTAACTTTTAAATTAGATTTTTCCCAAAACGAATTACCATTTTAAAATGGAAATGCACAAAAAATATATACATGCACACACATACACTGGCAATTTAGAATTCAGTATATTCGCTGTATAACCATGTGGTAGAAATAACACCGGCAACGGCTAAAATGGAATTTGTTTGAAAGAATCTATGTAAAAAAGTGATCGCTTTAAAGTGAAAATGTCAAATATGCCGGTCGCTGTGCAATGAATGATTTCCAATCTATCTGTACGAATTTATATTGTGGGTAAGAGAAAACAAATATGTACAACAGTTTTTTCGTCATATGTGAATCTATATGAAAACTGTTTATAAAATATTTACATGTAAATAGTGTTTTAAATTGTATTTGTCCTTTCATATGGGTTCAGATAAAATGAAATTAAATTATTGTCCAATAAATTGCAAATTTTTATTATTTACAAATCTTTTTATAATATTATTCAAAAAATATACTGTTAGATTCAAATGACAAAATGAACATTTTTATTTCATTTAAATTTTTACTTTCAGAATTTTATTCAAATCAGAGATTGAAATAATACTGTAATTAATATAATTCTCAATTATGAATACACTAACAGGTTATTGTATATTTTATTAACTATATTATATTTACATATTAAATATTGGAATATTAATGAATTAAAACAATTAGTATATATAATAATAGTTATATCTAGATAAAATAATAACATGTTCTATTATTATTATAGTCTAATAATTATTATAACAACTTATCAAACAGCAAACAATAATTACTCTTTTCTCAAAAAGTATTGCCAAATATTATTTTTTTGTTTTTAGTAACTTTTCATTTAATCTCCTTCTTTATACATTTATTATTTTTTTAAAATAAACTTTTTTGTTTTTATATTTTTTTATATATTCTATTTTGATAATATTTGTAAATTTATTTTATATTACTTTTATATTATTTATACGAATAGTGGATTAAGCATGAAGAAAATAATATGTTTAACATATATTTGAAAATACATATATGCATACACAATACATATATATATATATATATATATATATATATATATATATATATATATATATATATATAGAAAAAGAGAGAGAGAAAGAATATTTTTTCAAAAAAGTTTTAAAAATCTGTTTATGATTATTTTTGTAAACCATTCAATTAAAATTTGGTGTTAAAAATAACACCAGTCATTCAGCTTGATTTCATAATAAAGTAACATGATTTTGAGAGTAAAACCAAATTTTGAATATTGCTGTGAAATGAGTGACATTTTAATTAAAATTTGCTCATTTTCGCTGCATACATAGAATTATCTAGAAAATATCAAAATTTGAAACCGTTAATTTATATCAACATTCACGTATATATACACTTACATTCACACATATTATATATATATATATATATATATATATATATATATTATATTATATTACATTTATTTATATATATATATATATATATTATTAGATATATACAATTCAGTAAACAGGTTGATACATTGTTCATGTTCTATCCTGTTTTCTTGTCTGTTAACATAGTATTTCAATTCCAACGTATATAATAAATATTTACATGCGAAATTTAATGACTACGTTCATTACGTGTTTGTGTTTCTGTTGTGTTCGATGTTAATTTGTATAATGGATTTTTATACATTTACGTTTAGAACATTCGTACAAAGTACAAACCTCATTATATAAATTTAATTTAATAAATTGATAAATTTACCGTAGACAAACAACGGAAATTACATGTGTTTAAAGTTTACGAACCAATAGGCGTGTTTTATATTTTTATTTGGAAAAGGTAGTCATCAAAAAATATAAACTTGTTAATTTTCTAAACAGTTATTTTTTAACTTCATATATTTTCGAGTATACTGAATGTTTGTATGTTTATACACAGATATATATATATATATATATATATATATATATATATATATATATATATATATATGTTTTTATTCTTTCCATCATATTCATTTTATTTGAATCTTTTGAATATAAAATCTTAGAGGCGTTTTCCTCATTGTTTCTAACTACTATTAGTTTTAACATCTAATAATACTTATAATACTGAGTATCTTAAAAATACTAAACTATTATATGTACCTAAAGATTGCATAGTTACTTGTTATAACAAGATTAAATAAAAAGTAATCCTAAGATATTATATTTAACTGCGTTTAGTCCAAAAATAACCTTAGGCATTATCACTCAAAATATAAAATAACTATTTATATTCGCTCTTTGTAATTTAAAATTGATTTAACTCTCAAACTTGATTTTTAAATAGATCTAAAAGTTCATGTATTATTTTTGATTTTATTAAATTTTATATATTTCTCATCAAAGTGACAAATTGTAATGAAATTGAGAAAATTTTTATCCATTAATTAAAAAGAAGATCAGATTTAAATTATGTTAAACTCAATTAAAATTATAATAATTATAAATGCAATAATTTATTAAAAAAATATCAAATGTTATAACAAAAATACTAAAAAAATAATTAAATATAAAAAATATATCCAACATATTACTGAAATAATTATGTAAGTCTAAAAATATTTTTTATTAAATAATACAGCAATCTTAAAAAATACCCAAATCTCAATTTTTGAAATACACATTTTTTGTAAAAGTTATTATCATTGATTTAAAATAAAGTAAAGGAAATAATCAAATTTGTAAATAATTAACATTTTCTTATATTTAAATCATTTTTATATCTAATCTTTGTTGTTAATATTCTTCATTCAATTATAAATATAATGCTCAATATTTTTTTTAAACAGAAATCAGTATAAAATATTATTTGGATGTGTCCATAGTGAAATATGTCTCAAAGATAAATAATTATAAATTGTATAATAAATAATTGTTTTAATTTTAATTTCTTCATTTACGATTATTCGAAAAATAATATTACCTTCTTTAAGATATATCTTCCAATAACATGATATTTGATGACCTTTGCTAAAGACAAATTAATCATCAATTGCAAAAAATATAAAATAATTTTTATCTCAGTATGGGTTATGACTTAATCTGATGTTTTGTAAAAATGTATGTTTTATGTAAATTTCTTTATAAATTTATAAATAGAAATAATAGGATAAATATATTTTCAATTTAAATTAACATTTAAAAATCAATTAATTTTTTTTAATATAAAAACTAAATTGTATAAATTAATTTAAAATTCTTTTTTTATCTAATTAAAAACAGTTTAGTTATTTCAATATAAACCTCATTAAATAATTTATCTGGCATTAAAGCTACTCTTAAAGATATTAAAAGAAAAGATAATAAAAACGTTTACCATTATTCTTTTGTGTTTAATAGTCGAATAATAAGCGTTTAATGAGATAATTGTCAAACAATTTAAATAAGTAATTCAGGTAAAACAGTAATAAATAACATCATAAAGAAATTATTACAAAGGCGTTCCTGTATAACGACATATTCTGAAATTGGAATATGCATAATATATTGTAGACGATTAATTTTTGTACACGTTATATAATAAACGTGGACGATTGTCCCCTGCAGTCAAAATCAGTCATCCGCATCAGGAGCCATTAATTACTCATTGAAATATAATTTATTTGTAGCGCCGTATAAGCGTATTATTATAAAGTGGCAATCAGTACGTACAATTTGGTCTGTGTGGCCCCTTGCAATCGTAAAACATTACGACTCGTTTCATTATGATCGTCGGCTGACATAATTAATTACGGTATGTTGACAGGAAACTCGTATATTAAAATACTTATTATACCTCGAGTGAAGTGGTATATCTAAAAAAAATACGAAGAAAAAATTCGAACAAAGAACCGGTGTAAATCATAATTTTATTTTAATTTTATGCGAATCTTTCCGCCAAACGATACGTGTGTGGTTAATTAAGTTTAAGATATATATATATATATATATATATATATATATATATGTATAATTTTATTATCATATTTATTTTTAAATCAAGGTGAATTTAAATATATTTATATTTTTATTACTAAAATTTTGAAGGTTAAGATGTTAGACATTATATTTTAAAGAACATCAAAAAATATGAACAAAAAATGATTTGTTATAAATTATTCACGTTATGATTTCATTTCGAATTATTCATTTATATTATCTAGTTTTCATACAAAAATATTAATAAATTGACAAATTTTATGTATACATTAAATGTCATTGATTATATTTATAATATAAAATGTATTTTTTTTATAATTTATGCATATTTAATATTTTCGATCATATATTATACTGTTTGGCATTATTTTTCGAAAGAAATGATTTTTTATTATTTATTCATTTACAGATATGAATATATACACACACACACACACACATATATATATAGATAGATATAATAAAAGTATGTATATATACATACATATATAGTCCCTTATTTTTCAAGGGTTGAGCATGAAACTGACAACCTCATTTTGCAAAAAAAAACAACTGTCGAAAAGCTCTGACAAGAAAAAGCTCTATTGGCTGGCATTGTCAGAAAGGCATGGGACTAGAATAGTCTGTGGAACCATTGATGATGATGATGATTTATTTATTAATTTTCAAGCATATTCTATGGCATTAATGATTTAACACAATTTCACTCATATGACTTCCACGACTTTCCTTGACATAGTGTATTCTTTTAATCAATTTTTAGTCACTTTTTGACATAATTGTTGTCCAATTTCATGAATTACACTTCAATGTTTATTTCAATTTTTATTAGCATAAACCAATGATTTTACAAAACCACACTGAAAATTATCCAGTGGAGTTAGATTACATCTTGGTGGCCAATTGATGGGTCCATTTCATGAAATAATGGACTCATTAAACTCTTGTTTCAATAAATCTATTGAAGTTTCTACAATTTTTAAGTGTTTTTGAAGTATTAAACGTTTTATGATAATTTTCCTAATTATTATGAGTTAAAATGTCAAAATGAGCTTATAAAAATTGAAATATGGCTGTCATCATCTATGAATGTACTGATGTTCTTATTGGAAAATCCTATATAAGAAAGAAGAAAAACGATAATAGAAAGAAGAGTAGAATAAAATTTATTTGTTAATTATTAACACAATTATTAAAAAAAGATTATTTTATAGAAAATAATGAACAAAATAAACTATGAAATGTATAAAAAAATAAAAAAAGAGAATTAATAGATCTGTATAGAATAATTCGTCGATATCGAATGAGAGAAAAGAGTTTTCAGCAATGGACAAAGAGTGGATGATAATTTGATTATTACACACACATATGTATATATATATATTTATTATGAAAATGATTATATTAAAAATCTTCGTACTTTTTAATTATTTCCTTTATAAACTTTTTATGTCGTTGCTTTCTAATAATAATATGTTCGTCAAAATATATATTTGTAAATAAAATATATAATAAGTAATTATTGGGCATTTAAATAATTTTTCTTGGTATTGAAAAGATTGATTTATTTATACAAAGATAAATTAATCACAATGACCAAAGAATAGTAAAATTTAAAATTGTTTAAAACTGCAACTTGAATATAAATGTGAATGTAACGTTATTTTGATCCTACTTTCTAAAAAAAAATTCAAATGATTTCTGAAATGTTCATAAATACAAATTCATCCTCACAAATGTTCAACTAACGAATGTAATATTATTCAGCTCACCGGAGCATGAATATGCATCATCAAGTGGCACGATAAGCGGCCGTTGAGCGATCGGGAAACTGCTCATGTTTGTTTGCGTGGACGTACGTGTCTGTCCGTCCGTAAGTACGTCCAACCACTATTCGTTCACCACAAGCAATACAACGAGTCCTACAGGGAGTTGACTATCTAAACTATGCGTTCCCTATACAACACTCTCGTCGTTGACCTGTACGATGCGGTTGTAACGAGTGGATCTGATTGTTACAACTATGTATAAATTGGTGGGTGGTGGACGTGGACCGTACAATATTCAAGCAATTCGGATAATTTTGAGTAATTTCGTTCGTGCAGATGCATCGAGTGGCGAATGTAAGCAGTTTGAATTAAAACCGGAATGGTGTTTATACAAATGAGTGCTATTATATCTGTAAATTGGATCGAGAGAACTTTTAACTCATCAAGTTTTACGCAAACTTTCAAATATGAATGTGTACGAGAAAGATGGTTAAACTTTTCGTACTTATATCGAGCTGGGAAATTATCTATTGACTACGTTGTAATTTCATGATAAAAGATGACTTAAATTTGCTTATCAAGAAAGAAAATTTAATCTAAAGAAAAGTCAAAGATATTAACTTGTTTACTTCAAGAAGAAAACATTTATTATATGATTAATAATTCCTTCTCTCTTTATATATATATATATATACACGAGGGTCTTTTGATAAGTATGGTAAATTTATTTATTGTTTAATTTAATTAATTAATTTGATTAAATTTTTCAATTTAGTTTTTCTTACTTTTTTACCATACTTATCAAACGACCCTCGTATATATTACATAAAATATGAACTACATGATCCTTCCAAATAAATATTTTTTTAAAAAAAGTTATTAAAACATTCGATAAAATTTTAATATAGAATATAAAGAAGATATATTTCATATAAAATAAAAATAAATAAATTAAATTAAATGAATGTGAATATAATAGTTAATAATAATAATACAATACTTAATTTTAGATCAAATGAAACTTAGTAATCAAAGATTGTTAAATTGCTATAGATTAACAATTTTATTTAACAGTTATATTAATATTAATAATTAAATATTAATATTAAGAAAAATAAAGTAAATTTAACACGAATAAATTTTCACCCTAACACCACAATATGTTATAAAGTGTTCAATAATCACTCATTGTTCATTTTGTTGTTTATAATAATAATAGGCAAATGTGCATTTAGATAGCGATGCCATCATTTTCAGACCCTTTTGTTGTTAAAAAAAAAACAAACAGATAATATACAGTAGAGTAAATAATTAAATTATTAATTGACAAATTAAAATAATAATGAATAACATTTTAATATTTTTTTCAGTGATTTTTTTTTTAATTTTACACTTAAATCAAATTTGAATTTATTTTAAAATTATAGTTTATTCAATACATAAATAACATTTGTTCTCTAGACTAATTACAAATATTTTATATATTCGTCTTACGAGTATTTTTATTAAAAAATTATAGACATTATTGTTTTTTATAAAATTCTATGGAATAAACTTTCAAACTTTAATCTACAAAATTCTCATATTTTATTTTATTAATTTCAATAAATAAATAAGAACAGTTATCAAATTTAATTCTTAACTTGTAAAATGACTCAAATATAGATGTTAAACTATTTGAATCATTTGAATCAATATTGAATTAAAATCATTATTTTCAAAGAAAAAAATATCAAAAATACATAAATTCAATAAAATTAATTCTATATATAATTACATATGTATATAATAACAAAATACAATATTTTTATTTCAAATAATAAATATATTAGGTTGGCAAATATCCCCCTTCCGCCTTCTGGTCTTTTGAATTTCGCAGCTATGTACAAAAAAAAAAAAAAAAAGCGGAAGGGAGATACTTGCCAACCTAATACATCTAATGAATAAATCTATTTGTATAAAAAGTTAAATTATTTATAGTACGAGGTTCGTTTGATAAGTATGGTAAAAAAGTAAGAAAAACTAAATTAAAAATTTATTTAAATTAATTAATTAATTAAATTACACAATAAATAAATTTATCAAACTTATCAAACGACACTCGTACATTATTGGAAATACATTTTTAGAAAGAGTAATTTTACAGTATTTATCAATAAAAATTAAAAATTACACCATATTATATTATTAACTTATAATATATAACTATTTACTCCTTTTTTCAAATTACTTTTTTATGAAATTGAATATTATTTTATTTTGTACTATGACTATTTTATTATTCTTTTGATCATGATACTAAAATAAAATTGATGATATTTTTAATAAACGAAAATGTTTCTTTCATTAAAGTTAGAAAATAAAATTTCAATGCAAGAAACATTTATTTTGTTCATTTAGACAATAAAAAATATAATAAATAACACAAGACACGTTCTTGAGAATATTTCCGGTGCTTGTAATTTATCTGGTGATGATTCAGATAGTCACTTTGAACTATATTTCAGTCTTCTTCACCAACACTGAAATAAAAATTCTAGCCACGAAATATATATATTTATTTATTTTTATATATTTATATATATATATATATATATATATATATATATATATATATATATACAAACATATAAATGTGTGTGTATGTGTATTTGTATGCATGTACGAATTTATGAGTAACTTCATATATGTGGAAAAATAAATCTCATAATCTCATTGCGTTGACCTCTACATACAATGACGTGGAAAGAAGCTCATACTTATTTATCCACAATGTGCTTATCTCGACGAGAAATTGTCGCCATTTTATTTTCGTCCTCGGCTAAAATATTATCTGCAAAAATATGAAACAAATGTATACATTATCTCGGTCAAATATATAAACATGAAAGTGTAACCGCATGCATAATGTCACAAATAGTGTGTCACTGGTAGCGAACGTCAGCGGGTGGCATCATTTTGAACGTTTGTGAGTTTATGGTGACAAAGTTACCATTTCTATCTTTTCTCCCTCGTGCGTACGCGAACGCACTCACTCACAGACAGACTGAATTTTCCCCCTACATATATATCCTGCTAGTATATCGTTCTTAAAACGCAACGCGTATCAACTCAAAAATGAAAACGGCCACGAAACAACAAACAGTGTGTGATGTGATGTTCTCCCGTGCTGTCGCCATTCCTTGATTTATTTCATTCTAGAGTCGACGCTCGCGTATACACATCCATATAAAGACATAAACATTTCTACAGTTATTTATATCTAACCACCACCCGCCGCATTACAACATCTATACGTACGGGCCCCCCGTTTCGTATTAATAGCAGGGATGTTCGTGAAGAAAGTTAACGACAATAATCACGTCGAAATGACCGTGTTCAACAACCGGTGTGTCGTCGACTAGCGAAGCGTACGATGAGTAAACGCCTAATGCGGTTACAACAAGATATATTTGTACGAGAGGGGTTGAACGGGTGGACGATGTACAACAATGATTACGGTCGTCGTAGAAAGAATACAAGACCGAAAATAATGTGGAATGAACATAAAATGACGGAATTTGGAATGACAAAGAATAATAAAAGCGTATTATTTTAATTCGAATTTTAGTTTCAATGGCAAGTCAAATAAAATTCTTTTCAAATTTATTCTCCTTTGAAATACGAATTCTAATTATATATATATATATATATATATATATATATATATATATATATATATATATATATATAATAGATCCTTTTAATATTATTCTTCATAATAAATAATAAGAAAATAGAATTCTCAATTGTGTTTTTTATTTTCTATTCAAGAAAAGATTAAAGAAATAAAAACAAAATTATAAAAATTGAAACAAAATTATAAAAAATAAAAAATTTCATATATATAATAATATTAAATTAATATAATATTATAATATATATATATATATATATATATATATATATATATATATAAATTAGATACTGAATGTAAAAATTAAGTAAAAAATGTTAACAACCAAACATAGCATGGAAAAAATAATGTTAGGAATTTCTAAACGTGATTGAAAAATTAAATAAATACGAGAACAAACAAGAGTAATTAATAGAACAAATAAAATTGATAAAATGGGTCTGAGCAGGATATATAGCATAAAAAGACAATAGATTTCCAAAAATTATGAAGTGGTAACTAAGAAGCAAAAAGAAACCTAGTAAGAGATCCTATCAAAGATGTAGAGAGATATTGTAAAGTATTGTGGAGGTAAGATTTGAATGGGATTAGCTGCGAACAAAAAATAATAGAAAAATTTTGGAAAAACATTTAAGAAGACCTAATGAAATTTGATGAAGTTTTTTCCCAGTACTAGGCTGATGCAGGCTTTTTTGATGAAAATTACGATTATAATATATATATATATCATACTTTAATTATTCATTATAGAATAAAAAAACGTTAGATTTCTTTCACACAAATAAATTATCACCTCAAACACCATAAGATATTGAAAAGAGTACTTTATATTTCAAAAAATCAATTTATTTATGTTAAAATGAATTTGATACACTTTCAAAAATAAATATTATATTATTTGATTTCTTTGATAACTGATATATTTTTTTCGTAATGAGTTTAACAGAACTAAAGTTAAAATTTATTTTCTTAGTATAAAAAATTAAGATCACTATTTTTCATAATGCTTTTCCATTAAGAATTTTTGTATTTATTATATCAGTAACCAAACTAATAGGCATTTAGTATCTCGATAGAGAATTTACATAAATATTAAAAAAATTCAATTTCAAATTAATGGTATTGTAACAAATATATATGATTTTAAAAATTTATATATTAAAATTTAATAATTTTCTCAAATACTGAATTTAGTAAACTACATTTTTATTTGTTGTTTTGGAACTGTGGATGATTCACTTTTACAAAAATGAAATTATAACCCCAACATTACAATAGTTTTAGTGTTCAATAATCACTTATTGTTCACTTTATTTATAAATACGATGGTTGTTTGATAAGTATGGTAAATTTATTTATTGTTTAATTTAATTAATTAATTAAATTAATTAATTTTTCAATTTAGTTTTTCTTACTTTTTTACCATACTTATCAAACGATCCTAGTATCTCAGCTATTTTTAAATTTGTTTTTATCCGATATATTTATAAATAAAGTGAACAATAAGTGATTATTGAACACTTTAAAACTATTGTAGTGTTGGGGTTATAAATTCATTTGTATTACATTTTTGTTATTAAATTTAATTGTTTAATATATAACATAAAGATATTAGCAATTATTTTTTTAAAATATATTTTATTCTTTTCCCTCCCTCTCACTCTCTCTATAAAGAGAGGAAGGGGAGAGAAATTCGTGTTATGTCATTTAAAAAATTCAAATATTTAGACAAATCAAATAAGAACATTTTTCGAATTTTTATTCTCCATAAATGTATTAAAAAAATATTAATATTGTTAAGAAACGTATACATGTATCTTTAATAGCATTCTGATTTAATTTTCTAAAAACACAAGTTCTTTACATTAACGATAAAATTACACTTCAAAGTTCTCTTTTATGTCTCATATTCCTATTAACATAAAATTAATTAACTATTAACATTTAAATAATATTTAGATAATTATTTCTTGTTAATATTTTTCTATCTTTAATAAATTTATCTACAAAATAATGTAATAAAATTTAATCTGTTTTGATGAAAATGTACTAATGATCATTAATTAAAATTATCTTTAGAAATAGTTTTTATTTTGATATACTATTGTACTTTTAATTAAACTATACAATACATATATATATATATATATATATATATATATATATATATATATACATATAGTTGTGAGTATTTATATTAAAATTACCTGTGTAAATAAATCTAGAAACATTTTTAATAGGATTGTATCATTTAGTAAAAGTCTTTTATAACTTCTCTGTGTAAAAATAAGCTTTAATTAGTTTATATGCATTAAAAAAAACAACGTTCTTTATAATGATTTTCACTTTTGAGTCTTAACGATAACGTTGAGAAAATCTATAACGTTCAACTTATTTTTCTAACATCCCTCGTACAACTGCTACTGAATCGGACAGGGATGTGTTGGTAGCTGGCGCTACTAGTGTAGCAGTGTTGAGTATGGGCCGTCGGGGGTTCAACTCCCGCGTCGTGACAGCAACGCGGAGGCTACAAGATGGGAGTGAGAAAGAGTGTGGTGTTCGTGTAGGCAGCGACGTAATAAATTGCCCCTGTCTCCCGCTTACCCGTCGGCAACATGCTGAGAACATTTGAGCTATTTCTCATTCCATCAAGATTGTCTCCCGCCCGTATAGTTCATGTATCAACTTTTTATTAACTTTTGTCCTTCGTACGCTTGGTGTGGCGACACACATAGCGTAAAATACCTAATAGCTTGTGACAGGTACAATAATAGGGTTTGTCATACTGTTGGTATTTGAAATAATTAATTTCTTATCGGTATGATACGGACATTACATCAAATACAATGTTCACAGACGCGTCACCTCTCATCGATAAGGCATTTTTCACTAGTTGTATTTTTCTTTCAATTTTGTACTTTGTTTCATATATACTATTTTTAATTCTTCTATTTTAGTTAAAAAAAAACGTTTGCTGAAAAGCATGAAATCAGATATTAGCAAATTATTATTAAAATTGACTTCATTTTTCAAAATACTTTCATATTTTTTTTAAAAAAAACCTCATTGAATAATGTAATATCATTTGTTATAATGAATAAGAATTATTTTTTTTAAAAAAAATACTAATTTAAATTTATATGACAACTGTAATATAATTTTTTTTCTAACAATATATATATATATATATATATATATATATATATATATATATGTGCCCATAATTATGAAAGTGGTCTGTCATATATTTTTGGTTTCGAGATATTTAAAGATTTGCGTTTGAATAAATTAAAAAATATTTTTATACTATGTAACAAAATATTTTAGAAGTTATTTAGTCTTAATAAATTAAAATTTATTATAGCTGTGAAATTTTATATGAAACTTATAAGGAAATGTGCTTTTTAAAGCTTGAAATGACAGACCATTTTCAAAATTAACTGAATAACCTACAAATGACTTAAAACAATAAAAAAACTACGAATTTTATTAGAAATAAAAATTTCAATCAAATAATAATTTATTCACATTTTTTAATTGTTTTTAAGTAATTCATTTTTATCACGTCTGGTTTTTATCATTCTTTGGAAATAGCATTTTGAGTTTTGAGAGATTTAAAATGTTCCTGGTAAACTAGCGAGATGTCGGGTAGTAAATAAATAATATCTTTGTTTTTTTTTCTGTTATTGGTCTATTGGTGGTGTATAATGAAAGTAAGTGGATATTTCCGTACATTTTTGGCCTTCCTCGTTTGGGTGAAAGATCTAAAACATGGAATTTAGAATCATCATCTAAAGAAGTTTTATAAAACATCTTATAAGAGACATTTTTTAAGAATTTCATCCATTTTCAGCCAAAAGACAGATTCTCTCGCTGTATTTTTTACTCTTCTTGTCGTTGATTCTTCCAGTTGTTTCGTTGAAATAAAATCCTGCTGCGTCATTCGTTCTACCGAAGATGGATTCTTTCTACATCGTTCTATTAATTCATAATCATGATCAGAGTTGTGTAAGTAATTCGCGAGATCCAAACATTTTTTTGAGCAAAGGTAATCCTTATTTTCAAAAACTTTAACACTAACAACTTTTGAATTTTTTGTCGTGTATTCTTCGCCACTATTTCTCTTAATTTTTTTGATATTTTGTGTATAATTAAGTTCATTTCTTATTTTTTTTTTGTTTTTTGTTTTACCTTGCTCCATTTCTAGGATTTCTGAATTTACATGTAATATGTTTATAGTGAAATCCTGGTTTAATTTATCTGAAAATGATAATTGTCTTATTCGTTTCCATTTTTTAGAAGTGTTACTTAGATTTCATGGTCATATATCTGCAAATCATATCCAAATAATTACCCTATTTATATATATATATACGTTGACATGAACTTACTTGAACCATTATCTAATGATATAATAGTAAAATAATTAATTAAGTAAAATAATAATTAATGAACTTTTTCCACGGATAATAAATTCGCAAGAGCGCAACTGACTTAGTTCACTATCAAAATCAACACTAAATGAATTCCATATAATTCTACATATATAACGACGCAATAGCTAACATATTTTAAGGGTTCATTTTTCAAAATTTCGTAAAAATTACATTGCATTATTTTAGTCTGAAATAATGTGATGCGCAATAACTGATAAACTATTTTTTTTTAATTTTTACACTTAGACACATTTTTATAACTTAGACCACTTTCATAAATACTGGCACATATATATATATATATATATATATATATATATATATATATATATATATTATTAAATACATAAAAAACAAGTTGATTCAAAAATACTCGTATCTTAACATTTCAACTGAGAACATTTTTCGCTTATTTTCATTATTGGTCTTTGAAATTTTTTACATTTCTTAGCAAAAACCATATGTTCAGTAAATAACTATAGGATCATCCAAATGTGATGCCTAGATTTGTGTTTTATTAAAAAGAAACATGTGTATAGGGTGGTGTATAGAGAACATGTGTGCAATTTCTTTTGTAAATCTAGATTTGATTAGATTAATTCAGGAATCGACAAGCAACAAGAGTAAGGGTTGAAATCCCCTGGGTTGAAAAATATAAATACAAAATATAATTACATAGTGAAATAGACAATTATTTATATACAAATAATAAAGTAAGGTTGCTGAAGTACAATAAATAATATTAAATTAAATTTGATTAATTTACAATTTATTGTATTATCGGTAAGATACTTTTACAATTTTTAAAAATTGAATCTATTTGACGTTTTGAATAGCATTGTATATGACTGAAATATTTTTTATGATTTTTAGAGTACGAACGCATTTCAAGTTTGAAATATAATATTATATAGAAATATAATATTAAATATTTATGTAAATTAATAAAAATTAATCTGTTTACTAATATGACTATAAATATTTATAAAATTCCGTAAATCTAAAGCCAACAAACGAATTTGTGTCTCGTTGATCATCAACTTCGTATCATTGCTCATCAGTGTAGGACGACTGTCGCACATATATCACAAATGTCACTTAAACAAACCCTTGCAATAAATAATAGTATTAATATATAATGAGATAAGTTGACACGTTGAGGAATCCATTAAAGTCGAGCGTTATAATGAGCAATTTGTCATAATTGTCTCCATGTAACAGACTCGTATTTTGAATGTCGTCCTCGGGTGCGGAAACCCGTGCGCAACATAGGCGAATGTCAAAAAGTTTACTCTTTGCCGAGTGCACGCGGTCGCCAGCATTTAAACGAAATTCAAATAGACAGGTGGAATGGACTTGATTCATATCCGGTCACAGACGCTCTATTTAATTAGCGAGAGCTATTTCATTGTGCGCTTCAGAATTAAATTACTCGGCCGTAATTGTTTGAAATGTAAAGACGGAAACGTTTCTTTCTTGCATTCTCTTTGAAGATGTGCTCGCGACTCGGTTTTCTGTTATTTAACTTTGAATTTATAAAAATTAATTGCACTTTCAAAGTGAATGATTCTCGATTTCTGTACTTGAAAAGAAGAATAAGAATCGAAATTAATAAAATTCGAAAGAATTTTTACGTTTTGTATTTTTTTTTATTCTTTCATGATTTGTTTTTTCCTTCGAATTTATTAACAGGAAATAACTTATCGATTTTTAACATTCAATGTAATTTTTTTACAACAGATATTTCTGATTTTTTCAAACATCTCTAATTAAAAATGTTTATTGATATCAACTAAAGTTTAAATTTGATTTTCATTTATATACATAATTTGATTTTTTAATAAATAGGTATATTTATTAAAAAAAATAATAATTTAAATTATAATGATTTAAAATATAATATTTATTAAAAATATAATAATTAAAATATGTAATTTGATTTTATAAATATTTCATTATGAAAAATTTATAAAATCAATTGAAATTTATAAAAATATATATTTTTAAAAAAACGTAGAGCAAGAAAATAAATACAGCATAATTTTATTAATTTTTTTAATGTTTATTATAAATATTATTGTTTTTGTTGTCTTTTAAATTATTCGATTGAATTATGCATTTTAAGACTAATTTTGGCTCTAAAATTGGCTGAGCATATTATTTAATTTATGTTAAAGGTAATAATAAGATTCTAATATAGTATAAAAAAAATTAAAATTCGATTAAATATTGCTATTTATAGAATTTTAAATTTAAATTTCAATACTAAATTAAAAATAGTTCATTATTAAAACAATAAAAGTCATATTAAAATTTTATATGGAGCCAAAATCAACTATAAAACAGAAAAAATATTAAGTTTCAAAAAATACTAACAATGGTTATTTAAAATTCTTAGCTTATTTCGTTTATTTAAGAAAAATGCATCTAAATGAATATTTTTCCAAAAGAATGATAATTAAAAAAAATGTATGAGGATTTTTTGTTATTTCTCTGTTATTTATAGTAATAGATAAATGAATTATTACTTATCTACAGTAAAAGTTGAATAATAATAAGTATATAAATATTTTAAAAGTTGTAATATATCTTCTAAAAGGATGTTGATTATTATTTATTTTAATTATTAAAAAAATGTTATTCTGCAAGTCATAACAAATATTTTTTATGTACTAGGTTTAGTAAAATTTCATTATTTAAAACAGTTTTACTATCTCATTAATAAAAATTTATAATTGAAAACACTTTAATTAAATGAATAAAATTTAACCAACAAAGAGTGATTTCAATTTTGTAAGAAATATTTTACAAATAAGATAAAAAAAACAATGCAGTTAATTTTACTTTTTCTTTTACTAATTATGGATAAGGGTATTCTTGTTTTCTTGCTCTGTTACATTTATTCTATCGATAAGGAAAACCAGCTTTATATTCATTTCTTTATTGGTCATCTTATTGGATTATTTTGTCCTGATCGTCTATTTTTACAAATATATGCTAATTTATATTTTGATATTCTGTATACATGACTATTTAATCCTCTTCTTTTTCTACTCTATTTTACACTCTCATGTAAATCGAAGCTAATATTTATTAGTTTTTTTATCAGTCCTTTAGCATGTAATTTTTTTATTTTTCCAAGTATTCTGATCTTGCCTGTTTTAATTTCTTATTTGTTTATTTTCTATCCTTGTCTCTATTATATTAGATACTGTAGGTCTTATTATTGTCTTATAAATTTTCATTTTCAATTTTTTATTTTAAGTTTATAATCTTTATTTCTGTATTCATTTTCTACGCTATAAAATATTAATACTAAGCCATTATTGTATCTTGAATTGCTCGTTTTTCTACTTATCGCTCTTGCTATTCTACTCTTAGGTAATTTTATCACCTATTTAACAATGATTTATTTAATTTATAATTTATATCTGATTGAATATTTACTCATTACTGTAATTTTACATTTTTAGCAAATATTTACTCTGTACATTTTTGTGTATTGTAACGTTTTTTATCTTATAAATGATGAGGTAATTTTTGGAAATTATCTTAAGTGTTTGCTAACAATATGCCATTCTCTATATAGCAGAAAATATTACTGTTCTAATGATTTATTTAATATCACTGTTTATCGATTGCATTATTTTTTATTATCAGTAAATTGATAGAGACTCAATGAATATCTTTATTTTAAACCTTTGTTTTTTATTTTACAACAATATTTTATTTATTATTGTTCTATAAATCGTTATTTTTTATGATATCTATGATTTATTATTCACAAACATCATTGTCAAGTAACTTACATGATATACAGTAAAAATTTTACAAACATTAAAATTTGAATCTTGTCTTCAAACATGAAATAACATAAATGTTTTATTTAAGAATATTCTACCCAGAATAGTTAATTATAGTAATTTATAATAATTATAATGAAAAAAATTAAATAATTTAAGTTTATTGGTATATCTTCTTTATTATTATCCTCTAAGTCGTTATTCTTTACAATATCCATGATTTGCTACAACACAAACATCATTTTCAAGTAACTTCAAGTTTGATCTTATTTTAATATACTTCGAGTTGAATTGACCTAAGTTTAATATCAAGTTTAATTTATATTAAACTAAGTTTACCATTAAACGTGAATATACTAGTATAAAGTGCTCAGGGGTGTACCGTTTATATTACTAAGTTTCGATCAGAAAACCGTTGACTTATGTTATCGATGATCAATTGGAAGTAAGAGAATTTAACAAATAGGAGAACACTAGATTAGTTAGTTCCAAGTGTGATAGATTGCTGCCTTTTACGTGTTCGACAAGTAACTTTCAGCAAAATAACTATCTGTAACTTATATCGATAATTACAGTAATCATAGAAGCCATCAATTTTTTTTAAAATTAAATAAAGATGTTTATTTTGATGAAATTAAATTAATCTAAAAATACTATAACAAAAAGGAATAAAATTTCAAGTATAAGTAAAACACTTATTTAATTTGAATATTTATTATTTTAGTTTTTTTTAAAAAAAATAATGTTGCTAATCACAAATGGAAAATATGTCAACATTACAATTTTTTCTTATAATTTATTAGTGAAATTTTCAATTGTTTAATGATTTAAATTATTTATTAACTTTAAAAATAAGAAAATTATAAGATTTTATTTAGAATGTTATATATATATATATATATATATATAACATAATTTTATTTCAGTGGTGTAATTTAATAAAGAAACGCATCGATACTCATTAAATGAAATATTTCTGTCTCGAGTATTAAAACAGTTTAAACATCTAGTAAATAGTATCGGATACTCTTCGACTCACTTATCTGCTAGTATATTTGTAAAGTGGAGAATCTAGTTCATCTGACAATCTCAAGACGTGAATACAAAGAGTCGATAAAAAGTATTTGTTCAGTCGACAACCTCCTTCACTTCATCTATCGTACCGTTCCATTGCTTCTCTTTTGGCTTGGCTCGTCTTTCAACAGCACTCCGTCGTTTCATTCATTAAGCAAATTACTTCTTATTACTGTGCGCTGGTCGACGGCTTTGAGGAGAAATAAATGCTAATTTATTTTTTTTCTGTATAAAAAAGCACCACCGTTCCATATTTATCAACGTTCCGTTTAAAATAATTTACTGCTATGTTCAAGGTAATACGTTCAGAAGCTTTTTAATATTCGTGTTTGAATATTTTTATTCTTTGTGTGGAGGAAACGAAAATTTTGATTATTGAACTACAACATATTTTACATATATTTGTATATACATTTTGAAGTAATAATATAAAAATGTTGTATAAAAATAGAATTTTATTCATTTTATTTCTGAATAACTCACTTTTTAATCGTATTTTTTATATTCCTCAAATTAGATTGTATTAAAAGGGATAAAATGTAATTACTCAAAGATTATTTCAAAATTCAAACCACTGCCACCAAAATGACAATCCTAAAAGACCTATAAGTATTATTGTATTAACTTTAAGTTATTTAATTAAATTTAAATTTTGTTATACAGAACATTTTTATTTAACATCATCTTGTTAATAATGAAATTTGATATTTTGTAAATATTTTAAAGAGTATAATACAACGTTTAAGTTTTGTAGATAACTTTTAAAGTTCCATGAATAGAACTGAGCCAATGAATAAGAAAATTCTGAAACTAATTGAAAGGAAAATTATGAACATGGTTAGGATATACTGTAAAATTATGACGATATGTAACATTTTAATAAGTAAAATTGTTTAATTAAAATTGAATATCAAAATTTTAACTTTTTTAATTTTAATACCTGATGTTTGCAATTTTTGGTTATATATATATTAAATAAAATACATATGGAAATCATAACGAAATTCAATTAAAATTCTTTACATTTTAATCGTATTAGTTTTTATCGAATATAAGTTAGTCTTACAAACTTTACCAATCGAAATTCGTGTGACACTCAACAAAAACATGTACTATTTGTCTGTAAACATTCGAAATATTAATAAATTCATACGCAACAACATCGTATATTATCGTAGTCCAATAAATTTAATGAACACAAAACTTATATGTAATGCATTAAACTCTTCTCCTATGATGACGCTGTGCAAAAAGCAACGCTAGCCATAAATCAATCCGTTACCGAATGGAAACTGAAATATCTTAAAAGCATCCATCTCTCTGCCCGCCCAACCTCTCTAACACGCGATATCACAATTGAAAAATGGATTATGAAATCCACGGAAGAACGGCGAAAAAAGTCAATTTCATTTTTAGAGTAATAAATAAGGTAGAGACGAATCTTTCCCTGTGTACAACGCGCCAAAGTTATTCAATATATATATATATATATATATATATATGCGACCTCTTTTTCTCCCCGTCGTGTTCTCTTTGTTGACATTTCTATTTCCAATCAAATCGTAATCAAGTTTCGCATTACTGCGAAACATTTTATTTACACTTTTTTTCGTCGAGGACCATTTAAAAAAAGTTAATGGATAGAAATTGGAAAATGCTTTTTAGAAATGAAACTACATTAAGTTTTTTCTCTTTCTATTCACAGTTTTTGACATTAAAACCTTATATATGAACTCTATACAAAAAGTTGTAAATACATTTAATAAATTATCTGAATAAAATATATTGTTAATAAAAGTTTATGATCAATATTTTCTTATTTAATATGGTTAATATTAGAAAATCAATATCGAACGTACAAAAAGATCAAGTTTTTTAATTGAAAGAAGTATAATGTGTTATAATAATTTCTAAAACAGTCGACTTAACGAGAAAAAGAATCTTTAATACTTAATTTGTATTTTTTGAAATATTTTCAATCACTCTTAATATATTTTAAATATTTGTTTTTCAATTTTGTAAACAGAATTAAATAAATGAGATTGAATGATTTTTATTTTACTCACAGTTTGATTTTTAGTATAACGGATTAGATATGCATGATTTAAATGCATTTTTTATTTAAAAAAAATCCAAAAAATTGGAATTATATGAAAGCTTCAAATCTGCTATTTTGAAATAACAGTCAAAAATGTCTATAATTTTTTTGATACAATAATATGGCACTTATATTGAAAGACTTTATTTAACTGGTTTTTAGTCTTTATCGAGTTTAATGTCTTTTTTTATAATATGCCCTAATTGGAACAAAAGTATTTAACAATTTTGGTATTACGAGGGTCGTTTGATAAGTATGGTAAATGTATTTATTGTTTAATTTAATTAATCACTTACATTAATTAAATTTTTCAATTTAGTTTTTCTTACTTTTTTACCATACTTATCAAACAACCCTGGTATTGTAAATGTTTTATTATTAATTTTTGTCGCTTAATACAAAATTTAATGTAATTTTGTTGTTTTTATTTATTACATTTGCTGAAAATTGTAAATTACTCAATATTTTTATATAAAATCCAAATTATTACAAGTAACCAATGAAATTTATTGTATTTTTGTCAATTTAAAATACCTAAACTTACAATAATAATTCTATAATTAACAAAATAATAAAATAGTATTTTAATAAAAGAATAGTAACAAATTTCAAGCACAACTATAAAATCTATTGCTTAAAGGAGACTGAAGGATAGTAAAGAATAGTAAATAATACTAAGAAACTAATTATATGTCTAAATCCTTTATTCTCATCTTATATAAGAAATTAATATTACAATTGTCAATTTTTAATACTAGTCAAAAAATTTTAAAAATATATTTTTTTAATTTGTAATTATTTTCCCACTTGAAAATTTTTTTCACACTGCTGCCATATATACTTAACTGATTTATTTCTTTTTTAATTGATTTTTTTTCTCTGTAGATTTATATCCAAACTCTATAATATTTTTAATCATTATTAATTATTGATACTTAGAATTTTGTTTTAATCTCTAAAAGTAAATTTAGCTTATTTTTAATTATTCCTATCATAAATCGATAGTTTGGTATGTAATTCATTCTTTATAGAAAATTTAAATCTATACTACGTTATTAAATCATTGTTATTATTTTACACTGACAACATATATATCATTTACGTAATAATACTCTTAATACATATTAATTAATTGTTGTTGTTATAATAGGTTCTAAATCTGTAATTAAATCTATTTCATGTTTGTTACAATAATAAAATGTGTTAATAAACTGAGTATATTATATTATCTATATTTTCAATTAATATATTATGAAATTTATATAGAATTATATATTTCGAATAAAACATGTATTGTTTCGTTATGTTGATATAATTTATTAACATTTCTATTGTGTAATTATATAATTTTATTTATTATTGCTAGTTTACCTTTTAGAAAATCAAATAATGTAATTAATTATCAATATCGAATAATTATTTTATTTTATACATTTTTAATTTAGAATATTTTCTTTAATATAATTAACATACACTGCCTTTTCCTTATCATTTTCTTTATTTCCCTTTTTCCAAATAATAATTTCAATTTTTTCTTCTCAGTTAACCAAATCATTTTATACTCATTTTTTGTGCTAATAAATCAGTTAAAGAAATCTATATTTTTTTAAGATTAATAAATTCATAATATTTTAACATGGTACTATGTTCTAAAAATATTTATATATATATATATATATATATATATATGTGTGTGTGTGTGTGTGTGTGTGTGTGTGTGTGTGTGTGTGTGTGTGTGTGTGTGTGTGGGCGTGTGTGCCTATGTGCATATGTGAATATTACAGAATAGAAAACATTTAATAATAGAGTATCTGAAACCAATGTATTTAATTTGTGTAAATATCCAATTTAATTTTAATATATAAAGTGACTTAAATGAAACTGAAGATTTTAGACATATATTATTTCTTTGCTATTATCTATTAGCCTTAAATATCCTTCAGTCTCATTTTATCCACCCTATATAATAATTATCTTGTCTTAAAATTTTTTTTATTAAAAACTGTTGTCTAAAAAGATTAAAATAAGGATTTAAAAAACAATAGTGTGATCTTTTTTAAGCAGAGATATGAATGCTTGACAGGAAAATGGAAAAGAAATTATTATCTTTTAATAATAAAGTATTGAGAAAATATTATGCCTGTCCAGGAAAAGGGGAAATATAGAGTAAATAAATCAACATTTTTTTAAAAAGAGTGTAATACTATAAAGTTTACGAAAATAAAATAGATAAGTTATGTGTTAGGGAAAAAATATGAGATAAAAATATATACTAAATCTGAAGGAAAGTGATCTGTGGGTAGACCAAATTAAGATAGGAGGATGGAGTAAGAAGTGAATTTTAGATATTAGAATGAATGATATTTTTCTTCACTGAATGAATGGTACATGGTTGAAAAGCATAGAAGAAACTCAGGAGTAAGACAATGAGATGATTCAAGTAACTGAATAAAATAGTGAATAAATAATATAATAGTGAATAATTAGTTTCGATCGTAACATTTAATATTGTAAGAAATAAAATTATAAAATACTTTACTGCGTATTCTTTTTGAGTAATAATATTTATATTGAAAAATTATCGATTTTTAAATATTAGTTTAAAAAGGTATGTTGAATTTTTATATATAAATAAATCAAATAAAATTCAAAAACATCATTATTGATTTTTGGAATATATTTATACTAATTTAATTGGACATATTTTTTCATATGAAAATATTGTAATATAATTAATAGTTGAGTTTATTTAATTAAATAAAATGGATTTATACATATCTATTATAATTTATTAAAAAGTCACCGCCTTTTGAAAATAAAATAACATAAAAATAATCTCGTATCCAACGCATGGATAGATTATGCTCTTGAGAAAATATCGAAAATAGCGTACGGGCAAAAAACGAGATTTCGTTTTGCCCGTCGTTCGTTGAGTGATGGCACCGGAGTTAAGTGCGGAGACAAACGAACGAGTAGTGTGTAATGATGGCGACGACACAATATCGACTGAGCTGTTGCAAAAACACACCGTCGTCGTTCTGCAAGATTTGTCTCTAGGAAATAATAGGCGTAGCATGTTTTGAAGAGGCTTTTAGCCTACATAGATGTGTTGATACTGGAATCATCACTCCAGTCGAATCGAGTGACGGTTATGGCTCACTTCCTTCAGTTTCGTCTCACTTCTTGTGCGTGCAGTTTTTCTACAACGAACACGTGTGCAACGTTTTCGTTTCGTTCCATTTCAATCGTCGTTTCTGTGCAACCGTTAAGGGGCTTAACGTTCGCGTTTATATGTTTATATACACATCGCATTGAATGTTGAAAATCGATTTCATTTTAAATGTATGTTTATAGTACAGTACAACTTTTTTTATTGATCACAAATATAGTAAACAAGTTTTTCTTCACTTTCTTTACACTGACATAGAATGTAAGAATTTTTATATAATATTTATTCACAATTTTATAATTGACTGAGTACTGTAAAATATATAAAATTTCAATATTAACTATATATTAATTTTTTTAACATGTTGAATATACATATTAAATCATTTACAAATAAAAAAATCTGTTTGTAAAAATTTTTTCAATGAAATTGAATAACTAATGTAATAAAAATTAACCCTTTTTTATGCATTCATCATTTAAAATCATAAATTATATATATATATATATATATATATATATATATATATATATATATTGTATATAGTCTAGAAGTAAATTTTCGTAATTAAAAATATTTTTAAATAGATAAGCAATCAAACTTTGTTATATTTACAATGTAAGTTCGAAAAAGTGTAAATAATTGAATTCTATATATTTTTAAGAATATAAAAATATTATTATATTGTTCACTTAACCAAAATATATTATAACCCATAGTCTCATTTTTTATAAATGCATAATTCTTCCAGGTAAAGAATGTAGTTAATGTTTTTTGAAAGAAAGAAAATATTTTTGTGGAAAAAATTTTGATGGTTAGTAATTTAATTCTAATAAAGAATTTATATCTTTATTGGTAAATATTATTAATTTAATTATTGTTCATATTTTTCGCAGATTCTGATTTTTTACCTAT
This sequence comes from Neoneuromus ignobilis, assembly GCA_029203775.1. Classification (NCBI taxonomy): domain Eukaryota; kingdom Metazoa; phylum Arthropoda; class Insecta; order Megaloptera; family Corydalidae; genus Neoneuromus; species Neoneuromus ignobilis. The sequence goes on from CP092093.1 coordinate 14,610,104, forward strand.
TTTTATGGGTATTTTGATAGAAATTTTTTTATTTACATAATGTTATACATACACAAACACACAGACACACACACACACACACACACACATATATATATATATATATATATATATATAAATTTCATTACTTAAGTAACTAATAAACAACATAATTATATCTCACTTTGTGAAAACTAATTTCTTATTGAAAGAACAATATAATATTTTTAACTTTTGAAACCCAAAAACCATAATATATGTAGTATTAATATAAAAAATACACAAAGTATGAAATATTTATACAATAGTTCTTTAATGATTTCGTCCAGTAGCACTTTAATTAAATGGTGTAACAAAAGTGTAACATGATTCAAGTTTACACTTGAATCATGTTCATTAATATTCGAGAGAAATATCATTAATTGAATTAACCAAACCCATGTTTATATATTATCCTATAATGAGTACAGTAATATATTACATGTACTCTATTATGCATATAAAGACACATATACATATACAAACATACATACATACATACATACATATATATATATATATATATATATATATATATATATATATATATCCAATTAATACAATTCTAACTGCTCACTAAACCGTATGATTAGGTATTTGTGGTTAATAAGACATAGTGTATTGTTAGGTGGTCAGAGAATTAATACCTTCATACACAATGAACAATTTAAATGCTTATATATATATATATATATATATATATATATTTACATGTATATTTACAATATGAAAATTGATGAAAAATAATATTTTAGAGGTTTTATAAACATTAATTTGTTTTTTATTTATTATTTATTTATTAAGTTATATATCTATCAAATAGAGATATATCAATGCTTTTTGTAAAATAAGCTATCTAATAGTAGCTTTTCTCTAATTTAAAAAGACATATCTATATCTATCTATCTATCTATCTATATATATATATATATATATATATATATATATATATATATATATATATAAAATTAAATTGATTGTAGAAAACAAAAATCAAAAAGATATAGATAAATAAGCAAATATAATAAATATAAATCTATTATAAATTTAGCCACAATTCCTATACAAATGGCTATATTATTAATACTTGTGAAAAAATTGTGTGAATATTTATATACATATATATATATATATATATATATATATATATATATATATATATATATATATATATATATATATATATATATATATATATATATATATATATATATATATATATATATATATATATATATATATATATATATATATATATATATATATATATATATATATATATATATATATATATATATATATATATATATATATATATATATATATATATATATATATATATATATATATATATATATATATATATATATATATACACATATATGTAGGTTTTAGTTTTATAATATTTAAATTTAATTAATAAATTGAATTAATTAAATCCTAATTACATATATTAATTCTTTTATATATGAAAATTATTAATAATTTATTTTGTTGTTATAAATTATACTTGTTTTAATGACAGTATTATAGTTGATATTATTTGTTCCTATTTTTCTGATAAAATCTTTATATTTAAGTATTTATTATCAAGATAAGTGACCCTATAGTATCATTTAAAAAAGAAGTAAAAACATAGAAAGATATTATAACAATGGAAATAAGAAACATGAATTTATTTAATAACTTTTCTAATACAATTATTCAAAACATCTCATTTAGATCCACTATCAATTTATTTCAGATAACAAAAAAAAATATAAAGAAAATTAATATTATTTAGTTCAATTTCTTTGAATTTATTGTAATATTTTCTTAAAATCCTTTATTTTGTTTTTCTATTCATAATTATATTCAACATTAGTGCTCACTTTTTTTATTGTAGAACTAAATGTTGCTGAATAATATAAAATTTAATTTGCTCGAAAATAAAATAACTTCAAACAAGTCATAATGAAAATCTTTTGAAAGTTGAAAATGAATTTTAGAAAAAAAATTAAATATTATATACATACACACACACACCATAATCTCAGTTTCACTTATCTATTGCTGAATGGTTGCCTCTCTTAAAATTTTTCAATTAAGATTATTAAATGCAAATAATGCGATGAAACTTTCTTATTGCCTATCCAATTTTTTCATGGTTTTTTTATTATTATGTTTTTTACATTTCTGTATTCCTGATCAATAATTTTTGTTGTTCATTAATGATTTTCTCTTTATCTCAGTCAACTCTCTTTTACATTTTGCAATTTCATCCTTCATCTTTAATAGATACTTTTTCTTGTCTCTTTTTGTCTCTTATTCGCCATTCCATAACAATTTTTGTTCATCTATTGTTATCTCTTCTTCTTTCTGTGTGGTGTATTTATAAATATATATATATATATATATATATATATATATATATATATATATATATATATATATATATATATATATATATATATATATATATATATACATATATCGTCATATCATCATTTGCCCATATCAATCCACTGCTGGACGCAAACCTCAATGAATGTTATCATTCACTGGTATTTGGTCATATTCACCACGTTGACCAGGCGGATTGGTGAAGATTTTTTTATTCGGGATTTACTCCCTTATTTTTTCGACTGTTATTTTTTACAAGATAAGATTGTCGGCCTTTATACTCAACCCTTGAAAGTGAGGGACTATATATATATATATATATATATATATATGTATGTATATGTGTGTGTGTGTGTGTGTTTGTACGTAATTATCATGATTAATAATAGTCATAATTTAATGTAAATAATCATGATTAATAATATTCATAATCTAATGTAATTAACAATCTAACATATAATTAGTATATTTGAATGAAATAAAAAATATTTTTAAGAATTCGTTCGATGCATGAACTCAAACGAACAAATCGGCTTTACTACTGACAACTGTATATATGTAAAAATTCAATAACGCGTCAAGTAAATGAAAATCGATCGTAGAAATGCGTAACGTGTATTTTTATTTGTCATCGTGGAGCTAATAAAATATCTTTTCGAGTACGTTTCAATTTTATGACACGAGATAACTACATCTTTGAATAGTCGATAAGAAATGTTATAACATCGTCAACGACGTCGACACTTCTCACGCTTGCCGACTTATATTCAAAAGAAAGTTTCGATATATTTTTTTTATTGCTCGTCCGAACTTTTCTCAACGAGTTATTGTTTTAACTGCTACACTTTTTGCCCGTTTTAATTGACTCGATAAAGTTTTCTGTTTGTACGAAATAGTAATGTTGAACACGATGTGATTATTGTTTCCTTTTTTCATTCCGTTTAGTCACGAGACATTTTATACAACGTACAATGACTTATAGAGCCATTTTTCTTAGTCAAGATTTTATCAAACAAATTGTACTACAAGAAAATATAGTTTAGTTTCAGTCAAATTTGGATTTTTTTCTATTTCTTCACAGATTAATTTTTCACTTCCTTATAACATTTGTTAAAATAACTTATAAGTTTATACTTGTATCTATATATATTATATGAATATATACATATAAATATATATATATATATATATATATATTTATACATAAATATATATATATATATATATATATATATATATATATATATATATATATATATATATATATATATATATATATATATATATATATATATATATATATATATATATATATATATATATATATATATATATATACATATAAATATATATATATATATATATATATATATATAAGAGGGTCGTTTGATAATTACGGTAAAAAAGTAAGAAAAAATAAATTGTAAAATTTAATTAAATTAATTAATTAATTATATAAACAATAAATAAATTTACCATACTTATCAAACGACCCTTATATATATAATATGTATATATGTCTTGAAAATAATTATAATTTGAAAAATGTATATATATATTGTCATTTTTTATAATCTAATTACAGTTAGACAACTGTTAATACTTATTTGAAATTTCAATATAAATAAAATATTTTTTTTCTATATTTAAATAATCACTATATCTTTATATAGTGATTATACACACACTTTTTACCTCTTAGGTATTTATCTCTTTAGGTAAGGAACGTATATATTAGGTTGGCAAGTATCTCCCTTCCGCTTTTTTTTTTTTTTTGTACATAGCTGCGAAATTCAAAAGACCAGAAGGCGGAAGAGAGATACTTGCCAACCTAATACTTACAGAAATGAATCTAATTTGATTATTTTTTTATCTTTCTTTATTGTTATTTTAAATATATTAGAATATTAATTAATACAAATTATAGTGAAAACTAAAATTATTTTCAAGATTACTTAATGTTAAACTGTAATAATGTTTTATTTATATTGATATTTATTTTCCTTTAATAAAAGTTTTTGCTTATAAAAAAGTCAAAATCAATATAAGATTGCTTACTATATTTAAAATATTGTATATTATTGCTTGTTGTAGTTTCGATTGATTAATTTCTCTACATTAATGTCTCAACAAATCAGTTATTTCATATGAATATAGAACTTATCTAGATGTATAGTGGCCCGAATGAGACAAAAGAATAGTAGATATAATAATAGTAAATGACAATAATCAAGTACATGTATGTCTTAACTCTTCAGTTTCATTTGGAGCCATCTTATATATGAGGTAAAAATAATGGAACTTTAGATAAAAAACTGAATTTAATAAATAATATTTTTTTAAAAGACTTCTCTCTTTCTTCTTATATATCTCTTTCTCTCCCTCTCTTTCTCTCTCTCTCTCTCTCTCTCTCTATATATATATATATATATATATATATATACATATATATATATATAATTTCAGTTAATATTAGTGTTTATAAAACCATAAATTCAACAAAATGTATAACTAACCCAAAGACATAACAATATATTTTAAATGTCTGTATTAAATTTTTATATATCTGTTAAGACCGACCCATCGTCATACAATTTAACATGTAAAAAAATTTCTTCTAGTCACTACAGTTTCTAATATAGAGTTATGTCGATATTGGAAGTAAAGAAAACCCATAAACCGTGCTATTTCGGCAAATAATCTTCGAGTTTCCTTTTAAAAAGGGCGAAAGCATGGAAAAAAGATTTTCTGTAATATATTGCATTAGATCGTATGCGAACAGCAAGAGGGGTAAAAAATTGATGACACGCTGAATAGATAGACGGATGTGCATGAAAGAGTATATAATAGCCGTCAAACAAAACTGTCTGTTGGAAGGTCTTTCCATGTTGCTCGTGAATATCTTATATATAATCCATTTTATTTAAATTTTGATACGTGTATTACTGATTTGTTGAAAACGGTTTTTTTAATTCTATTTTTACATCAATTTATATATACATACATATTTTTTGTATATGTATATATATATATATATATATATATATATATATATATATATATATATATACTAAAATATATATGTAGATATGTGCATTTGAATATATTTTTGTAGAAATGGACATGTGTATGTGTATTTGCCTGTTTAATAATAACAGGAATGTTGACGTTAACATGTGGGAGAATATAGACTATAATTTTATTTGAGAAATATGTTCTTATTTTTAATTAAAACAGTTTAAATGCTTTATTTTTGAATTTTGTGAATTGGAGTTCGTTTCATATATTTCATTTTTTATTCTAGTTTATAAAATTTTGTTGTGGAAAATAATTATTCCCTTGTTTATTTTTATATTTCTAATTCCTCATATCTTCATTCCATCAATTCATTGATATCTTTTTTGTTGTTTTTTTTTTTTATTTCTGTGTTTCCAAAGATGTATATCCTCATATATATATATTAGGTTGGCAAGTATCTCCCTTCCGCTTTTTTTTTCTTTTTTTTTGTACATAGCTGCGAAATTCAAAAGACCAGAAGGCGGAAGGGAGATATTTGCCAACCTAATATATATATATAAAATTAAATAGAAATTTTTTTAAAATTGAAATTTTGTAAGAGATGAAATTGTGTTCATGAATATGTTTACAAATTTTAATTAGCTAACGCAAGATTTCCTAGAAAAACTTGTTTATAATCCTATAAAAATAACGCTTTCATGAAAGTTTTATTCAGTGTATGCCATTGTTAGTCCGAGTTTTGATGATGATATCGTGTTGAAAACAAGCGTTACATATAAAATTGTATTAATGAATAAATTATTGTAGTATGTAGTATTATGCGTTTTGCGCATACCTCGGTCGTTACGTGTACACGTTAATTAGCGGAAACGACCTGTACGACAGAATTAATCCAAATGAAAAACAGTCTATTGATCCTATATATGCATATATATATATATATATATATATATATATATATATATATATATATTGTGTGTGTGTATGTGTATAAAAATGAAGAAGAAATATTTTTTTCACACACAAATTAATATTAAAATAATTATTAACTATAAATCGTTTTTCATTCTAAAAAAATCCTCGTTAATAAATAAGTTATAATAGTTTAGTAATTAGTCATTATTTTAATGGAATAAATATTTTCTTTTTTATTTTACTTATATCAGACATGTTTTTCATTCCCTGATTGGTCATAAATCGTATTATGTTTTAATTGGAAAGAATATTTAGTTGAAAAATATTTAATTAGAAAATTATAAAAAATGTAACTGTTAATTTTTAATTTTTATAAAAAAACATTTGGATTAATATATTAATATCATTGTCTTCTTTACTGAAAAAAGATATATTAAGGACAATCATTAAAAATTAAAATTTTCTTTCCTATTGGAAATGTTATCATAAATATTAATGTTTTTATAAAATATATTTTTTAGGAAAATATTTTTTCAATTTATAAAATATGGTTTTAATTTTATTTTTTAAAAAACCTAAATTCTTAATTTTTATATTTATTTTTTTAAAATTTTAGTAAGTATATTAATTACTAATAATCAATATTAATATTTTGAAATTAGCAAATAATAACATTTAGTTGAATTTCATTCATCTGTTAATTCATATATATATATATATATATATATATATATATATATATATATATATATATATATATATACATTAATATATTAAATCGGTCAAAGTAGAAAATTTTGGAAGAGACCTTAATCCAATAGTGGATTGAGGAGGATTGGTAATGATAATAATAATATATATAAATATTAAAAATATATGTATTAAAATATAAAGGTCACATTTAATTTAGATATGCCTATGACTAAATAATTTAAAAATTTTATATTTTTTTTGATTTTAATGATATTAAAAATCAATTAATAATATATTATTTTTAAAATTATTTGTGATTTTTTTCATTAACAATATTTATTTTAATATATAATAAACAATAAGTTCAAATCTTTTTTTTAAATTTATTCCATACTAATATTTATTTAAAACATTTTTTATTATGTCAGTCATAAATTACATACATCAAAAATAGTGTATAAAAATAATACTAAAAAAATAACAATAGCTCTATGCTATTTTAATAATAATCTTGTACCTGTTTAGAATACAAATTGGTTAGCAAGTGTTTTAATTTTCGAACAATATTTATATAATTAAAAAAAAATTTTTTTCTAGAATTTTTAAAATTCTTAATTTAAAAAAACAAAGTTTTGCAAATACTGCCATGAAAACCATTCAAAACCTTAATACTTTTATTATAGACTGAAATTTATTTAGGTTTTTTTGTATTTTCTTAATTCATTTTTGTGTTTAATTATTTCTGCTGTAGAAAGAAGGAAATTGCTTTCTTTTTTTTAATCTTTTAAGGTAGAAAATTGTTGAATATTAATTAAGTTTATGTTATATTCATTTTATATAAAGTAAATTAATAACTCGTTATCATCTATGTTGAAATAGAATAAAAAGTAAAAGAAACCCTACATTTTATTTATACGTAGGTTATAATACTGCTTACAATTAAAAATATTAAAATGACGTTCATGTGCTTTATAATATACATTGCATACTACTGGATTGTATTATTTTACATTGTACTCTTTAATATAATGAAATTTTACCCTTTTATATGAATTTATATTCATATAGTTATGTTTTTTATTTATTAAACATTGTTTATATTACTTTGTTAGTTTTAAACAGTAGACTAATTTTGTATCAAATTTATCTATAATGATATAGACATGACCAGTTCAAAATCTTTCGTTTTAAATTATTATAAAAAATTCATAAAATCAATATTTAAACTAATAGCATTACCCAAAGAAAGTACATTAAAAATAAATATTGTACTTAAACCAAAATTAATTAATAATACTGGAATTTTCATGTAACATTTTTACTACTTTGTTTTTGTTTGTAATACGCACGTCTTTAATACAGTAAAATCTCGATTTTTACGTACAAGAATTTTATGTATCCCGCATTAATCGTAATTTTTTATGACTCGTCGTAAAAACTTCATATAAGTAATATTGTAGAATTTTTAAGTTTCGTTGTTGTTTCGATTAAATGTCTGAAAAATGCTTTTCATGGAAAAGAATTCAGTTGTATTTATTTTAACAAGTTTATTTTTAATCTCCTTTAATATTATTTTTGTCCAAAAACATAAATAAACATGTAAATTAATAATCGTGTATTTATTGATTTAAAAATTTATCATTATTAATGATTATTATTTATTATTAGATAATCTATTAAACGCTGTCAGATCAATGAAGTGTATTTTAAAACATGAATTTAAATTTAATAAAAAAAATATTTACTTATTTTTACATAAAATATTTTATTAATTACTATATATATAATAGATTTATATTAATTTATTTTTTCTTTTCAGGTAAGTTTACTTGAAATTTTAATCAACATCTATATTGTTTTTAATTTGGTAAGTGATGTTAAATATGTGTGTGTTGAAAATTTATATGATATAACAATTTATATACATATACATAATATATATTATACATACATATATATATATATATATATATATATATATATATATGTATATGTATGTATGTGTGTGTGTGTGTGTGTATTAAATCAAAGCTCTACAGAAATTCTGTTAGAATAAATACAAGTTTATTTTTTTAGATCTATGGTTTATATATATTTTTCAAATAATTTATTTTTATATTAGCAATGGACAGTTCGAAATAAATCTATATTAAAGAAATAATAAGGACTTAAATAAATACTTCTTTTTTATCGTTGAGAATTATTTAAAAATAATTTTATTAAATTGTTTATAATTATTTTCTAATCTGTGATTCTGTTGTATTTTCTTTCTTCATTATAAGTCTTTGGTCACTAATTTTATATTTCTTTATAATTTGTTAGTGGATTTATGATCAAATCAATTGTGAAGACAAACAAAATTAAACAGAATAGACGATTTAATAAAACGAAAATATAATCAAAAATGATATTTTTAAAATATTCTGTTATAAATTTATTGTATATAAGAAATTATAAGTAATATTACTTTTCTTTACAAATGATGTTATAAAATCATAAAAAATAGTATATATTTTGAGACTTCTATAAATAATCTAAATATTTACTTTCTCTTTAGATACCAGTAATTTTATTCCATTTTCAATTTAGATTCCACAACTACTCATATTGTACGTTAAAACAATCATTTTTAATACTTTTAGGATTTTGAAATAACAATGTAGTTAGTATTTTAATTTTATAAAATGTTGGAATAATCAACATTGAAAATAATTAAAAAATATTTTATAAAATATCCAAATTAAATAACAAAAATATTTACATCAACATTAAAAATTATATTAAATATATATTTAATATCAAAGAAGTAGATTAACATTCCATATTTTATGAGATGCTAAATTAATCAATGTGTTAAATAATAAAGCTAATAAATAAATGACATATTGAAAAATGCATTTCTTTTCTTCAAAAAATAAAAACATTAATATAAAAGCATTTATAGTAGAAATTCACGAACATAAAGATTAACAACGAAAAAATCTTTTTATATAAGAAAAATGAAAAAAAAACTCAACTTAAAATCAAGTAAATCAAAATAAATTCTTTAACGAATACAAATATTTAATTTCAATTTATTTTTTAAAATAACGATTCTGAGTAATACTTGTTCTTTTTGTAAAAATAGAATGTTAATAACAAATGTTCTATTGCTACATTCAAAAGAATCTATATTTTTAGCTTGTAAGATCAAAAACACTTAACTTTTGACAATAATATAACCTGAAGTCGTCAAATGGACTTGTAGACCGATAAAAGAACGTAAGTGCTGTACCCTAGAGCTTTACTGATTTAATCAAAGCACTTCCAACATAATATTCCACGTAACTGATAACATAAAATCAATGCAAGTGTTGTATATTTAAAGCTAATCTCACCTTTATAAATGTTACTACCTCAACATTACATACATTATTATATACTATATCGTTCTTTTATTGTTTTTTTTGATAAAAATTATAAAATATATATGTTGCAGAATTTTCTTAAAACGATTGTAGGATAATAAATTTTAAGCAGTAATTTATAAAATAATTATAAAGAAATTGTATTTTGAATTTCATTTTAATCTATACTTATGAATAACATTAGTAATTATACTATGACTGATATTCAGATTAAAAAAAATATTTTTTAAAAGAAATAAATTTTGTCTAAAAAAATTAAAAAGTTATTAATTATATAGGGTAGCCAAAATGAAACTATAGGATAATAAAGAAAAGTAAATAATAGTAAAAAAGTAATACAGTCTTAACTAAATATCTATACACAGGCAGCAAAAATCTTTCTTCAAATAAAAGTATACTAAAATAAATGAATAAATGAACTAAAATATTAAATCTTATATTTTTTTTGTTTTAAAAATTTAGTTAAGTGGATTTTAATTGAATACCAGTGTATATTTTATGTTTTTAATTTAAAAAATATTACTGATAAATTAAAAACATACAAATATTTAATGGATACAAAAAGATTTAATATAATTGTATTGAATTTGAGATAATATTTTGAATATTATTAAAATAATCATTTATAAAAAAAATTAAATGATAATTTTGATAAAACATATATATATATATATATATATATATATATATATATATATATATATGTATGTATGTATGTATGTATGTATGTATGTATGTATGTATGTATGTATGTATGTATGTATGTATGTATGTATGTATGTATGTATGTATGTATGTATGTATGTATGTATGTATGTATGTATGTATGTATGTATGTATGTATGTATGTATGTATGTATGTATGTATGTATGTATGTATGTATGTATGTATGTATGTATGTATGTATGTATGTATGTATGTATGTATGTATGTATGTATGTATGTATGTATGTATGTATGTATGTATGTATGTATGTATGTATGTATGTATGTATGTATGTATATATGTATGTATGTATATAAATTTCATACATATTTTAAATTTCAAGAAAGAAATTTAATAAAACACAAAAAAAATTCTGTGAATAAAAATACCTTTTTGTATATAATGAAATGATTTTATGTTTTGAAATTTTAATAACTCGTAAATATTATATATATTCACTTAAATAAATGACACGTACATGTATTATAACCAATATATATATACTTATTTATGGGTATGTATGTGTTTATGTACGTGCGTTTGTATATATATAAGTACATATTATATAGATTCAAAATTTAAAGAAAATATAAATACCGTAATGATATACATCTGATATGAAATGTGTTAAATTATTCAAAAAGGCGAAAATGAAAGATATGTAGTATTCAATAAACGAAAAAATGTACATATATATTTTTCCTAAATTAAAATATGTAAAAAAAACACGTAGAACCGTATTTGCTTTAATGTTTATTAAATGTATAAAATTGTGTACGATGTATAATTTTTTTATTCAAAAATATATCTTCTTTTTTTATTAAATACATGTACATATATTTTTATTTATTATACGTTCAATTATAAATATAAAATATATATATATATATATATATATATATATATATATATATATATATATAATTATTAAATATTGTTATGTTAGGCAAGTTATTACTTTCGTTCGGATTTTAATAAATAATTTATTATTTCAATAATAAACTATTTACTAATAACGAAATTTAAATTTAGCTAACACATGAAAACTTATTAATATATACAAAACTACAAAAAAAAGTTTGTTGCTAAAATTGTTTTTGTGAAATACGTTTTATGATTTTCACCAAAAAAAATTTTTGTATATTACAAAACTTGATATGTAATTATCCACAGTTAGTTTATCACTTTATTTAGATAATTTTTATTAAAATAATTTTATCACACAAGATTTTATATTACTATTTAATAATTATTATTCCTATTTTTTATTTCATAATGAAATTATAAAATTTGTATAAATCAATTCTGAAGATTTATTAAAATTTATAATTACGAAAAAGTAGTTTTTTGTTATTGTTCATTTTATTGACCATTCCATCAATATCAAAAGTGATTACTGAAGACTTTTATAAAATTTTACTTTATAACAAAGTGTTTTTTGTATCAAAAAATATTACAATTACTTCACATTTTAATTGATTTATTTTACAATAAGTAAAAAATATATACTATTCAATTTTATCATACTCTCTAAATTAATTTCCTAATTTAATTTCCAAATATATTACAAAATAAAAACATGACTAATTTATATTAATTTCAGTGAATTCTTCCAATGTTTTTTAATCATACTAATCCAGCAAATAATTATTTCAAAAATTAAAAATTGCTTTAAAGAATCAAAATAAATATAATTAAAATCAGTTTATTACAAAATCATATGTGAATAATACGAATAATTGAAAAAAATATTTTTAAAAAATTCAATTACTAAATTGCATTTTTACTTCTACATGACATATAATCACAATACATCTGTATATTTTTGTATTTTTATGAGTTTTATTTTATATATGCGTGGGTATCTGTACACGCATTTTTAAATGTGAGTAAGTGTGTATACTTCCAAAAAAATGTTTGACGTATGTATTTACTCTGATATAAAACAGGAAACACGGTTATATAACGACATTATGCGAAATTAGGGCACATGATTTAGAGAATTACGCATGACGTGTAGTACATTATGTTGATATGTTTGTACATGTTTGAGCAGAGATAACAGTTTAGTGATCCGTAGATATCAGCCTGTAATGGACTGGTATCAAAATTAGTAGTAGTATAATGCAGCTTTGCGCTTTCGTTTTATTTTTTATTTCGTTTCATAACATTATATATATGTGTGTGTGTGTATGTATGTATACAGAAGTATCCAGTGAAAATATAGCTCATTGTACAAAATTACATATTTTAGCAAAAATGGCTACAAATTACGTTATATATTTCTAAGTGAATTAAGTATTTCAGGATTTATTTATTAAATATTTTAGATATATGTTCAAATAAATACCCACAATTGCACTATTTAATTTGAAACTATGTCAAATTCACTTGCACATACATCTTATGGGTGTTGAAGTGATAGTTCACTTATGTGAAAGCCCATCAAAAATTTTAAAATATTTTTTTTATTCAAAATATGTAAAGTCGACAGTAAACTTATATTTTATATTAATGATTTGGAAATATTTTTACTATTTACTTTTTTAAATCAGTTTTTATTTAACATTTTATTATATTTTTAACAAATTTAGTAATTACTTATTGTTCATTCTTTGCTCTCTCTCTCTCTCTCTCTCTCTCTCTCTCTCTCTATATATATATATATATATATATATATATATATATATATATATATATATGCAATAATTTGGTGATAATACTATATTTTGATTTTCTATATTCTATATATTTTTGATATTCTATATATGGTATTCACCTGAATTCTATTATAAAATTTCATAAATTAACAATTTATGTCTTATAAATTCAAAAACTGTTTTTAAATATTTTTATATTTTTTTCTGTGCAAGTTATTTTTATTAGTTTGATTTTCTTTTATAGCTTAAATCATACAAATAGAAAACAACATAATAGAATGATTATAAATCTTTTAGAAATATATGATTAATAAAATTTTCAAACTGTTTAAAAAATCATTTTATTTTATGATGTATTGTATTATATAATTGTACTATTTATGTTTTTAATAGTAAAATAAATCACTATATTCTATTTATATTTTTCGAAAATTAATTTTATAAAGAATAATAATAATTAAATTTATTTTTATATTATTTAAGTGGAAAATATTTAGTATTCAATTTTGAGATTTTATTAAGTAATATAAAACAATAACATTTAAATTATATACATATATACATACACACATATATGTGTAAATAAATATATATATATATATATATATATATATATATATACACAATAAATCATTCCAAACAGATAAGAGAAAAAAAATATAACATTTTTATAAATAAATTTATTGCTGCACTCGATACTTTATTATCATATTAAAAATATATTTTTTATAATAAATGACTACCATTTCTATTTATTCTAATATCAAATATTTTTCTAGTAATAATATAAATTTTCCTATTTAAAATTAATTTGTTTGTTTTAATTAGTTATTATTTTAATAGTACCATTTAGTACTATTTTGAATAATTAAATATTCAAAATTTATTTTTAATTACTTGATTAAATTAAATACACTTTTTGTAAAAATGTCCCATTATCTACAAATAATAAAAATAAATATTCCTCTAGTAATTTATTTAAAATTTGTAATTAGTTGATAAATATCTATTGAATTAATCATTCTTAGTGTTTATACACTCCACTCTATTTTTATTATGTCATAAAATAGAACAGTTTGAATTATAATTTATTCATATTCTTCTGCAGTTTAGTTTGAACTAAGTGGTAAATATATAATGCTTTATATTGAAATATCGTATACGAGTATATATATATAGTAGTTGAACAATGGGAAAAGTTTTAGTAAGTTATAAAAAATTCTATAAAATAATTAAAAAAACACGTTATATTTTCCTATCATTAATATAGTTTTCTGAACATATCTCTTAGTAGAGTGTAGATTTAATTATAGAACTTAACTTTAATTTATTTCGAAGTGTTGTAAAAAAACATGAACGAACTATATAAACATAATCATAGGTGATTAGTTATTAATAACTTTTTAGTTTGATTTTAAATGGTGATTAATTTTACATTATTAAATTTAATCATATAAACCAAAATTCTAATTTTAGATACAGAATTTATGAATTATTAAAATGTTTTGGTCATTAAATTACATTTTGAATTGAAAAATTCAAATATAATACAAAATTCATTTCATTTTCTTGATAAACGTTTTCAGTTAAAGCCTAAATGAATGAGGATAAAATTACAAAATACTCATATTTTTATTTATATAATTTTCTTTTTATTATTTTCAAAAAAAGTATTTAAATTGCGATTTTAATCTTTTTAAAAATATTCATATCATGTTATTATATTTATTTATAAAAATTATATCACTGATATAAAATTAAAAATAAAAATGTTTCTCGATATTGATAAAATAAATATTTCAAAACTAGTTAAATTGCCCAGCATATATCATTGCAAATGTTAATGATTTATTGCAAAACTTTAATATTCAAGGTTTTTAGAAAAAGTTAAAAATAGAAAAGCATGACAAACCAACTAATGCAAGAAAACTACAGGTTTATAAATCATATATAACTTTTAAAATTTGTTCAATGAACATAAATTTTATTGTTTAGCATAAAACTATGTAAATACACTCATTTTGTATTATTTTTAAGATAGAAAATATATTTAACAATATTTCTCTCTTGACATATTTATGAATTTTATTCATATATATATATATATATATATATATATATATATATATATATATATATATATATAATTTTATCCAGAAAATTTCAAATATTACTCATTTAATAGAACAATGTATTCAATGAAGTATATTTTAAATTTTTTAATATGTTTAGCAACAATGAAATTAAGTTATAAAATTTAATTTAAATAATAAATTTACAAAAATATTACCAAAAATTTTGATTTCAACTATAAAATCTCTCTCTCTCTCTCTCTCTTTCTATATATATATATATATATATATATATATATATATATATACACAGACGAAAAAAAATTATCAGAGAAATATTTATGCAAATGCTATCCCCTCTATACAAATACATGAAAAAATTAAATAATTTAAAATTATAAAGAGAGTGAGACACGATGATGAGATATAACTGAAACTATTACAGCTGTACTCGAAAAAGTGTTTAAGATATTTAAATGGTAACTTAAAGAACAATAAAAAGAAATAGTGAAGACCAGATAAATCATTTCATTTTTTACAACATTATTAATTTCTCAACAAATTAAGATAAACTCTAAAAAAATAGTAAAATAGAACAAAGTAATCAAAAAATTAGAAAAATTAACTATATTAAAATGAAAGTAATGTACAATCACTTTTGGAATTAAAAGAAAATAAACATTAAGGAAATTCGTCGATGTAGAATGGAAAACAAATATATATATGTATAATATATAAAATTATTATCAGCGTTTCTTTCTATATTACTGGTTGAAGGTCTCGTCCATATTTTTCATTTTCAACTTCATTTTTATTTAACCAACCACGAAACTCAAGTCCGTTGTGACTATCTTATTTGTTTTTAACAGTCTGATTTTTATTACAAAAATCGAAATTAAATTTACTAGGCCCTCTAAAGATTGTATATAGCGTGAATAGATAATAAGTATATGTGTACGCATTATTACTGCTAAGCATTATTTAAAGTTTATATTAGGAACATTTAGATTAAATCATCAAACTCAAATTAATTCACAATATTTCTGATCGTGTACAAAAGCATCTGTTTATCTACAAGATTTAAAAATGCATTACATCTTTTATTGATTGATCATTATTATTTTTGTTTTTATATTTTACTTTCATAACAATGTATTGTAACAAGGAGTCGACATTATATTTTATTATTTTTGATAAAACCTTATTTTATTACTGGAATAAATAATTTGTGTTTATTCAGTTATTTGTTTATAATATCAAAATACATGTAAATAATATTTTTGTTAATTATTCAATGCATATCAAGTGAAATTTAATAATTATTAGAATATTTGTTTAAGTAAGTTTAGTTTTATCGTTTATACCAACATATATTTATGATTTTCTTTGAAACTATATTTATAGAATTTTATTTTCTTACCTTGACTTTCTAATATTTACTGAGGAAATAAAACACGTAGATAAAAATCGATGCTATTCACAAAACAATCATAAAAGCGGATTGATCTATATTCTGTTATATATATATATATATATATATATATATATTATATATATATATATATTCGATACTTTACTTTGTCTCATATATATATATATATATATATATATATATATATATATATATATATATGAGACAAAGTGAAAGTATCGAATTTCATCGCGATTTATTATTTTTTCAATCAGAACACCGGAAAGAACACATCTTCACCATTATCGTCGTTCAATATTTGTTCTAGCAATCGGAACTAAACCTTAGGCAAACTTTGACTCGCGTTCACATTCACCGTAAGCGGCATAAGGATAAAAACATACTTGGCAGTAATAGAATGTGTTATTGTCAGAATAGGAAGTTTTGATTTAAACGTATCGGAGGTGAAATCTGCCAGGTAACAGCATGTGTACATGTTGACGTTCCACGAATATATATATATATATATATATTATATATATTACGTGAACATATCGGATGACGATATTGTTTTCAACCAAACCTATCTTTATAAACAATATCGTTTACTTTTTAGAAAATACATATCTATTTTAATTTTTCTCCAGAAAATATAAAATTACTAAATGGAATGTTTCAATAATAAATGAATTATAAATCTAAATTTAAAGTAAATATTATAATTACATTTTTTATTTTTGTACATTTATAGCTATATTTAATTATCTTCAACCCTGATGTGAAATATTAGTTTTCTACATAATCTTATTAAAGCCAATTTTAAATTTTATTTCATCTGCTAATAATATATAGGTATCAGTTTATTATTGTAATTTAAATTATTTATAATTGATTTAAATAAATTGAATAAATACATTAATAATTTTTTTATATATGATTTATTAGTAAATCACTTATAAAATTTTAATAGATGTCAAAAAATCAGTATTTATATACTATTTGGAAATTGAAAAAATATTTATTTTTTAAAAAAAAACTACAAAAAATGACCCCGTATTCTCAATTAAATTAGTTGAAGTGAAAAATCTGCTGAAATTTTAATTATTTATAATTAAGAAAGAAACATTGTAACAAATTAATATTTTTAATCTAAATATGTATTAAAAAAATATTATTTTAAAATATAGAAAACTGACTAGTAATTTGATTATTTTTTTTGATTTGGAGCAAAAATTGAAAATCAAATATTATATTTTAATACATATTATAATATTATTCACTCTTTTATCTAATGGTCTTAAATCCTTTTATAAAAATAGTTACAGTTATAGTTTTATAAAAAAAATTAATTAAAATTATTATTTTTCTGATTGATATGTTATTTACAAATCTACACTTTAGATATTTTAACATTTTGAAATGATTTTCTCATTTTTTTGGATCTTCAGTAATTTTTTTTGTTATATTTTTTCTATTAATTATATTTGATTATTGCAAAAATGTATTTTTATTAACAATGTATTACTGTCTTGAATATGGAAAAACTTGGAAAATACACATATTTTATTATTTTCTTAATTCATAATATTGCTATTGCTCATAGTAAAAATCTTAAGTTTTCATTACGTTTTTTCCTTCTGATAATAAAAGAGAAATATACCATAATTTTTAATGAAAATATGTAGTTTATATTATATTAAAAATATACAAATATAGTTACTTGAAAATACAGGTAATATACGAATTAGAAGATAAAGTGAGATATACAATAAGACATTTTTTTACAATATTTTCTATCAGAATTCGAATAAAACTTTAATGAAATCTAATATTACAAATAAAATATTAAGTTCTAATATTTAAATTAATTTATTCAAAATATACTAGCCATTTTACTACTTTTGACAAAACCTCACTAAATAACTATTATATTAATTTTTTATAATATATAAGGTCATTCAAATGTGACGCCTAGAATTGTATTTTATAAAAAAAAACATGTGTATAGAGTAGTGTGAAGGGAAACATGTATATAGTTTCTTTTGTTTCTTTTCAATAAAACACCAATCTAGGAATCACATTTGGATGACCCTATATATAAATGTATTAGGGTATTGTAAATACAGACATATATTTGTATTATTTGAATGAATGACTGTTTAAGCAATAATCAATTAAGTGATTATTGATTAACTAAATTCAATATTAACATTAATATTCAATCAACTAATTGCAATATATGTATATATATATTAATTCTATTATATACACGAAAACAATTCAATGATTACAAGCAAACTAATTTTCTAAATGACTTATTGCTCATGTTAATTAATTTTCACAAAAAAACATATTTTTTAAATAGTCATTTATATGTATATATGTTTTAAATAATATTGTATATAATTTGAAATGATAATTATTTGTTATTAAATTAAAACTAAAAAAAATATTTTCCTATCAAATTATATTTCAAATACAAATTAGGAAATAATTAGTTTCTGAACCGGTATTTAAAATAACTTTGTATATTTTAATTAAATTTTTGTTATTATATGAATTCGATTAAACAAATCAACCAGATAAGGTAAACATAATTCTTGTAAATACATGAATAAGTTTTAGATATGAATAAAATCAAGTTTTGTATGATACAACGTAAGTGTTCAGTACACATGTTTCCAAAATACTGATGATGGCACATTGAATTCTTAATATTTTGTCCTGTAATAACAATGTCGCATATAACGCAAATGTTAACCCATCCTCATCGCTACGTCTTTTTCGTGGCGCTGTACACTCCATCCTCGGGGAAATCATGCACATTTCGATGCTGCACAGCTCAATTTCCGCGTCCCATTACAGCAATTTCATCAGACAAAAGTATGGATTTTAATATTTGGCTTCATCTCCAATATACATGTTACGTATTCTACGCTATACAAAATGATATATATGTGTGTACATATTTAAATATATACATATACATATATATATATATATATATATATATATATATATATATATATATCAAATATTAATATCTAATGTATCGTTATTATTTTTTTATATGTAAATGTATACCAATTACAAATTACTCAAATGTTATATTAATTATCCAATCATTTGACAACCATCCAATCATTTTCTACTCTATTAAATTAAATGAAATTCAATAAGGGGCTAGTCTAATAGTTGTTAAATGTAAACTCAAATTTCCTCATTCTCCATCAGATTCACGTCTGTATTCGCTTTATATATGCAAAAAATGTTTTCACTTTTTTAAAGTTGTATCAAATTGTATGAAATATTTTTTTATAATTTTAATTTATATACAATTTATCCCTCGATTTATACAGTACTTTTTTTACACGATTTTGCTTTTACATGGTTTTCAAAATAACGGATTTAAAAAAAACTGATAAAAATGAACATTTTGGCTGCATATATATTTCTAGTCATTTTTTAATTCCGTTCGCTTGATAATACTGGGGCACATATTTCTAATTATTTTTTAGTTCCATTCTTTTGGTAACACTGGTATCAAATCTAAAAAATGGAGACTCCCCATTTTATATGCACAATAAAACTATCTATTCGTGTGAATTAGTGCAGTAAATTTTTAGCAGCAGAAAGGTTAAGATTTACAATACGAAAATGTGCAAGTTGTATTTCTACCCAAGAATACGACTTCTTTATTGCAACCGTTAGATCAAAGGATAATTTCGACTTTTAAGATACAGTATATCAAGCGAATCTTCAGGTATATTTTAGAACAAATGAAAAATAATGGATCTCTGGCAGTTATGGATGGTTGGAGAAAATTCTTAAATTATGTTAAACATGTTGGAGTGTCATATACCGAGGTTAAGCAATCAACGATTAATTCCTGCTGGAAAAAAGTATGTCCAGATGTAGTTGAAGGTGAAAATTCTAGATTACCATTGGAGCCTGAATATTCTCAGATAACTGACTTGGCGCTTACAATGGGGAAATAAGGTTTCGAGGACTTAGCTGAGGCAGATATTGTAGAATTAATGGTGGACGAAGAACTAGATGAGGATGATTTAGTTAACCTGGGTAATGAAACAATGATTCTGATGAAGAGGAGTCTGAATCAGTTGCGTTTGCAGCAAAAATCATCCGCGTAGGACTTAAATTAGGGCGAAAATTGGGTAATCATTTTCTACAAAATGACCCGAATGTTGAATAAGCTCTCTGATACCAGCAAGATATTAATAAATGCTTAACTCAACATGAATAGAGGAGGTATAAAGATTTAACTAAAAATCATACACAATTGTTAATTACAGATTTCATTACCAAGTTTCGTAGAAAAGATTAATAGTCTATAAAAGTGATGACAGTAATTAAACTTTTGGTTAAATTGTTTAAGGATCTTATATTTATTTTTTCCATAAAATGAATTACATACTTATACCTTCATTTATTTGTCATTTTATCAATGGACTGTTATTTTTATGTTTTTCAAGTAATCTTACTTTTATTTTACATTGAAATAAGTTACTGAATTATGCACATTTTAGTTTGTTTTTGATTTACACGGTTTTGCGTATAAAAATCCACGATTTTGATTTAAACGGTTTTCTGAGGAACCAATCTTCCGTGTAAATCCGGGTATAGGTGTATATATATATATATATATATATATATATATATATAGAGAGAGAGAGAGAGAGAGAGAGAGAGAAAATCACAAGTTATTTTTTTATAAATATTTTGTTTTGAAAAAAATCCATTATTGGTTTTTAGTTGATAGTAATAAATAATTTTTATTTTTAATATCTGTATTAAAAATATATAAGATAATAAAATAAAACCCATTACTTATTTTATATTTTCAAGTAGAGTAATAATTACATTCGACTTAACGTTATTACCTCATAAAAGTAAAGCAAATTATTTTTCAAACTTTTTAAAGTAAAATAAAAACGTGTTATAACGAACAACGGCTAAGTATATAAAAATGGAAGTAAAAGAAAAATAACAAGGGAAAAATGTTATTAGTCCTGTGTGGTGAGATCGTAAGCAGAGAACATATAATTAGTACAGTAAAGGAATATAAAATAAACGAGGGATATTATATCACACGTGACAATCTGTGAAATGGGTTCATTCTTGAACAATTCAGATAATAAAACAGTGGAATATTTAAAATAGCTCATGAATCAAGGAAGAGTTTGAAATAAATGAGTGTATATAAATGTCACAAGAGTCTAATATAAAGTTATATTTTTATTATTATTATTTGTATATATTTGTGTAACATATTAAATATTTTTGATAGTTTTTAAATTAAATTCTAGGAATTTAGATACACACACACACACACACACACACACATATATATATATATATATATATATCTGTATATATAAAGAGAGAGAGAGAGAGAGAGAGATTGATTTCAATTCAACTAGTTTAAATATTATATATTAATTTTATTTTTTAAAATATTTGTTATAATATATATATATATATATATATATAATTAAAATTTATATTTTTTATAACTTTACATTAATTTATTTTAATTATAATATTCATCGCCTAATTACTAATTTTATAAATGTGATTTACTATAGGGTGGCATAAACGAGACTGAAAGATTTAGACATACATTTATTGGTTTATTATCATTCGCTATTTTTTATTATTCTTTAGTCTCATTTTGACCACCCCTATATGATATGTTTTAAAGTAAATATTTTTAAATAATTTATTATTCTAACAATCTAACAATTCATTATCAACGAAAAAGAATTTTAATTCTATAAACATTAATATAAATGAAAAAAATTGTGTATTGATAAATAATTCATTTTTTAAAAATTTTCATATTTATAAAAAAGTCGTAAGATATCATATAACACATCTCAAATGTTCAATATTGGTTATAACGTATTGAAATCCGGCGATTTTTCAAGAAAAAACTGTCATATTTCACCTAAGGTATCTTTAAATAGATTTTATAATGTATACAATAAGTGATAAAACACCCAAAGCGAATATATAGACTGCAATATGTGGTTTAACCCTCTGAACCATATTATAAAATCAAATTGGTATCAGTTCAATAATCTCGAAGACACTTATTCGTAAGAGATAGTATTATAATATCGAACTAGCGATTTGATAGCGACGTCTCGATTCAAGAACAACAACACGACGTACTCCCTTACACACTCCTTTATGCGTATCAATGACACAAAGTTTCAGATATTATTTAGTAACGGTGCAAGAACGAACAGGCCATACGCACATTGAACGCGTTCGCAAACTTCCATCTCGGTCTGTGCTTACCATCTCCGTGCAATGTTTTATGTTTATATCAAGATCATAGCGTTGGGATAGATTATGCGATCCATTTTAGAGCAGAAATTGCTTCCCGTTCCCGCCGCTTCCTTGATTAGCAAGTCTTCAAACTTGGATAATGAACCGAACACACCAACTTTGGCTATTTGAAGTTCCGCTGTGGCAAACCGCAATGATATGTTACCGTGCATACGGAACGTATGCCGGCGATAGTCAAAATGTCGACTGTTCATAAACAGACGGTAACTGGTTTTATGAAATGTGGTTATTTCAATCAAACAATCTGTTAGAAATTTATGATCTTTTGACTTTACTGTTCATAGCGTGATAATGATAAAAAATAAAATTACAAACATTAACACCATATCTAAGTATTTTTTTCAATATTTTCCTATTTCAAAATATAAGATCATCAAACATGTGTATAGGGTGGTGTATAGGAAAACATGTGTATAGTTTCTTTTTGAATAAAACACAAATCTAGGCGTTACATTTGGATGGCCATATAGATTAAAAATTTATTTTAAACAAGTTCTATTTTTAACATAGAGAAAAATGTAATATTTTTTATTATTGAAATTAATGCTTATCCATTATTCAACTCATCTTCACATATTCAGCTATTTCCTTTTAGTAGCTACTATATCTCTGTGTATCTCATTGTTATTAACTATTATGTTAGCATTATAAAGATTTATATAGAGCTATAAAATGAACCAAGAGCTAGATATATATTAATTTTTAGTAGAGAGAATCACAATATAAATTTGTAAAATTATGATTCATAGAAAGTGGAATAAAAAAATATACTACTAATTTTAGTCATGAAAATGTAAAACATTTTCTTAAAGTATATTTCAATACAATATAAATTGAAAATTAATCACTTTTATGAGTATAAAGAAAAATAAGTAATTAAAATAAAATTAAAAGTACAATAGAATATTAGGAAATAATAATATAAGCTCTTACATTTATTGGAGGTCTTAGTAATATCTGATGAGACACATATTAGAAAAAAAGTGACAATGTAAATATGAAAAAATAATATAAAAATTAAAATGTTAAATAGACCAGAAATTTGGATTGTGAATATTGTGACAGAAATAAGTATTTTGTGCTAAAAAATTGATGTTATTAGATCTACCAAAATATTTAGATTAAACAAAATGAAGAATAAAGGAATAGAGAGGAAGATAGAGGTATATGAAAATATATTAGAAAATGTAAAAATCAAAAAATTGACAATATGGTAATGTTCAAAAAATGAAAAATCAAAGATTCTAAAATGATTACAAATTCAATTCCATTAGAATCAAGGAAAAAAGACGGCCAAGAATTAGCTAGAATGAGGATGTTAGAAGAACTATGGGTAGAAGAAACATTCAAGAAAGAGAATGGAATAATAGAGATCATTAAAAATGAATTTCAAAAAGGGTTAACCGTTACAAATCAATAAATAAAAAGATGTATATATATATATATATATATATATATATATATATATATATATATATATAAGCTGTCCCAAGAAAATGTATACACATTTTAAATGATTATAAAGTCCGTGTTTATTGACATATTGTTCATTGTCAAAATTTAAAATAATCTACAAATGTAAGTCTTAAAATTTGTATATATTTTTTAGGAATACCTTGTATATATATATATATATATATATATATATATATATATATATTTCAACTACTTAAAACAATGTTGTAAGACATAATAATGTATATATTAGAAAAATAGTAATATATGAGTATACAAGAAAAAATTGTCAAAGCTAATAATATTTGTAAAAAATTTAAACAATCAAGGTAAATGAAAATATAGGTAGTAATAAATAAATGTCAAAAGTCATTAATGAGAAAAAATACGTATGAACGATAAAGTCTTCAAATAAATGGAAAGAATATTAGATTGTTTGGGAACAAAATCCACTAAAATATTTAATTTGAAAATATTTTAATTTGGTAATTTCATTTATAAACATGTGTATAATATATATATATATATATATATATATATATATATATGTGTGTGTGTGTGTGTGTGTGTCCATACATATAGGAAAGTGCAAATACCATATGTGAATTTTAATTTTTGAACTTTCGTGTTGAATGAAAAGTGTTGAAGCTTGCGAAAGGGTTATAGTTCAACACATATATGCGTCAGACCCATGCCAAAAACAA
The DNA here is from genome assembly GCA_029203775.1 of Neoneuromus ignobilis. Taxonomy (NCBI): domain Eukaryota; kingdom Metazoa; phylum Arthropoda; class Insecta; order Megaloptera; family Corydalidae; genus Neoneuromus; species Neoneuromus ignobilis. The sequence goes on from CP092093.1 coordinate 14,635,921, forward strand.
TTATTAAAATGATTCCAGCTGCACAGTCATCATCATCTGAGTAATGAGAATAATCCCAAACATAAATTGATCACAAAATCGAGTCCAATCAATTCCGGATTATTGAATATTTGATTGACTGGGATAACGATATTACGTGAATGTTGTACAAATTATACAGATTATAATTACATGGATTTACATCAGTAACATAGTTTTTTTCTCATCTGGTTGTAAACTTTTTATAGAATATCGAATTGGTTTCCTGCAATTACAAACAATATGCATCATTTATAAATCCAGAGCTATATTTACTTGTATGTAGTTTATATTGAAAAAGTGGCGTTGTAAAAAAAACAATTAATTTCACATTTGAATGAAAATTCAATAACGATTAAAAAACGCCCTACGTAACATGCTAACATGTATATACATACATACATACATACATATATATATATATATATATATATATATATATATATATATATAACTGTACGTGTAAATGTATCAGAATTATTTGTATGTGAATACATAGGCACATGTATGTAACTCTTCTCAACGATCAGAACAAAAAATACGAAATACAGGCATATGCAATATAGTTTTACACCTTTGAGTATAATAGATCATTTCGAATGACATTTGAGATGATCTATTGTGCTATCTGTTATTCTTGACTGACAGAAAAATATTGTTTTTTTCTTAATTGTTAAAAACTTGCTTTCTTTCTTCGTTTATAATTGATTAATCGAAATCATTAATACTTAATTAATTAATAAATAATATTTACTTTATATACAACTTCTATAAGTTTGTAATTTTATATAAAAATATATCAATATTTCAACATATATATTTATGTGTGTGTGTGTTTGTATGTATTAAACTTTTATTATCGATTTTTTATTACACAATTATATCATAAACATATTTATAGAAATATGTTTATATTTAGTACAATTAAATATGGTCGTTTTGTAAAAAAAGTAAAATATATTTTTAAACCAAAATATAATGTAAGTACTATAAATAAACATAACAAGGTACTAAGAATATAAAAGATGAATCAAATGTGTTATTTTTTTGTTTTACTTTAATTAATTAACTTAAAAATGTTTACGTGAAAGAATATATTTTTTCTAATAAACTTCAAACAGTATTTTTTTCCATACGGAACGACATGAAAATGCTAGTACAAAAAATCTGTAATGTTAATGATATGAAGTATTTAATTATATATTTAAAATTCTTCTAGAATCACTTTTTTACAATATTTTTTTTCTCTATTTATTTTAAGATGTTTTTAATAGAAATTTTTTTCATAGTCATTTAAAATTAAGTGTTAGATATTTAATGCATTTTATATTCAAATTTATTAAATATTTCTTAAATTTAAAGTAATAAGCCATTTTTTTAAATAAAAATATTTAAGTGATTAAATTTCTGTTAATATATTTTTTAAAAATTATATATTAGTTATTGTTTTTAAATTAATTTCTAATGAAAATTATATTTGGCAAATTAATGAAATAATTTATTTTATGTAATTTATGTAAGAAAAATATAATTATATATTTTTAAACTAATGAACGCAATTGAAGAAACGTAATTAATTCAATTATTAAATTTTTAAACATTTTAAATTTGGTACTTATTTAATTAATAAATCATTTTCAAAATATTGTTGCCTTTATATATTTTAAATTCATTCTATGTATATATATATATATATATATATATATATATATATATATATATGTACGTACGTACGTATGAAGGTATGTGTGTGTGTGTGTGTGTGTGTGTGTGTGTGTAAACTTTTTATTCTACTTGCGAATAAAAAATTCATTTGATTTATAAAATGAACATTTTTAATCTTTGTTTACTCACTTAGTTGATCGAAATAACTCATTTCTCTTGTGTCTTGATAGTAAATCGATTTTGATGGAATTACAAACTGTCTGAAGCGTGTAATCTTACCTGTTATTCTAGTTAAAATTAAGACGCTGGAAACTGAAAAATCTAATAAATTATAATTATAAATCACTAATACCTATACATTTAACAAAACTCAAAATATGGTTTTTATTTTAAAAATACTATATTATATATATATATATATATATATATATATATATATATATATAAAATCATGAATTAACAATCTATCTCTAACCACTGTTAGATAAAGTCCTCTTTTAAAATATTCCAATTTCACTGACATACTGCTTTTTCCATTCCACATCTAAATATTATTTTATATCTTTATTCAAAATACTCATGAATCTCTTCCTAGACATTTTTATAATATGTTATGTACTACCATAAGTGAAAACAAGTATGCTGCATCGATTAAAATATTTTTTTTAAATATGGGATCACATTTAATATCAATTTATACATTAAAAATATTTTCGATAGCAATTCCACTTTAATTCCAAGACAATTGCTAAATCTATTGTAATCTAAAATTGCCTAGTCAAATTTCCTCTTAATGGCTTATTTATTTATTTTTCTGGTAAGCACATAAATAATTTTTTTTCAAGTTGTGCCTAATATATTTTTTATTTTTTTTTAGAAATTTAGTTCTAAAGTTATAAGCTAGTATATTTAATATCTAATATAGTTAATAAATTTTGTGAATTTTTTTAATAAATATTAGTAAGATATAAATAATCATCTTAAAATTATTAAAGCAATAAATTATTAAAATATTTGATTTTTATGATTATTTACCAACAATTTATCCTTGATATGTTTATATTAAATAAATTTTTAATGTGAAATAAATATGTACATTTTAAATTTAATTTTGAATTATCTTTAAAAATTAAAGATTTTGAGATAAAATTGATTTCATTTTAAATGAGTTTTCATAATTTAAAAAAAAATTGACAATTTTTATAATATTTAGATATATATTTCAAACAAATATTTCAAAAATTTTATAATATATATATATATATGTGTGTGTGTGTGTGTGTGTGTGTGTGTGTGTGTGTGTCAGTTGCATAAACAACAAGATGGTGGATTTGTAGTAGTTTATAGCAACATGTTTATTCAGCGAATTTAGAACTGAATACTGTTTGTATCCGATTTATATAAAGTAGGATTGAGTATTGACTACTGAAGTATTTGCATACATGTGTAAATATATATATATATATATATATATATATATATATATATATATATATTCCTCGTATTATTACCGAGTTGTCAACAACAGCGATCGACGTCACACCAAATATCCGACTGATAACATGATTTAAAAAAAGTCTGCTCCAATGCCACACGACGAAGTGTTGCCAACAAGCAATATTTGAATCTCGCGATGTTGTAGTAAAGTTCGCCGCGATAAGATCGTTTTAACTTATAGAAGCGACTGGAAGAAAACTTAGATGAAAATGTCAGATTCGCGATACGGAAAGCAGACGAGTAAACTACTACTACTGTTACTACCTAATACTACCCCGATCTGTGCGGCATGTCTTATATACGTCGTCGTTCGTCGAACACAGGATAGATGTTTTTGAGCTTCACGACATAGACGGAATGCATTTTTCACCGTTATTGTTGGCATCTGTCGTTCTGGTGTGGGGATTATCAATTGGCTGATTTTCGTACGGAGTTACGTTATTGAAAGTACAACCAGATTTGTGATTCGGGACGAAAAGTATAACAGAAAAGTTTCGTGACGATGAAACGAGGAAATTTCTTTTCAATTGATACGGGAAACGAAAAATGATTCGCCGTAATAAGATGTACTAGATGTTTTCTGTTACAGCCAGATATCAATACATCCTAATCTTAAGAAACACAAAGACAGATATCAACCCTCTTTTTGGACTTTTTTTGTTTCGGTACCACTAAGAATATAAAATACAACCTTTTTTAAAATAATATCAATTTAACGTAGAATTGAAACCAAATATTGAACAATATAATACTAATTTGCTGAAAATAAAAAGATCTTCATGAAATCATATTCTAATAAAAAAATAGTTATTAAAAATATTTAATAATATAGAAATAAACTATGAAAAAATCATGAAATTATAGTAAGTGAATTAAAGGAATCAATTATTTTTAAACATTTTGTGATTATTGTAACATTTTTTTAATTTTATTAAACATAATTAAATTATTAAATATATTCATTAATATAATTACCCTTTTATATATTTATAATTTATTAGGAATATTTTGTATTTTCCTGGGTTTATAAAAACTGATTAAAATTATAAAAAGGTCAAATAACAACCATCTAAGTCAAGAAATGATATTAAATTAGAAGTGTTTGTGTTACTCAAATGAATTTTCTTCCCCAACACTACAAGATATTAAAAATTATTTAATAAACATTTATTGTTCACTTTGTTGTTTATAACAAATTTTATTTATTTTATACCAAAAGACTATGACGATGACGGCATCGCCATCGAAATGCGTATTAGCCTATTGTTATTCATTGATGTGAAATTTACCACAGTTTCAAAACAAACAATATTTGTATTACTTTAAAAAGAAAATTTATACTAGGTACAACTTTTTAAAGAAAAATCAAACATATATCATAAATAATTACTATCATTCATTGAGATTATATTTTTTAAATTTATAATCATTTTTTTAAAAAAATGTATATGTAATTGTATCAGTAATACCCACACACATAAATATATATATAAATTTTTAAGTATGTATCTACTATGTGTTCATGAATTTTTAAGTCAATTATAACATATACCCTTTAAAATACTAATGCAATATGTGTCAAATAAAACCTCTGGAAATGTATATAGTACATTTCTATTTATTCACAATCTTCAGAGGCGGTCGACTATATTGTGGATTAAAGCATCGCACAGTCAGCATCACAATGCATTTAAACGAAACGTGATGACAATGGTGTGAAGTGAAGGTATTAACACACGTGTGTCACAACAGGTCATGAAAGAAAACGTTTTCAAACGTGTACGCGATCAGAACCAGGCGAGGAACAAGAGTTGTTTGAACTGAAAGCATCATACACGACACTATCTCATGTAATGATCACTTGACAATTTGAACTAAAGGTTTTTCGATTTAAAAAAAACGTGTTTACGTTTGACAAAGAACTCTGTCTGTTCGGAATCATTAATTATTTCTGTGTATGGTATTAATGATAAAAAATTTAACGTATATAAATATATATATAAAGAGAGAGAGAAATATTGAAATAAAAAGTTTATTTATTCATATTTATTTCATAAAAGAATACTTAAAAATTATAAATAATAAAAAAAATATCATTTTAATTTTATAAAATTTAAAATTAAAATTGAAAATAATACTAAAATTAAATTTGTAAATATTTTTTATCAGTTAATTAAATATAGAATTTAAGTCGATTTTAATTATATATAAAACTGAATTCTTACTTTGAAACTCAAGTCTAAAACTTCAAATATTTTTATTTTCACAAATTATTTTTTAAAAATATTAGTATATTTTAAATACATCGTTTTAATATACATTATTAATAATTATTAAAAGTGTAATAATACACAATATAACATAAATCAGTTTTACAATGTTTTTTAAAATTATTAAGCCAAAAGTGTTCATTAAATCGTTCTCTTGTAATTAAAATTGATTTAATAAATTTTGAAGCTTGGCATTATAATAAGTAACTATTAAATATAATTCACATTCATAAACTTAACCTATTATAAATATTAAAAATTCATAAAAATCTAAAAATGTATAATAGTAAAATGTGTTCTAATATTTTATGTAAATTAAAAAAAATATTTCTGGAAAAACACTAGCTTCATTGATATCAAAAATCAAAATAGATTCAATGTTTAATTGAAATAATATTTTGATTATGGATCTTAGTACAGATTCAAAATAAAATAAATATATTATAGATCTGTAAAAATGTAATTAAGAAATATTTTACTATAATTATTAAATATTTTTTTAAAAAAATCTATGGTATCATTTAGTAATAATTATATATAATCGTAATTTTCAATATAAAAATTAAATATAATTTTATGAAATATATTTTTATAAGATTTATGTTCCAAATTTTAATTAAAAGTAAAATTTAAATATTAAAAATCATTTTATTTAATTTTCCAGTTGTTTATTATAAAAATAATTATTTGTTCTTTTAATTTAATTAATGAAAAAATTTCAAATTAATTAAAATTCTATAATAATTTCACTTATTTCGTATTATATTTATTAATAATTGTATATAAATATTTGTAAAAATGGTTATTTTTCAACAATTACTATTTAATAACAATATTTTGAGATAGATGTTTGAACTAATTTTTTTAAAAAAATATATATAAATAATAATAATACTCTAACAGATATAATAATTTTTTAAAAAATATTTTTTTATAAATAATTGAATATTGAAATAAGATATATCATGAGGAAATATTTTGTCAATAATTAGTATAAAACATTTAGTTGTTTTATTTTAATACACAAATATATGTATTTTATAAATCTACAATAAAGTAAATATTATATAACAGACAAATATATAATACAACTAAAGAATATGATTAACTGAACATCATTTTCTTCCACAAATCAAAAAATAAACGAAATATACTTTTCTACTCAACAAAATGTAAAATAAAGTCGTAGTCAGTATTTGAAACGAAAATATAGAAATCTGTTTGAAATATATTTATATAATATTTAATTAATTCAATTATATGAAACGAAGTACTTTGATTCTTATATTCAGTTACCAAATCTTTATTTGATTTCATTTACTTACATACACTTTTCTCAAAACTTTTAAAGGTAGAATAAATTATTCACTTCAGAAAAGTTAAGTAAAACAGTGAACCAAAATGAAATATACGTTTCTGTAGAATTTGAGTTTGCTTAATTTTAATAACTCAGTATTTTTTATAACTTTTTATATCTATATAAGGTCATACAAATGTGACATCTAGATTGGTGTTTTATTGAAAAGAAACAAAATAGACTATACACATGTTTCTTTTTAATAAAACACATTTAGGCGTCAAATTTGGATGACCCTATATTTGTATTATTTATGTATGTATGTATTAATAGATATAATTATTAGTGGGGATATAAATTATCTCCTGGAATTATTTCATAATTAAAATATGAAATTGAAATATATATACGAAAAGTATTTATGTATCAACAAGTATTTATAAAAAAATATTCTTTAAACATAAACAATTCACTTAAATTATATTTCAATATGGCCACCCTCAACTATAATGTGATTTTGATAGCATTCTAAGAACTTTTTAATTACAGGATGTGTTTAAATTTATTGTTCGTTAAATTATACATAAATCTCTGTCATTAATATTTCCTGATTTATTTTTATATAGAAATTCATTCTATAGGTTAAATCAACAATAATTAGATAATGTGAAATTGAGTTGCACAATGTACGTATAAACATCAAAAATCGATGTATTTTAACATTGAAATTCAATTAACATCAGTTTTAAATCGATATTTTATATTTAATGTGTATTTTTCCCACTGATCAAAACTGTTTTTGATATCGTAGATAATTCAGTTTTTTTAAAAAAAGAAATCATTTTCCAATATTGCTGGATTTTTTTTATAAATGTGTTCAACAAAATAACTAATTTTATACTCTACATTGATTAGTACGTATTTAGATATTCGTGTTATCATTTTCAAACCACAATTTTATATATTTTTTTCAATTATTATTTAATAATACATAATTTGTACACAAAATAGACTGATATATAAAAATTTAAATTTTTAAAATAATTATTTGAATTTTTTTTATTTTAAAATAGACATTATGTACAGATAAGTAATTAATTACTTAAATATCTATGAGAGTTTTTTATATATTGGTTATTAACGATAAACCCCAACTAAAATTTTAAAAAATATTTTGATACTCTTGAATGCAGTATATGTACTTTCAATTATAAAATTAATTTTATAATATTAATATATTTCAAATGTAATTTAGAAATCTTCTCTTAATAATATATTATAATATAAACATTATATCATCAAGAATGTTAATTTCTAAACAATGGTATTTACTCATTAAAATTTCCTTGTAAATGAGACTATGTAGATTAAGTATTTATTTAATTCATGAAATTTTTGTTACACTTTTCAAAAATATTTATCAAAAATGTTTTAATGAAACTGTTTAAGTATAAATAATTAATGATTAATTTTTCTAAATTCTCACTGGTCTATGTAAATTTTTTAATGTAACTACTAAGAATATTTTTTTATTTTCAATTTAGTTTTTACTGCTTTTTAAATTCGTAATAACATTAAATACATAATATATATATATATATATATATATATATATATATATATATATATATATATATATTTATAAATAATTGAAATTTTAGGTTAAATCAAATAAGACTGAAGGCTTTATACATACATTTACTTGTTTACTATTATTTGATTTTAATTAGATCATCCTATATATATATATATATATATATATATATATATATATATAAACTATTTAATGATGACAAATAAATATCAGAACTGATTGTAATTTAATACACAAAGACATTCATGTAAAACTCATAATTTTTTTTTATATATTCTAAATGTTCATGTATATTTGATTACCTTCTAAATAAAGCACAGAGAGTATATAATAGTAGAATAATCTGTTGTTTTCGTATGTATAATTCAATATTTTTAAAATAACTATAAACATTTTCTATATTTGAAACTGAAAACAGTGTAATAATGTAAGTATGCGTTCTAAATTTGCACATAAACTTGCAATACGTTCGAGTTTTACATGGAAATAACAGTATTTTGTGAAAAGCTTTTAGAAAAGTACATGTATATCATTCAGCATTCAGTTAGCTGGCATGTACACTATGTGTTCAATTTCAAGAAAAGCTTTTTTCGATTCAAAAAGACAAAAAACAACAAATACGCAACTGCATATATTTTACAGTTACTTCACTGAAAATAACCGATATATATATATATATATATATATATATAGATATATATATATATATATATATATATATATATATGTTATATAGAAAGTATGTGTTTAATTTTAAATCTTAACATATTTATATATTTCCTATCAATAAAATAAAAATGATATTCTATATAAAAAATTAAAAGCTAGTAAGAAAAGAATTTTAATATAGATTCTTAATATTTGATCTGTCGTATATTGAATATTTAATAAAATTGAAACATTTTGAACGTTTGTGAATTATCTTCAAAATTAAATATTTTTCATTTTTAAATATTTCTATTTTTCGTTTTTAAATAAATATATTTTTTTATTTTTTGGTTGTTCGTCTCCAAAAGTCTATTTTCGTAGCTGTAAAAAATTGTTCTAATATTTCTTTGAACTGCCATACTTCAATACATAAATTTTAATACTTAAACTAAGGTATTATATATTCTATGTTTATTTGTGTATAAGATGTTTTTGTCCTATAATATTTTGTTTATAAAATTTTATAATTCAAATAATAATATCAGTATGTAAAATTATTATTTTTTATTTATGTCATCGTAATTTAATCTGATCTGTCAATGGATAGTGCTATTCTGTACAGACATAATACCTAATCCATTTATAAGTAAAGCATGGTTGAGGGTATTAATAAAGATTAAATTTTTAGTGAAATTTGAATTTATATTTCATTATTGAATATTTTTTAATAAATAATCGTTACTATAGAAAAAATGGCAATTATTTGATAAAAATCCAGTAAATAAAGCAGTTAAATAATTATTCATATGATTAATAAACAAAATGATAAACATTTTATCTAGAAAAAAATACATTATTATAAATTAAAATAATGAATATCTGCAGATATATTAAACTTATAAGTACGTATTGAAATGTGACCGATATTAAATATAAGAATCTAATAAATTTGTGAAGCTAATCATTATTTTATTAAAAAAAATTCACAATCTAATATGTTTAAGATAACAGAATTCTTTTAAATATATTTTTATTCCATTTATTCACTCATTTATATATAAAATCATTAAAATGCAACAAAAAATAAAAAATTCTGAAAATAAGAATAATAAATTATTATTCCAACATGTTTTTCATCCATCTGTGAATATTACTATCTTATATTTTTTATTTAATTAAAAATTTAGGGAAATTACATTAAGAGTTTCGTATCACAAGAAGACTTTTTACATGAATAATTTAAATACATAAAAACAAATTTTATAAAACCCGCGATTTGTACATTCATCAAAATGTAAATAATATATGAACTAATGCATATTTTTTCTCATTTATATATATATATATATATATATATATATATATATATATATATATATATATAGTCTATATGTAAAGAATTTAATGTATGTCCAAAATAATATATTCATAAGCATATGAATATATATTAAGTGCTTTTCGTAAAGATTTCACTTAAGAAAAATATAAAAATATTTTATTAAAACATTTTCGTTTTCTTCTTAAAAGAAGTAAATATGACTTGATATTTTTGTTTAAATAATTTATGTCTTTTTTAAGATTGTATTTATTCACATATATACAACTATATATACATATATATATATATATATATATATATATATATATATATATATAAGCTACTTAATTTTATATATGATTTGATAAATAAATTCAAACTAATTGTTGTACAAAATTACATTGTTTAAAACATCGACTGTTATTATTTATTATTAAAATATTGATAAATGCCTAGAAATATTATCCAATATAAAAAATTTCCAAATAATATTTCACATTTCCAAAAACTGATTTTAAGTTTATCGTTAATTCCAACTATATTTTATAACTCAAACTTTTAATAATTCAGTATAAAATAAATATTTAAAATTACAAACTGAAGATATTTATTTGGAATATTATATTTTCATAAATCGTTAAAGGAAACATATAATTATTTAGTACTTGATGAATAATTAAAATAAATACATGGAAATGAAAAATATTTAATACTACATATTTTGTTTCTGTATACTTCGAAAATACGAAGAACCGAATAAATAAACACATGATTATATTTTATACATATATATATATAATTACATATACGATATTTATTGAATATTTAATAAATGAATTAAAAATACAAGAACAGAAATATGTATGAAATGGAAATCGTACGGTATCGAATACCATGAAAAATTAATCACTTAAATGAATTTCGAAATAATCATAAACGTTACCTTTTTACAATGAACCGAACGTTGAAGTGTTATTTCCATTTAAATCCATTAGGTGTATTGATACCAATTAATAATTGTCTGTAATTACGAAAAACCTTTCTGTATTGAATTCACCGCACAACATAACATGCGGCAAATTCGATACCATTTACACGAGAATTAATTTTAAACAGTATCTTTAATTTTCTGTATAAACATGAGCGTAGTTATCAGAATATCAACAGATTTGTATTCAATTCAGATAATAATTGTTCAATGTAAATCGAATAACAAATTATCTACCATTTCTGTAATATCAGATAATTGGAATATTTTTATAATTAATAACATTTTCTCAATTAAAGATTAACTTACATTGTAAGTGTTTTCAATAATAATCTGAATTATTTTTTAGTAAATTATTTTTAATACTTTCAATTTTTCAATATCGTTTTAGATAGAATTTTCTGAAATAAAAATTAGTTTTTCCAACTGTATTTGGATAATGAACTTCAATATCTTGAAATACTTCTTTTTTAATCTATTTTCGTATATGATTTATTTTTTAAATCATACTCAAACTTTAATAATACTAATTGTTTCAGTATTACGTTTATAAAAGTTTTTGATAATCACTTATTGGTTAATTAATATATTTTCAAAAATTTATATTATTTAAATAAGATTTATTTACATAAAAGTGAATTAATAATAGTAATAAATGAAAATTTAAAGTGAATTGTAATTAAAATTGATAAATAGATATTAAAACTCAATTTAATTTAATTTATAAAATGTTTTATACTCTGACAATAATGGCAAGAACATCGAAATGAATGTCAACTTTTAAACTTATAAAATAAATAACAAGTTATTATAGAATTTATTTAGTTCAATTTATTTTTAAATTAATTCTAACACTTATTTTTCCATTTTAATTCCATTCTATACATAATCAGCAATTTCCCCATTTTTGGGGGTTTGAACTAAATTTATATTAAAAACTTATATTAGCATAGAATAATAATATGTTTATGTAACAAAAGTATTTTCATACAAATGAAACATTTATATTATCACTAAAATTATATTATGTACAATAATTTATGTTTATTATTGAATAGTTTTATAAATTATTGTGATGTTAAGGTGAATAATTCATGTGTAAAAATAAACTATCCACATTTCCAAATTAATAGTTCTATACGTGTATGATTTATATTCGATTTAAAATTTTAATTTTGAAAATATTATGCTTGTTATTATTAATCAAACAACAATAAAATAAATATGAGATAAATGACTTTTAATATTTTTTTTCATAAACAAACGTTAAAAATTAAATCTATAAACATGTTTTAATATAAATTTAGTAATCGATAATTTCGTATCGAAATATTCGTCTATCTTATCAAATGTTAGTATTTTCATAAACACATTTTTATTTCTTTACAATTGCTCTAGCAGATGACGTTTGTTCTAACAGCCAGGCATCATTTCAAAATTGCTCTTTGATACGAACGATTCACTTTCAACGTTCCACTAGTGAACATCGACTATAACAGATGAAAGAGGTGACTTTGACTTCACAATCAACCGACGAATTAATACTCGCATTATCCGGTGAATAGCTGAGTGTGGGGTGGAAAACATCTCGCAAACACAATTTGAAAAGAGCTTCGTTCAGTATACACACAATCTGCGCCATTTAAACGAACGAATGAGCCGGTATGAAAGGGTTAATAGAAGTGAGCGTGTCGCGTTGCACACAAAGCTATCGGTTCGGCATCTCAATGTGGAAAGGGTAGTCGTAGGCGTCGACGACGTCGCGATCACAGCATAGTAATGTTTAGCAACGGAAGACACTCAGCAATATCGGCTTTATCACTTACATTATCTCTGTGTAGCGATGATGAAACCTTGACTTCCCGGTATCGCCGATGCGGTCGCACGACGTTTTCCCTCGGGACACGAGCTCTCGTCTTCAGGCTTGAGGAACCCAAAACCCTCTCATCAGTGTGTATAATACGGCGCCGACGACCGTTATCCTCGTAGCGGTCTTATGAGGACGCATAAAAACGATGTACGTGTCTTGCAAGTGTTTCAATAATGCAAATCGAATTATTTATAAATATCACATAAATAAAGGATGTTCAACCTGGTACTCGATACATCGCTATATATTTATGCCTTAAATATTAATATTGAGTTTAGGTCGGTATGCAGAGCTTTAAACATTGATAAGGTCGCAGGGTTATGTTTTTTTACATGTTCACTTATCAAGTAATAAGGAAATATAAGAGTTGATCCTTATGTGAACCGGGTTCGTAATACAGATTCCTGCAAGTCGTAAAAAAATTTTATGAATAAATATACACTTTTTCTAGAAAATGAATGTCGAGGGTATTTTAAATTTTTTACTATAATTCAACTTGTCACTTTAAAATCTTATCAGAAAAACTTATTAGTTTTAGATTTATATACAAACATAAATACGCACAAACATACATACATACATATATATATATATATATATATATATATATATATATATATATATGCGTGTATATATCTATATAATCTAAAAATAAAAATTTATAAATAAGTAACAAATTCATCAAACGATATAGATTTATTTTTGTCAATACCTAACATAAAATACAATTTTTGAATTTACAAGCTATTTTACTTCCTAGTTTTAACTCATTTAACTAGTTATTTTCATTAGAATTATTTTTAAAGTTAATTTTTCCAATATGAAATTCAGTCAGAATTTATTTAACTGTTCACTTACTTTTATTGCCTTTATTAAATACATTGTATTATTTTAAAGATTATTAAATATTATTTTAATATGTAGAATACATACACATATTAGAATAGATAATAAAAATTATTGTACCATTTTTAGTATTTGAATATAAATTATTTAACAACTACAGTGAAAAATATTTTAATTAATGATTTGTGCTCTCCTAATTATAAAATATTATGTTATAATTTTTAATCTAAAATAATAATATTCCTTTATAATATATACATAAATATGTGTGTGATAGAAAGAGAAATAGAGAGAGAGAATACGTATTTCTGAAAATAATGATTTATACACAAATTAATGTAAATGAATTTCATCATATGAACGTTCAAACAGTAATTTAATGAAAATTATAGAACCTCTGACGCATTCATTTATTGAACCCTTGTTTGTGTCAATCAGTTTTCTTATTATGACGTGTTTTATTATAGACTTTACCAGAAATGAAGAAAACATTTTTCTACTTGTTTTCAAACTGTGACGAATTCACTTTCACATAAATGTACAAAAATGAATTCAAATATTGAATATTGTTGTTAAAAACAAAATTAACAATTAGTCATTATTGAACACTTTTTTAATATCTTGTAATGTTGGTAGTGCTAATTCATTTGTGTAAAAATATATTTTATTTACACTATAATGATTTTTGAAAGATTTTCAAGCGTTAATAATTATTTGAATTATAATTACCTCGCTGATATTAAATATTTTATTTATAACTTATATATATATATATATATATATATATATGTAGGGCACTTAATAAAATTGAACACGTAATGTCCTACCAAACTCAGGTAATGTGGTACTTTATGAGTCGGAAACATTATATACATACATACCCGTTGATATGTCATTATCCATAAAATATAATAAATAAATTCTATCGTATGTTAATCACAATGACTACATTAAATGATAAAATCTTTACATCGAAAGATAACATTTTATTAGTGTTTATTTTTTTACATTTCACTTGTGTTGAGTACAAACATTTTTAATTAAAAATTAAGAATTTTTTTTTCTTTTCTTTCCAATCCATTTTGACAAATTTTCTTATGTCTATGTCCCATCTACTTATGGGTCTTTTATATATATATATATAAATATATATTTAAAATACGTTAAAATATTTTATATTTTTGACAGCTAATTAATTTAAAAATTGAATTCTAGAACTACAGTTTAATATCTTTACTGTTATTTATTAAAGTTAATAATTAATATTATTTTTTAAAAATATATTTAAGTAGTTATATATATATATATATATATATATATATATATATATATATATATATATATATAAAGTATAAAAAATAAAAGCCATTTATGTACAAGAATAAGATTTAGCATAATATTTTTAGAAGTTGTGTTTATAAATTCTTAAAGTTAAATACTTCTGACAAGATTTCTTTTATGAAACGCGGTAGGTATATTTCACTGTTACAGAAGAAACTTTGTGTATTCAGTACATAAAGTTTCTAAATACGTTGTTACTTTTTAAACATTAAATTATATTGTATTTCTTTCTATTATATTACACCAAAATAAATTGTTGTTTAATGCCGTATTTTTCATAACATTTTAATAATATTTTCAATTTTAAATTTTAGAAAAAAATAGTTTTAAATATTTTGTATCAAACAAAATTTTCAAACAAATTATTATTGAATTGGGTTTTTAAAATTAATAAATTTTAACATTTTTACTATCTTGGAATTGATATCTTCATTTAGAGACTTATAGTATTTATATATGTAAATCTTCTTATTTGGAAAAAAGCAATTTAATACGAATAATTTATTACGAATAAATTTCGAATAATCTGTTATTATTTGACAGTTTTTAATGTAAATATAAAGCATTGTTTGCTCTTTGACAAACTACTATGTAATTACCTCCAATTTTGATTTATTTCTATTATCAATTTATGTGTATTTTACTGAAAATTAAACTCAATAATCAAATAACTGTACATTTGCTATTAACTTAATTAACTATCTATGATACATTTTATATATATATATATAGAGAGAGAGAGAGAGAGAGAGAGAGAGTGAGAGAGAGTCAGAGGGAGGATACCCCAAATAAAACTAAAAGAGAGTAAAGAATAGTAAATGATAGTAAGAAAGCACTAAATGCATGCCAGAACCCTTCAGTCTTATTTGGGTCATTCTATATAATTTCAATAATAAATAACATTTAATTTTACATTATTTTAAAATTGTTTTTAAGGCTAGAAACTTTTTATACTTTATACCTCGAGGAACACATCTTTTATCTCTATACTAGAATTATTTCAATAAAAAAAACGTCTACTAAAAGTATGTATATTTAAAAATTATTAATTTTTTTGTTGTAATGTTATATTATAAAATAATATTCTAAATAAAAAAAAATATATATTTAATATATATGTATAATGTAACTAATTTCAATATAATACTCTCTCTTTTCAACATGTTTTAAAAACATATTATTTAAAAATAATATAGGGTGGCCCAAATGAGACTGATGAGTTTAGATATGCATTTACTTGCTTACTACTATTTCTATACTTTACTATACCGCAGTTTTATTTGAACCACCCTATCTATTCAATATTTTTTTTAAACAATCTTATTGATATTTTATATTAAAAGGATATTTAATAAAATGTTTAAATTAATTATACTTATTTGTTATATTGTATATATATAGTAAATTTCAACTTTTTAAAGCAGATATGAAGTTAATTTTAAAATAACAAAAATAATTTTGCAACAATAATTTAAATACAGAATTTCAAATAATGAAAATATTTAGTTTGTTCTGCATAATTTGTATTATTAAATAATTATTAAAAAAATACATACTTATATCGTAGTGTAAGAATGAAACTTAAATATTATCATCAAAATGTAGTTTTTTTTATTTATCTGAATTTTATAAAAAAAAAATAATACTTCAAGTAATAAAAGGATATGACAACCTACTAAAAGATCTTGAATTATGATTGAAACATTTGTCATTTCCTTAAAAGAGTAAATACTATGAAATTAAACAATAAACGTAAACGATCCGCCACTGCGACCTCTTATTCGAATCCCCAGGCCTTGTAACGGCAGTAGCTACTTTATATTATAGCTGCGTACACCTCTTACTAATAAATTGGGTTTCGCTAAAGAGGTACGTACGATATTATAGTCGTACCGCTGATATTCTTGCTGCTCGATATGTATTTTTTGTATGCCCTCCACACTTATTATTATAACTCCCCACTTGCGGAAATGTACCACGATTAAAATAAAGTGCCCCGCTGATTAGAATATCAGCAGTTTTTTTTGTTGTTGTCGTATATCGATACGGTTCTTTTTCTATCTCTCTTCCTACAATTTTCTTTTCGTTATACGCTCGAGTAATAAACGTTACATGGAATCGTTGTCGTTGTGTTATCAAAATGCGCATTTTGATAATCGAACGCCACTCACAGAACAGTTGAAAATGTTATTCCATTTAATGTAATTTCAGATTGCTAATGAAGAGAGCATCTTGTTTTCTTAATAGAGTTTTAATATCAATTTATGGAATAAATAAAGTCTATTTTGATGACTAAACGTTTTTATTTGTAAAAGATCAATAACTAAAAATAACTAATAGAAAAATATCGAAACAAAATTAATTAAATTAGTTTAATATATTTTAAAATGTAATTACAAGGCATTCATCTCTCAGTTGAAATATTGTACAAATTAAAATTTTAGCAATTGATATTAGGCATTTATATTTTTAAAACCATTCCTTATTATTATTAAAATATTTTTACATTTATTTTTTAAAATCATCTTTTAAAAATTATAATAGAAGAAGCATAAAAAATTATTACCCAAAGTTACAAATATAGGGTGATTATCCAAATGTGACGCCTAGATTTGTGTTTTATTAAAAAAATGTGTTTCGGGTGGTGTATAAGGAAACATGTGTATAGTTTTTTTTTGTTTCTTTTTAATAAAACACAAATGTAGGCGTCATATTTATATAACCCTATATAATTCAAATTAAATGTTCAAAATAATTTCCATTTTCTTTTAAACTCTTATTATTACAATGAAGTAAAAAATCATATATCATCATGATTTTTTTACGTTTGAAAATTAACCAATAATTTTCTGATTTTTGCAAAATATAATTGAATAGCCTTATTTGTATTAGTTTTTTTAAAAAAATATTAATAAATATAATTGATGTATGGTTACTCTGTAAGTAATAAAATCTAAAAACTTTATTAAAATAATTTTAAAGAAATTATATTTTCACATATTCGTGTCCAATATAAACTTAGAGATGGGCACAATGGCTCCATATCGTCCATTTATGATATTTACATAGAAATATTTTTTAAATTCTATATGACACTAATCATATAAAATGTATAAGGGGTTGAATTATTAACACAGAAAATGTGTATGCATGTATAATTATAAATATGTTTTTTTATCCAAAATAAAGTATTACAATACTTTTTTTAAAAAATAATAATGAATAAAATTCTTAGATATCAGTTATTTACTGAACATAACTCATATTTATAAATTTCAAAAATACTATGAAGCTTTATAAAATAAAACAAATTACTATAATGCTTATATATTTTTTTAAATTAGTACAATCTAAATAAATTAATTAATTAATATAAACATAATGAACTTGGTATTCTAAATTTTATATTAGCAACTTCCTTTAAATCAATATTTAATTCTTATAAATATTTTAGAAGTACAATCATTGTATAATTAATCATATAAAATTTATAAAATATATATACTTAAAATATTTTCTGCTTATGATTTTTTAGAATATTTATTTTGATGACAAATAAACATTATAAAATTATAGATATATAATGAAACTCAAAATTAATAAAAAATAATCTTGAAAACTACTGGCGATATTATTTTTTTAATATTTAAATTGAAAAAAGAACAAAATATTTATAAAAAAGTTAATGAAAAGAAATTAATATTAAAAATATAGATTTTATAATTATTTTTTTTAATGTTTTTGGTGTCCCTATTATATATATATATATATATATATATATATATATATATATATATATATATATATATATATATACACATAAGTATTTGTATATTAATGTTTTTTAAAAAAGGAAAAATAAACAGATTTATATCAAAAACATAAGGTAACAAAATGAAACAATAAATTGAATCAGAATATATCATTCTGAATTTTATTTATATCAAGCCATCAAAGGAATTAAAACATTTTTTTCTTTTATAAAACATATATTCATATAAACATTAATATAATTATTTATAATTGTATTTTTTTCTTTGTATCTAAATACATTTATACATACATACATATATATATATATATATATATATATATAAAATATGAAGCGATATGGAAATATTAAAATAAAACCAAAATGTTATTAGTAAATGAAAATTTTTAAAATATTTTTTACAAATAGTTCCATTTCATCTATGTATAAAAGTATTTTGTCAAAGTTAATATCCCTTTTTCAATTACTTTTTAACTTTGCCAATAGTTGTCACATCTTTCTAAATGAGTTGACCCAAATTAACATCATTAAAAACTTTTTCAATTTTCTTTCTTTTATTCCATTTTTCATTAACTAAACATTATCATTAAAAATTAACTAAAGTTTTGTTTTATATCTAGTGAAAATTTTCTATTAAATTACATCATGTTTTAGTCACATCTTTATCGTTTTTAAAAATAACGTTACTACTATAATATATAACTAAATTACACTTTTATCTATTATTTTTAATATTTGAAACTTATTTAAAAAAAATAAATTATTATTTCAAAAATGTTTGATATTACAGTTATAATAATTTTTTTTTCTCAGACATGACAATAAAATAATTTTAAAAGTGTAATGTTTATTTAATTCATTTTTTCTTTCAATAACTAGTAATGAATATGAGAAAGCAAACATTACTTATAGAATATAGAATTGGATTTTTTATATTAAATATATTTTTAACATTTTTACTTTCTTGGAATTTATATCTTCATATAGAGACTTATAGTATTTACATCTGCAAATCTTCTTATTTGGAAAAAGCAATTTAATAAATGAAATATTATATTTTATAAGTTTTATTATGTATTTTTTTGTATTGTTTAGATATATACTTTATGAAGTGATAATAAGAGATTAATTTGAATAAAGTAGTAGTGGAACTAATTTAAATAAAAATTTTATTCTATTCTTTCCTTTTTCATAAAATATGTAATAGAATGGATATGTTTTTTGTATTTATTTCTATTATGGATCTGAATGTATTTCTTTATTCAACTTTATTCTTCGGAGCAAATTTGTGTGTATACAGATATTAATACAAAAACTGATACAAATTTTAGTATAAAAATCAATTTAATAATTTGCACAACAATTTTAATGAACTAATCTAAAAATTTATATAGAACAAAACGATCAAAACTTCTCCAAATTTCTCTTAAAAAATAGTTTACTAAGGAACACAACATATCTTTCGAACAAACAAAATCCATTATTGTGTTATTTATCCTCGGAGCAGCATTTCAACCAGAATCACAATGTGCTCGCCGTTTGCTTTGTTATATACTAGCCATTTCGAAAACATTTACTGCGAACGCGTCGTCCTCTTTCCAATTTCAGTTCTTTGTTAAATTGGTCGAACGTTTTTCGTGAAACGAGACGCATTCATATATGAGCATATATATATATATATATATATATATATATATATATATATATATATATATATATAAACACAAAAACGAATACACTTGTAGAGGAAAATGGTACAAGGTGTACAGTTTAACTTTAGAAAATACTTATACAGTGTTTCTATATGTTTTTTGTTGTTAAAATTCAATACCATCACAAAAAACACAATAGTTATTTGAACTTAACTTAATACCGTTTAATGCAATTCAATGAGTTTGTGTATGTTTTTACGAAGTAGTTTATTTTCTTACGTGTGAAAAATACTAAATATAAAATACTGATATTTAATATTTTAATGACTATATAAACAAATATTTTTATTTAAATATTTTTTAATATGAGTTTTATTTTAAAACAGCAATCTTATTAAAATAATAACTCTGATACAATAAATAATATTTAAACAGTTAACAGGGTTTAACTGGTATACACGTCATTTTAAAACCCAAATTTAGTGCATTCGTCTAATATACTCGTTATGTGAAAAAAAAATTACCATTTGCTCTGAAAATATATAATTTTAGTTAAAAGATAAAAAAAATTATTTGGTTGTATATTTAATCTATATTATTATCAAAATTTTAATGTTCAATTACCATGTTCAATTTTTATAAAAAACATTTTAAGTGTTGTCAAGAAAAAATAAAATCTTATAGTATCCCTTTTTTTCTTACAAACTCAGTTAATTATTTTCTTTGGTATATCGGATGAAATCTTATGAAATTTTGGCTTCTTAAAGTTGGTCGATCAACTACAATACAACTACCAAATCTATACACGTCTCATCAAAAAACATTTTTCAAATTTTATACCTCCTACATCATCAAAAGCAAATCCAATGCGAAAATGTGGTCCAAAAAAAATGGAATTCGTAAGGAATCACGATATTGATACTCAACCTGTGGGTTGTCACTTTGTGTGGTATCTTATTTTGAAAAATATCACACTGAAAGGACAAACTGAATTTCTTATATATTTTTTATTTCTTGTTTATGAATTTTAGTATTATTTACAATAATAAAATTTTTAATAATAATATTTTTTTAACGATGAATTATTTATTTTTTCAAATAAACATTTAATACTGCTTCATTTTGTTTTATTTTTTTAAAAAAATATAAATTAAATACATTTGACATGTGTTTGACGTGTATACTCATCATTGCTTGATTTTAATTACGCACCTCATGAGAGATTTTTAAAATTAAATTCCACAGTTAACAGATTAATGAATTGGCTATTTAATGCTAATTAACTTTAACAAATTAATAAAGTATTAAATAAAAAATAAAAAATATTTATATTTATTTTAACTTAGAGCTTAAATTTAAAAACAATCATATCGTTATGTAATTTAAAATAAAATATATTTTATCATGTTATCGTCAAAAATTATTTAACTTATTTTTCTTCGGGAAATAGTTGATTGATATTAATATTTTTGATCAAATTTCTTGATCATAATATGAAATAATTGCAAAAATATTTTTCTATTTAGTTATATTTTTTTTTGTAGATCATATTTTTTTATTAATCATATATATATATATATATATATATATATATATATATATATATATAAGGTGGCTCAGAAGAAAGTAAAGAGTTTAGACATATATTTACTTGGATACTATTATTAACTATTTTTACTATCCTTCAGTATCATTTGGGTCACCCTATATATATATATATATATATATATATATACGAGGGTCGTTTGATAAGTATGGTAAATTTATTTTTTGTTTAATTTAATTAAATTTTTCAATTTAGTTTTTCTTATTTTTTTAACATACTTATTAAACGACCCTTGTGTATATATATATATATATATATTTATATTTATGTGTGTGTGTGTGTGTAAAAATTTAAATTTTTTGGTTAATATTTTTTATTTTACATATTGTCATTTTTTGAAATAAAACCACATTTTGTTTTTATTCTTATATTTCTTTTAAAAAATCATAATTAATTCCAAAAACCATATTAATTATATCATTTTAATTAAAAACTTCAAATGAAATCATTTTCAGAATATAAATTATTCAATAGTTCAACTCTCATTCATTTTTCAGAAATGTTTAATATTTAATTTATGATATATTTAAATATATAGACTTTCATTTCAACTGAGGTATCATCTCTGTTATATAAAAAATATATAAAATTTTATAATTCTAATTCTTTAATATAATTCTAAAGTTTTATATTTTATAAAATTTTATAAAAGTTATATAAAATTTTATAATTCTAGTTGTATGTTTGAATTATTTGAGTAAGTATTTTATAAATATTGTTGTTAAATAATTTTGTTGTATCGAGTGTTAAATTATTTACAGAAAATAATTTATATACATTCATATGTGTAGAAATTCAAAACAAAATTTTACATATATTTACATAATTATATATGTATGTATATAAAAGTATTTAATTTCAATGTTAATCATTTAAACTTCATTAAAATTTATTATATTCCATGATATATATTAATTTAAATTTATAAATTATGCAACAAGATATAATTCAATCTATTTTTAAAATGAAAAATAAATAAATAATGTATTTCTATATTCTAAAAATTATAAAAATTGCTATCAAAGTAAACATAAGTATAAAATATAAATTATATGTTATAATTGAACACTATTAGAATCTTGTACTTTTTTTAAACGAACTATTTTATATGAAGTAATTTGATATAAAACTGCCGACAAAATAATATCATTAATTTCAAATATCATTACGTTTATGTAACTAAATTAACTAATTAGCAAAAAAAATTCTCATTAACCATATATACGAAAATTATAAACGTTAAAAACGATTCACGTTACTAAATACAATTATTTAAACAAACAAACGATGATTATTAAAATAATTAAAGTTGTGGGTGTAATTTATCACTAGCTTAGTTTATAAACTGTTTTCCTTGTTTCCTCTACGTGCTCGGGGTGTGATAAACAGACTTTTACGTCCGATAATAGCACTCTTCGTTCAGCATTTGTTATTGCGACGTCAAAACGCCACGCATATGTGTGTTGTATGCGAGTATATGAGCGGTCGTATACACACACACACACATAACAATCACGCACATATAAATATATATGTATATATTGTATGTATATATGTATTTGTATATATATATATATACATACATACACACCCACACACGAGCTTTCATATCCCGTATAGTACGTACGCAGACTCCCGTCAGAGTGCAAAGCGAATCCGCAGCCGCTTTGTTCGCTGACGGCGCTCAAATTTATGAGCCGAGACAAACGCCAGAAAAGTAAAATACCAAGCAGCCTGGCCGCGTTTCGAACTCGCCAGAACGGCTGCCGGCAAAGAAAGGGAACGGGACGCGTTCGACGGTTGTTTTCCAACGGTGTGTGTGTTTATTCGCTCCTTTTATGTTAGTACTACTTCGTCGTTATTGCAATTACTCCATTCCTTTATTACATGGAATTGTTATTAAGTTCCATATAAAGACTCACCTCAAAATGCGACCTTCAAACTAATTGATAAACTCGACCGTCTATGATGACGACGATGATATTTTAAATTGTTTTCTTATTTGTAATGATATTAGGATGAAACTGTTTCATGGACTATGTGGCTTTGTCGAAAAGCTCGTTTGTGTTTTTTTGGAAATTTTGATCGTTTTGTCAATTCCGAAAATAATTTGAAATTAAGTCAGACATAATATACTTTTGGTATAAGAAGATAATTATGTACAAACGTACACAATACAATTTAAAATATTATTCTCGTTTTAATAGTTATATTTAAATAAAACATTTATAAAAAAATGTGTTTATATCAGGTCATCCAAATGTGACGCACAGATTTGTGTCTTATTAAAAAAAACAAACAAAAGGAAATATACACATGTTTCCCTATACACCATTCTATACACAAGTTTCTTTTTAATAAAACACAAATTTAGACGTCACATTTGGATGACTCTATATATATATTTCAAAAATATTTTTATAACAAACAAAATATAAACAATTATATTTCAAAAATTAGAAAATAATAATAATTACAATTAACACTAAATTTTCGATACAACTTAAAACAGGATTAGAAAAAAATCAAAAATTTCATACAAAAAAGCTGCCTTTTTTAAAATTTGAACTACACAAAGTTTTCCTACAAAAGTCTGAATCCTATTTTATATATAGAGAGAGGGGGGAAAAGAGAGAAAAGTATCCCAAATGAGACTGAAGAATTTAGACATACATTTACTTCCTTATTACTATCTTTCAGTCTCATTTGTGCCATCCTATATATATATATATATATATATATATATATATATATATATATATATATTAGGTTGTCAAATATCTCCCTTCCGCCTTTTTGTCTTTTGAATTTCGCGGCTATGTACAAAAAAAAAAAAAAAGCGGAAGGGAGATACTTGACAACATAATATATATATTATATATATTCAAAAATTATTTACACGTATTTCTATTTTATATTTCTAAGTCCTTATAAATTTTTATTCAAAAAATCTTTAACATAAAAACCTACTAAATTTTAAAAAAGTTCAAAAAATTAATGTAGAAAGAGTTGTAATCTATTTAGGAACTACAAATGATTTTTTTTAATTATATAATAGAATATAAAGGACTAAAAGAACTTTATAAGTAAATATAAATCAGAAAAATACTATATAAGGCTGTAAATTATGATAAAAATAACTTTATTAGGCTTTATTTATTCATGAAGAAAGTGTTAATAAAAATACTTCTAAAGATAAGAGCTATAAAAATATTAAGGAAAGATCATCGTCATAACTTTGGTATAATTGTTTTTAATTAATATTATTCATTTCTTAAAAATTAAATATCTTCAAAATATATTACTATTTTTGTAATATCTAATTATGTTTGTTTGATATTACAAATTAAAATAATTGTAATTATTTTGAATTATCTATATGCATAATTATATTACAGAAATATAAATTTTTTATTTATTGTAGAAAAATTTAACTACATTATTATTTTTACACAAATGAATTATTGTCTTAACACTACAAGATATTAAAAAGTATTTAATAATTATTTATTGTTCATTTTGTTTATTTATAACAAAAGATTTTATAACACAATGCTCTGATAATAACATCGCCATCAAAATAAGCATTATCTTATTGTCATTATAATTAATCCAAAAAAACACAAGTAATGATTAAACATTTTTTAATATCTTGTAATGTTAGGGAGCGATAATTCATTTTTGCGAAATTGAATTCGCCACAGTTCCAATACAAATACATACTTATTACCCTTACACAAATACTTTAACTATTAAGAAAAATACACTATTTGTTAAAAGTCATTGATCGTTTATTTACCCCTCTTGACACTTTCGTAGAGTCATGTTTTCTCCTAATCGCTTAGTCTAGAAAAATGTACTTGTCGACATGCTCTATTATAAAACGATTTATTTTCACCCTAAAAGAATCTGGATTATTCTTCATAAACTAAAGGTCTTCGTATTTCTCTTTTATTTTTTGGTTCATTACTTATTAAATTAAATGAAATATTGATTCTTGATATTATATTTTCTTACTTTATATTATATATATATATATATATATATATATATATATATATATATATATATATTGAAAATTTAATTATTTTGTTTAATATTTTTAAATATAATATTTGAATTTATAATATTTGTTCATATATAAAAGTTGAAATTATTATTGATAAAGAATATCAATTTATAACATTTTTTTTTAAAAAAAAGTAGATACGATATAAACACATTTTTTCATTTGAACTTTCATCATATTAATATTAGGAAATTAATATAAATGAAAGAAAAAAAATATACATATTTTTATGTGAAAATAATTTTTTTTTATATCATAGTTTTTTATGGATTTTTATTACTTTATCACAATGTTATTAAGTAAAGCAACTAAATTACTGAAAAAATTGTAAGGTAATAACTTTCATACATTAATATATTTAAATATAATTAATAGATATTATTGTGTGATTATTTTGTAAACGCACTTTTTTTTCAAATGAATAGAAAATTTTATTGATCCAATCCTAAAATATTCAAAGTACTCTTTTACTTTTACGATTCAAATATATATTGTTCAAAATAATTTCAGTCACATATTTGATTTGTATAATTTTATTTATCTGTTTTTATTTATATTCTAAAGTATAAACGAGTTATAAAATAATTACATAAAAATTATGTTTTATATAAATTCATATAGAGACAAATTGTGATGATAATGAAAAATATTCAAAGTTATGCTATTTTTATTTTCTTTAAAAACATTATATATCTATTTTTATTTTATAAAATAACCTAAATTATATATTTCTATTAATTATAGTATTGTCTGTAAAACATTTTCTATATTTTTATATTACATTTATTGGTAACATATATTTCATTAGAACTCAATTTCAAAATTTGTTAATATAGATATTTACTTAAAAAAACTATATTAATTATAATTTCTCAATTTTTTACTCCTACAAAACAAATTTATAAGAATAGTAACCTTTAAGAAATCTGCTAGTATCTTTCCATTTCAATTATTTCAGAACATAAACCATTTACGTTTCCTTTAGTTGAAAATTTAATATGCATTCCTGACTACATAGTCATATCATAACTATTCCAACAAGATGTCATCCATTAGCTACAAATCATGATAAAAACGGAATATTTGAAAAGTTCTCGGGCACTTATAGTCATTGAAGTTTTTCGGATATGTTGCAAAACGGAAACGATAATTATGTCAATTATGTTGTAGCAGTAACCGAGCTGAAAGGACTGCAAAGTCTGCGGTTCCATATAAATTATTGTTTCATTTCTACATAGTGGTGCACATGCCCGGTCGGTTTGGCGTGTCTGTCGACGTTCAGGTTATTACCACATTTGCACCTCGCTATTTTATTATAACGAGTTGTTTTATGCCGCGACAACTTTTATAACTCAACGGAGTATTGTTTGCTCACGAACACGGACAACAGTGTGCCAGTTAGTGCTGATTCTATAACAGTTTGGACAAATGGCACTGCACAAAATGTTGATAACATACATACATACATACATACATACATACATATATATATATATATATATATATATATATATATATATTGAGGAACGGTTCATAATATTTTACTACCCTTTTTGTATTCATACATAAAACTGTTTACAAAACCTTAACAGAAAAATAAATCATAAACAGATGCATGTTTTATACATTACATTTCCTTGTAAAAATATTGCCTCACAACTTATACATACACACACGATTATGTATATGTATTTTGCATATTATATATATATATATATATATATATATATATATATTTATGTATATATATATATATATATATATTGGGTCATTTAAATGTGATGCCTAAATGTATGTCTCAATAAAAAAAATATTTAATACAAATGAATTTTAACCCCAACACCACAATAATAGGCTCTGACGATGATGGCCATCGAAATGCATCAGCCGATATATTTATAAATAATAAGGGAACAATAAGTGATTATTGAACACTTTAACACATTGACGTAAATGACGTCTATAGCCGTCAAATGCTAATGATTGTAGGTGCAAATGACGGCAATGGCCGTCCTATATTCTTAGTATTATAAATAAATGATTAAAATGTATATTAGTGTTAAATCCATTTCCTTCTAAATTCTTCAATCTTCCTCCAAGTATGAATGATGAAATATTTCTCATTATGGGATACAGTCATTTTATTTCAATTATTTCCAGAATTGGAAATTGGTTGTGACAAGTGTATTCGTAGAATTTAACGACGTGCATAGCCGCAAACATTTCATACATTTTGTATCAGTCTCTTTTCAAGTGTGATTTTGGAAGCTTCAAAAATTTTGTTTGAAATTATTACTGGAAAATGCTTATAAAATTTGTTATTCTGTTTTTTTCGTTACAAATGTTTTTCAAAATTGAATTTTGTATCTAAATGGATTTTTGAATTTTCGTTATGCTATTATCAATTTTTGTTCTTGAATCTTTTAATTTTGTATTAAAGAAAAATCTAGTTATATGTTTATAAAAATATATTTTTTCTAATTTACTAAATTATTCTCAAAAAATATCATTATAGTCTGTACAACTACCAAAACTTCTATAGCTGACTTTTGTGTATCAAAGAAATCAAGCTATTAAAAACAAATGACGGCTATAGACGTCCACCATTTTTTAGGAAAATTGGTTAGAAAATATAATAATTTTATTCTGTAAGTATGAAATCTTAATCGAACTCACCAGGAATCAACTAATTAACAAAAAAAAATGTTTTTGTCATCCATCACTGATTTGAAAGTCAGCGTCAACGTGTTAAACTATTGTGGTGTTGGGGTTAAAATTCATTTGTGTTAAAGTGAATCAGCCACAGTTCCAAAACAACAAATAAAAAATATGTGTATAAGATTTTCTATAAGGAAGCATGTGTATAGCTTCTTTTTAATAAAACAAATATCTATGCATTACATTTGGATGACCCTATATGAATACTTAGACATGAAAATAAAATTTTAAAGGTCTATTTTTTATTTCAGTTAAATATTTATTTTATAACACTAAATTTTATTACTATTTCTATTTTTTATTAAATTATTCTAATTATTAATTTCATTCCTGTCTAAAAAATCTTAATATTTTCAGAAATATAATAAATTAACCTTAACATCTCCAATTTAATAAAATATTTTTTATGTATTTACTGTTTCATAAGTAATTCTAATTGATTTTTCTCTTTTTTCAGGTAAGTTTCTGTTGCCCTACAACAAATTTAATTTTTAATATTTACCTGTATGACTGGTAAGTGTATTATTAATTTACTGGGTTTTTATCTGAACGTAAATAAGATTAAAACTTTTTAAAAATAGCTATTCAATTTCAATGAAAACAAATTTTAATTTTGAAATAATATATGAAATATTCTATGCATATTTTTTAAAAAAGATGTACTTTAATCCTCTTTCCATTTCAAAATAGCTTAAACATACATTATATATATATATCATTAGTTTCAATCAGCAAACTCCTAAAAGAAACCCTGTCTCAAAAATGTTCACATCCAAAGATCCAATATCTCTTTCGTCGTTTTCTATGTATGTATATATATATACAAAATGAAATTCATTATTGAACTATACATCCGTGTAAGAGTTATTAAGAAATAATTTTGAAAATTTATTCGGTTAACCGTACCGTATATACTTAACCGACTAATCATCCGTCCGTTAAAGCGCGAGTGAAACAAAAAGACAGCAAAAACTTAACGATGAATAAGTACCGAAAGTCTGTGCGAGCACTCCAAAGAAACGTTATAAAACAGGAACGAGCGTTTGATGATGTGGTAAAAGTTCGCAGATTAAAAACGAGAACAAGGAAACGCCGCTGACGAGTTTTAATTACGTCAAGCGTCTTAACGTGACAGAGTGTCTTGCGCTGGCGACGACACAAACATCGAGCGGAAGCGTAAAGAGTTCTTTCGACGAACTTCTGACTGGTCCACGATTGCAATGTCTGCTGCAGATATGTCGATTATATTTTTATTATTCGGTATAAGATTTTATATTTTGTGTTTGTGTTCGTTTGTTCGATGGCAGATCTTGTAGACAAGCCGTATTAAATGAGTTTTAATCCTAATTATCTTGTTCCGGTATTTCTTATCTATATTATACATACATATATACATATATATATATATATATATATATATATATATATATATATATATGTAACCTCTAGTTTAATATTAATTCTACATCAACATCAAAAAAGAACGTTTGTATCAAAATAACTTAGAAACTCCATTCGTATTTTCATTCTTCTTAATTATTTATGTAGGTTAAAAACAACATCCAATATTTAACATAAAATACATTCATAACATACATACATACATTCATAAAATATAACTTGATATAATTTTGATGAAATCGAGGTTATTGAAAAATCAAAAAACCTTAATAATTACTAGGAAATAAATAACGTCCAAACTGTATATCTTTTAACCGTAATAAATTTAACTAAATTTTCTGTCATTCAATAATAAAAAAATAAATATTCATATATAACAACATAAAATAAAGTCTTTAATGTTATCAATTTACGATATAGTTTTAACTCTTTAGTACATTCACTTTGGGACAGACCTAAATGAAATAACGAATTAAATTTCTTTTCTCTCCTATAATCATTTTATCTTAATGAAAAATAACTAGAATCTTATAATTGAAGAATAATTAACTAGAACAGTAAAAAAAAATATAAAATTAATACATGTTATTAATTTTAAACTTTCTATATATTTCATCTATTTGTACCATAAATATAATTACTTTGCTCTACATACATTTTATATTTTTATACTAAATCATTGCTATTTTTTAAAATATATAAATAGCAAGAAATACTGAATTTTTATTTTATTATAAATTTACTCAATAATTTATATATTGTTGCAAAATATAGAAATGATTACATATTTACTTTTATTTTTCAACTTTGACATCTTTCGTCTGAAATCTTTAATAATCTAAACTATTTCAAATAAAGTACAATAGTATATATTTCATGATATTAATTTATAAATAATTCAGTAATTCGTTCATTCACTAATTTGTTCATTGTAGTATAAAATAATGAAAGCAAAAAATATTCTACTTAAAATAAAAATGAAACTTATCTCCACACATTCTAATTTCCAA
>CP092093.1:14672500-14760000 GCA_029203775.1 Neoneuromus ignobilis
CGATTTTTCTGAAAAAAATCTACAATGTTCTCAATTTTTTCATGTCGAATACCACAAATTCTAATAATTTATTAATAAGAAAAGTATTTTTGAACTAAACATTTAATATATTAAAAAGATCTTTATATAAATATTAATATTTCTTGCGTATTTAAACAGATTGTACTTAGAAAGTTATAGAGTGTTGTATTTATAAAAGCGTCGGATTATTATTAAAAGTAATTAATATTGATTCAGTTAACTTCCGTAGAATATAAAATACATTTGTGTTATTTAAAACTCACTAATCCCGACAGTGTACATTGAGAAAAGAAAGTTTGATATAATCCGCAATGCGTAAAACCTGAATACTTTTACTTTTTCCCGGATATCTGTCCGTTAAGGTTTTTTGTCTAAAAGAAACGGTTTGAAATAGATTCATCTTACGTACATTTTATCGACGTCATTTCTCTCTGTCACGCAGTACAGGTCTGGAACGACACTAATTAGACTCGACGAGCAATTGTAAGCTCGAGTTCATTTGTTTTGGCTTTGTATTCCGACTTCGATAAAAAGAATGCGCAAAGCAATAAGTACACGAAGATCTTCCGTTTCGATCGCTACAATTTGAATAATGAAAAGTCAAACAGTGCTCTGTGTTCGAATAATTACGAAGAATTAACGTCGACGTCGTCAAATGATCGTTTGAATAATGAATGTTTCAATTAGAGATGGATAATACGATAAGATGGTTTAATAACTGAGATTTTGTTATCCGATTAAAATATTCATATTCGAAATTGACAATTAGCAAGACAAATTTGCTTTTAATAAGTGAACATAGCAACTTCGATGACTTATACATTAGTTAATATGCAAAGAATGTTTTTAAAACGAACAATGTTTTCATTGATTGTCACATAATTTATTATCTTTTTTATTACTCAAATAGAAACATTAAATACTAATACTAATTAAGAAAAATTTAGTGTATACATATATACATATATACATGAAATTGAAAAAATATATGAGAAAAATCAAAAATAAACTAAAAAAATCATTGTTTTTATTTCCATCAAAAAATATTTTCAAAATATCTTTTCATTCAAAGTAAAAATATTTTTTTAAAGAAAAAATTGAATTCTTTCACTTCAAAGAAAATATTTTACAAAAAGAAACTCTTATACTGTTTACTAATTTCATTAAATTTATATTACTTCAATTTTAATAAATATTTCTCTCTTCTATAGTAGACAAGAAATAAAATAATTTGAAACATCACACTTTCTCTATTTCAAATTTATAAATAATTTAATTCAATTTTGTACTACTTATTCACATTCTAAGAATCTCATCTTATAGCTCTTTCTATGAAATTAATTTTCTGTTTATCACTTTTTATATATATTTAAAATTTATTTTATTCTTTCATCTTTTTGAAAATGTTCTCCTTTTCA
Source organism: Neoneuromus ignobilis (assembly GCA_029203775.1). Taxonomy (NCBI): domain Eukaryota; kingdom Metazoa; phylum Arthropoda; class Insecta; order Megaloptera; family Corydalidae; genus Neoneuromus; species Neoneuromus ignobilis. The sequence goes on from CP092093.1 coordinate 14,673,940, forward strand.
AATTTTAATTAAAATAATTTATTATATTTCAGCAGACAGTTTTTTTTAATTTCCGTAAATATAACTTAATAATTAACGTATTCTTTACTATAAAATTTGTTATATAGAATCATCTAAATATGACGCCTAGATTTGTGTTTTATTAAAAAGAAAAATGTGTATAGGTTGATGTATTGGGAAACATGTGTATAGTTTCTTTCTCTCTCTCTCTCTCTCTCTATATATATATATATATATATAATAAATTCTTATCTTACAATATTTTATCTATATTTGATTTTAATTATAAATTTACTTATTTAAATTTTTGTGTTAAATCAATATATAATATATTAAAATTATTAACTAAATTTTCAGGATTACTAAATTTTTACAAAATTTTGATTTAAAAAGAAAAAAAGAAAACACTTTAATAAAAAAAAGATTTAATTTATTATATAAAAAGTAACAATATATATATTTGACTCGCCTGGCTCATATAATTCTATTAAAGAATTAACTACAAAGAAACAGATATAAACAAGAAACATAAACTAAAGTAATAATAAAACGATATATTTTTCAATTTTAAAATGTGACATTTATGAAAATTTACATACACGAATACAATATACAAAATATTTTATATCAATTACAAAAAATTGCTATAAAATGAAATCATTCGACATAAACTTTCTACATGCATATAGTATATGATATATATATATATATATATATATATATTCATATGGAATCATAAACTTTCATATATATAGAGTAAATTACGAAAAGACTTAAGTTTTCAAGTAAAACTTTTCTGGACTTGCTCACCATAAAAACGATGTACAAGAATATTTACAGTGCAAGATACTTGTATGGATAATGAAGTTTCAGTTTCAGTAGAAAGTTTTAGAACATTCATCGGTTCAACAAAACAACAAGATACTGGTTAAATATTACTTGCCGGAAAGATACATACATATATAAACGTCCTTAGTTTTTCTTTTACTCGCCGTACTAGCTTATTTTTTATTCAACTTTAACACACAAAAGAATGAAGTTGAATAAAATATATTTATCTTAGCGTGTGCGTATACCTTTTTATTTCTCTTGTTCGCTTTCTTCACTTCAGCGTTTACAGAAAATCATTAATAATATTTATTAACTATTCTATACAATACGTATGTTTATAAATAAAAGTTGTGTTGTTTTCATTTAAATTAAAATTAATTTATATACATATATATATATATATATATATATATATATATATAGAGAGAGAGAGAGAGAGAGAGAAAGATTTTAATTTTTAATTAATATTTAAAGTTTATATAATAATTAACATAAATTTTATATAATTTTTAATACGATTATATATTTACGTTTAAATTTAACAAAAAAAAAATATATTCTATGTTGAAAACTGAAATACATAATTTCTATTATATATTTTTTTGTGCAAACTATCAATCAAAGTAAGACATTTTTTTAAATTTTTAATAGTGTTATACGAGAGTCGTTTGATAAGTATGGTAAAAAAGTAAGAAAAACTAAATTGAAAAGTTTAATTAAATCAATTAATTAATTTAATTAAACAATAAATAAATTTACCATACTTATCAAACGACCTTTATATATATATATATATATATATAATATTAAAAAGAGTTTTATTGGCATAACCTTTAAAAACAATAGTTGAGAAGAATAAATTGGAGGACCAACATCACTTTCAATCAGGCAATAATCTGGAATTTTATTTTGATGAATCCCATAATGGACATTCATCAAGATAAGAGATATGTGCGAAAATTCCTAGAAATGCTTTAAGTTTGACAATAGAAAAAATTGTCACTGGTACAAACATGTTTACTAAGAAAATGATATTCCTAGTGAGTACTTCATTATCAACTTTAATAGTAAAGTGGATCTTAAGACAGTTTACTTTAAATAATTCATTTCTTTTGTTAAGAAATATTGAAAGAACATTTTACAACCCTTAAAATTTCAAAAATGGTAAACTAGTGGATACCTAGCTCAGTACAATTCAAGAAAATGAGAAGACAGATACACTGGGTAAAAAAGGAACTCAATTTTTGTTCATTGGTGCGAAATTAGTATACAATATTAGCATTTTTCTTACTAGAACTACAATAAATCAAGAAACTACAATGAGATTTCTGTTATTTGACACGGAGAGTTCAGAAAAAATTAAGACTATGAAACAATTTCACAAAAATCTCATATATTAGTGATATTTGCAGCATCTTGCAGCTATTAATATTTACTTCTAAAATATGGAGTGCTGAATCCGCAAGATTTTTTATTTTTGGTCCATGTTTTGCTTCAGATTATTGCCAAAATTTGATAAAAATGATATTGCATGTGACAAAAAATATTCAAAATTAATTTCAAGGTTTAAATAAGGAAGTATTCAAATAATTTTCATGGACTAAGATGGTTTGGAGTGAAATCAGTTATCTAAGAAATATATTAAGAAACCTTTTTTTCAAACTAATATCTCATTTGAATTTATTAATAGAATAATATAAGATTGGCGAACTATTATATATATATATTCTATACAAAAACTTGTGGAACTGAATAAAACAAACAAATTGAGTAAAAAATAATGGTTTTATACATTAATAAAAATGAAATTAAAAGATATTTGAGTATTTGTCAACAACAAACTAAAAAATTAAAAAATATGACGTTGATTGGCCATGACATAAAGACTAATTTGTGCAGAACTATAAATGTTGGATGCTAAATACAAAAACCCATAATTTATATCTCACTTGGGTATAGAGGAAGTAAATAATAGAAGTTATGTTTTTCAGCTTCCCCTAATGTATGAAATGTAGGGGAGTCTGAAATATAGGGGAACTAAATTTTCTAAAATTAGTGATCAAGAATTACATAAATTTAAGATACACATGAGAGGCTTGGTTTTTATATTCACTAAAGAGAGAATTTTCAACACCTGCTGAAATTCTAGCAATTTATAAACTAAGAATAAGTTATAAAAAATTAATGTGGTTGATGAGGAATTGAAATTACAGTGTAATAATTAAATTTAGAATTTGTATGTACTTAAAAAGCTCTTTAATTTATATCTATATTATCTGACCAGTGGTGAAGTGTATGTAATTAATTTCTTTCAATCCCCATTTTGTGTTCCCCAAGTTTGGGGTTAGACATGGAAATAACAACCTCATGTATAAAAAAAACAATCATCACGAAATTCTGACAAGTAAAAACCTACTAGGTTAACATTATCATGAAACCAGGATCCTACAAAGGCTATAGTGACGAGGATGATGATGATGAATTGTATATAGCTAGTTTAAAAATATGAAATAATATATTTCATCGTTTTTACTCCTTAGTATAAATTCTTTTCATTTTTTATGAAACGTAATAAAAATATTTTATCTTCAAGATAACTCATTGACAAAATTGTTACCGTTTATTTGAAGAGTACTCTGTTAAAATATTACATCCTCGTCGATGCATACAACTAAATTAGATATCGAATCAACACAAATTATAATAAATCGACGTTTCAGGATACTCCATACAAGTGGTCGCAGAAAGATATAATAAAAATACGAAAAGAAATACATTCTTTGAAACGGATTCGCTCAAGCACTACTACGTCTAATAGGATATATATATATATATATATATATATATATATATATATATATATATATATATATATATATATATATTTGTGTGTATGTGAACGAGTATAAAACCGATACCGCCATGGTCTGTGCGTATTCATATACAGAAGAGGAGTTCGTTGTGTCGTAGTCGTCGTCTTTCTTACAAGTGGCTCGTCAGGTTATAAGTCACGCTTCAATTCACTCAGTCACGCAACAAGTACTTTGTTGCCTGGCGACGACGACGACGTCGGTTCCGTTAAGGAGTCGTTACACTAACGAATAGAGTTTTGCGTTCGCCAACGTCAGATACACGGGACGCTCTTTTATTCTTTTACGTAAAATTACGATTCGAATTGTGCGGTACGTTCAAATCGTTCGTTATTTTACCGTTAACGTGTGGTCGTATCTGTTCAACGAACGTTGTTAATACGATTTCGTTCATTGACGTTTGAAACAGGGGGTGGTTATATATTACAACGAGGGAATGTTTGTTTGATGCGTATCGTTCAGTTTCTTATAAAACAGTTATTTTGTTTATTTGTTTTAAATAATATTTTTTTTCATTTTTCTGCAAATTATAATAAACAAACTTATTTATCACTTAAGTACAAATAATAATTATAGAATAATTATTCTAGACATAAAAATCAATTAATCATTATGAAATATTAGTACAGAATTTATTATGTATTATATTAATAATAACTATAAAAAATAACTGTACATACAAATGAAAAATAAAAACATCAAATTATTTTCTATAGTAGCTTATCCTGTGAAAGCATTATAAAGAATTATTTCATAAAAGTACTTTTAAAAATTTTATTTATAATTATTATTGAAATATTTAGTATTAATCTCCTATAATACTTATTTGCAATAGTTTAGTATTTTTGGTGATATTTTAAATATTTATTTTTTAAACTATAATAAATAAAATTGTAAATATGTATTATTTTATCCATAATTATTACATTGTTATATATATATATATATATATATATATATATTTATATATATATATATATATATATATATATATATATATACAGATGAGTTAAAAATATAAATTTATAAAATTTCAAAATTAATACAAAATAAATAGTGGAATAATTTTTATTTCGAAAACATTATTATTTCACTTGGATGACATTCATAATTCTAGCATTGATTATTTAAAACATTTATACGCCCAATAGAGCTTTCCTTGTCAAAGTTTAATGACGGTTGTTTTTTTTTTTGATAAAATGTGGTTGGTAGTTTCATGTCCAACCCTCAAATTGGAAACTGTCCGAACAGGTAAATTTCAAAAATGGATATTATTAGTAAATTTTGGATAAATTTCAATGAAATGATTTATGAAATAATAAATATAAAATGCATTTATAACAAATATATATAAAATATAATTATTTTACAAATAGTTATCAGTATAGTTATTATACAAAATACTTTCAACACAATAGAAATTTGTCGTAATTTTCAACAAATATAGAGATTTTCTATTTGTCGAATTTTTTTTTATTATAATTATAATTTAATTAATAAAGGCACATTTAGGAAATAAATATTTTTATAAGAATATTGAACAATGTACACAGCAAATACAACATAAAATAAAAAGAAAATTAAATTAACATAAATATATTAATTGTTTCCAATAATGAATTTATAATTAACATATACAAGAATTATAAAAGTACAGGTTAATATTCATCAAAAAAATAGCTAAAAGGTTACATACTCTAATTTTATGTTCAGTATTAATTTAATATCAAAATAATTCAAAATCATTTTTATAAAATGTACAAAAAAATATTAGAAATAATAATTTTAATTCCATAAAAAAATGTAATTAATTTTAATAATTTTTTAATTCAATTCACTATATTCTATTTTATATTTTTTATAATTTAATATATATTTAAATAAAATACACTAGGATAATTATTATTATTTCGATTTTTATGTATCTTTTTTGAACTATCATTCTTGTTACAATAAAAATATAAAATTTGGAACAACCTAGTATTCTTGTTTTTTAATTTAATTATTTTTCATTATAAAAATGTATTTTAACATAATTATATAGTCTTTTCTCTATTTACTTAAAATTTTATTATTTACTAATGTTATTGTATAGTTCATAAAAAGTTTAAATTAAATAAAGGTATAGAATGAGCAATGTAAATTATTCAATTATGAAATGTTATAATTTTGTAATTATTTTTTAATTAGCGCGGCACTATGTATGAATATTAATAAAAAAAGCAATATACAACTTACATTTTTTACATAACTGAAAAACATAATAAAGCACATACATTTATATAATCGTGTATGTACACACACACACACACACACATATATATATATATATATATATATATATACATATGTGTGTGTGTTTATGTATATAAAGTTTACTAAATAAAACTAAGACTATGTCGACATTAAAAGTTAATAGGCACATCTTAACGAAAGAATCCACCACTCATTATGGAACGTTTGAAGTGGATGTACGCAGAAGAGCAAGTATGAACAGTACGACGAGAGTGTTTTGTTTCAATGGTGCTTTTCTTATCTTTTGTTTTTCGTTTGTATCTTTTGTTTATTTTAGACGTTGTCGTGAGCTGTTTTTATTTTCCGTTAAACGTTTTTTTTCAACGTTGACGGACGACTGTTTTATGCAAGTAATTTTACGTAAATACTTAATTAAAGGAATACTTTCGTCGACAGGATATACCAACTGCCTTCTGTTGAAAATAATATTTGGTTCTGTTCTTTTTTTTAAAAAAAAAACTCTGGAAATTTATTCATGTGTATATAATATTTTTATTTGTTTAAACAGATTCCGGTACAAAATTAAAACGCAATCATGTGTATATTTTCTCGTATAATAAATATAATTAATGTTGTGTCGTTTATTTTTAATATTTGCCATTAGAAATGAATTTAAGATAGTCTGTTCATAAAATGAAAATATGTTTTTATATCTTTTATCTCTCTCTCTCTCTCTGTCTTTATATATATATATATATATATATATAATTGATTTTCAAATTATTTACTTATTATAATAACTGTTAAAAATAAATATGATTAATATACATTTTTTAAAATATAAATATTTTCTATAATTACTTTTTTTTAAGAAATATTTATTAAAAAGTTATTGAGTAAACAAAGATAAAAAAATGGTGTATTGATTTGTGTTCTTTTGAACGTTATTGCAATTCCTTTAAATCATTTTATCTTCTTGTAACATTCGTAATACTCAGAAAGTTCAACGTTTGAACATATTTCGTGCGTATGAAACTCTCAACAAAACTCCATGTTGATCCGTTACCAACAACAAAAATTTCGCAATAGAAACAGATCATCCAGAACGCTGTTGCTGTTGCTGCTGCTACTTTCTACTGCTAGCTACGCAATTTTATTTAGTTGAATATATGATTGATGAACTTTCGCATGATAACATCTTAAAACTTATTCGTACGTGTTAGTTGAGGGTGTTTCTGCTTGTCAGAAACACACTGCTCACGGCACAACTGCCACACGTTCGCGGCGTTTAACAAACGCACCGGGCGTACGTATATAAAAATGTTTTTCTGCTCGCGGTGCATGATTTAAATCGTACTCAGCAACATCATCTACTTTCACTCTTGTTGTATACATAGCTTTATCATAATAGTTTGATATAAAGATCAGCTTATGGGATAAATTCAAACATTACAAGCACTTTATTTTATATAAACATTAGTTTACAATTTATGCTTTATAACGTTTTAAACATAAAAAAATCACACATACATACACACTTACATACACACTTACATACACACTTACATACACACTTACATACACACTTACATACACACTTACATACACACTTACATACACACTTATATACACACTTACATACACACTTACATACACACTTACATACACACATACATACACATATACACACACACTTACATACACACTTACATACACACATACACACACATACATACACTCTGAGCACTTTGGACCTTTTTCGTAATTTTTCGAGCACATTACAGGTGGTCATATTGAAAGAACCACACACATACATACATACATACATACACACACACACACACACATACACACATATATTATAATTAAGAAAAATGTACAATAGAGAATAATAGAACAATAGATATATTAACCCTTATCGGATGTTAGCATTTTTTACTTAAATTTTCGCTAGGTCGTAGATATATTTGAGTGTCTATTGTAAGAGAAGAGTAACTAACATTACTTGATATAAAAAGATTTTGTGCATAAAAATATTTATATTTACTCTTTAAATGTTTACATTTTATTAAACGTGTAATCTTCAAGCTTAAATGTTATTTATATTTTTTCAATATGTGGTATTTTTGGAAACATTTTTCTACATGAAGGAATGGTTTTCTGTTACAAATTTCGCAGAAGTATATAATCGTCTTTCTTCATCCAGGTAACTTCCGATTGGAACATACAATGCAGTCATTATGCTTCCCTTAGGAATGAGGTTGCAAGATATACAGCTTCATCACAAGAATTAAAATCACTTGCCGAATATTCCAGATTTCACTACAACTATCACTGTTACTTTCCATATTACTATAGTTTTTTTTATTTATTTTTGGAGGAATAAAATATTATAATATAATTAAAATAATTGCTGAAATATGACAGAACGTGTTGTCTGTTATCGAGTAAGAATTAAACTATAAAAACATATAGTGTGTAGATTCAGCAATGAGGATGTTGTTACTTGTTCAGTCTTGTCACCTCGCACGTGACATACGACTTAGAGCAAAGTTGTAATGTCACGTCAGAGGTGACATAATGGTTAAAAAGGTTTAAAGTTAATTACTGGAATTAATTAAAAATTGTCAGTTTAAAGAAGAATAAATTTAGTTCAGGTATACATATAATAATTTTAAAAACATATTTTTTTATGTAATGCATACAAAAGTTTTAAAATATTTACTAATCCAAATAAATTTTTATCCCCAACACCACGTTAAGAGGGGTTCAATAATCACTTATTGTTTAATTTTTTCTTATAACAATAGTCGACTGATGTGCATTTCAATATAATTTATTTTTAATTTTTTTACTAATAAATTTACATTCTTCAAAGTGAAATGTATATGTTAATATAAAATATTATTAATTTTATTAAAAGTATAAAAATTCGTTCTTAGACGTGTTTAATGTTCTTAATTTTATTTTATGATTCGTTGTATTTATTTAAATTCACAATTTGCTCACGAGCGTAATAAATTCAAATTGGAATGATTTAAATTCATTTTGTCGTTTAGTAAACAGTTATTATTCAAAATACGTCTACGGTGCAGTAAATCTCGTATAAAATGTTTATCCTGTTTATATATCCAGTTCCGGGAAAACTCATGTACATAAATATATAAATAAAAAATGTGTACATATATATATATATATATATATATATATCTTACGATAAATGCATCGACGCCTGAAAATACGAAAAGATTTCCATAAATGTATGGGTAATAAAAAAACGCAAAAAAACTAAACCGAGTGATAGACAGCAAGAATGGTTACTGGTGGGTTGGGCGTAAAAGTTGGCAGACATGTCTATGTTTATGACAATGAATAAAAAAAGTGTACGTCGCGGCGGCATCGTCCCTGTTTTGTCACCGAGCGCGAAACTTCGCAAAAACAAAACAGAAGCAATGTCCTGACGACGTCGACGACGAAGACACGTTTATCTGTCTCTCGTTTCGCACACAAACTGACATTACGGCAATATAAGTGCCGCGTGTATCTGTGCGAACTTATATAAGATTTCCCATGCGACATCTAGATACTTCGCCAAACTAATTTCGTCCTTTTCAAATAACCTCCGAGCGACGCACCAGAGGCCGTTAGTTTATGGTTTTTGAATATCGCTACGGCATAAAAAAAGTTTAATAAAACGACACGCGCGCGTTGGTTATTTATTGTTTTTTAAAATAATATAGGTCGGTGACTCGACCCTCTGATAAGAATTTCTTTTATAACAATCTTTGTTACCATTGCAAAATTTACTCAACTACTCTCATATAAATACTATAAACAGTAATCTTATAATAATATTTTTTATCAAATTTATATTTTTCAGATAAAAAATACTTTTTCCTAGCATTGCACTTTTTATATAAAATCTTAGTATTTCAACTAATTATATAGCAATAAGTTTCAATAAAAAAATAAATAAGTTTCAAAAATAAATTAAAATTCCTACTATTCAAATTAAAAGCTGACCATAACATTTTCATTTTGTTATATATATATATATATATATATATATATATATATATATATTACATTTACTTACGTTCAATTGTAAAATTAAGTTATTTTTTTAATTCAATTTCTTTAATTTTTTATCAAAATAAATATTTTTTACATAATTTATGTTTTTAATTATTTTATAAAAAACAGAAAGTAACATCAAAAAACATATTTTTTTCTAATCACCAATTTAGTTATTTTTTCTGTTAACCAGTTGCGCTGACAATTAATTAACATGCACGCGTGGCAAATCCGTCCAAAGCAATTCGCAGCGAGCTGGTATTAGAAATATTTTTTTTTATAAAATTTTAGACACACACACACATTAACAACATTGATTACCTAATTTATTAATAATTTTTGAAAAGGAGTATTTCTTGGGTTTTGGTACGTTTGTTATTTTACCGAATAGAATAGAGGTATTAAAAAAATTCCATATCCATTAGATAAAAGAATATTTTTCTGTACCTTTGTGCAAATTTTCTCATTAAAATAAAATATGATAAATAGCTATCTTACAAGTCTACTCCACCCATACAATCACTGTAATCTAAAACTATATTAGGTTTTGTAATGTTTCCATTTTAATCGGTATAATTTCTACATTTTTTCTTTTTTGTTACAATCATTTCTGTTTTGGGATGTTTTGAAGAATGTAAATATATATCTTTTTTGTTCTTCCATTTTATAGCTAAGATACCATTGTAAGATCTTAAAAGAACTTAAAATGTTTTTAATTTTGTCGCTGCGAGATCTTTTAGCATATTCTTTCTATTACATCTGACTGTTCCGATAGTATTAATTTTTTGCAAATGTAATTTCCGATACAATTTTGGTGACAAATACCAGTTATCTAAAAAGAGGGTGTGTACAAAATCAACTAAAGGTCTACATAAATCCAGTACAACATTTTCTGATGCGCTATTATCAGAATAAAATAGTTCTTTGATCAAATAGTTTTTTATAATAATAAAAAAAAATATTGTGTTTTGTAGTTACTTGATTATTTTTCAATGAAAATATGTAAAATTAATAAAAGTCTACAAAAAAGCACTTATATGTCTTTAAAACAGAAGTGTGACACTTGTTAACTGAACTCCGATGTTATTTTAACTTAGCAAAAATCACACGACGTGCTATGTACGTTTTATCGACATTTGGTATAGATAGCAGTTGACGTACATAGCACGTCATTCCAGTGCAACTGGTTAAATTCAAGTACGTTTTTAATTTGTGTTTTGTCAAAACTCAATCCTTATTATTTTCAATGATTATATGATATTTATTATTATATACAAAATAATACTAAAATATTTTTTGTTATTCTATTTGAATGCCGAACAATTCTCTTCAATATATGCCAAAAATTCGAAGTAAAATGCTTCTCATTCTTATTGTTTGGAAAAATAATAAAATCAGTAATAATTTACTTAAATCAAGTATATTTTATTAGGAGTAAAAATATTTTTTTAGTCTTTATTATAAGATGATTTGATACGCAAAGTGTGTGAAGTTATTTTTTACAAACAGCGCGGATTAAGTTGGATCGTTTCACTCCATTATAATATTTATTACTGCATACCTCACACCGTCGCAAATTACGCTCAAGCAACTTATCTAAATCAAAACTTTTGCTTGGCGTAGATGATGTAAGAGGCCTTTTTGAAGTATTTTGGTTACTAACCATTCCTTCTCTATAGCATCAGTAATGCTCGAAGTAAATTGTAACCTAGTTATTTTTTTACCCAGACAATTTTCCGAATATATTACATATATGTTCAAATCCATTCTTCCAAAGATATTGAAAATAACTTTTTTCCAATGTCTCCATCTACAATAAATACAAAAATTATACTGACAAACAGCATCGCATTTTTAACACAACACGAGAAGAGCCCTATCGCACTCATTAACATTCAAACGGTTAAATATTTAGTCAGAAATGAAATAATAAAATCCATTACACTATAAATGTCATTTTTCTGAGTAAGATATATTTAAAAATAATATATTTTGATATTAAAAAATGTTAAATTTTCTTGTATAACCAAAATATATTTGTGTTATTTTTATAAATATTTGAAATATCTTAATAATAATCTATTAAAAAATCGTTCAATTTATTTCTAAATTTTTCAATAACAAATAAAACGATTTTTTCAATAAACATTTTTTTATAAATTATAAAGTTATTGCCTTAATACATATTCGAGAGATCCTGGCTACTTTTGATCCATTCCGAATATTTTATTTCTCCGGTCATTAATCATATTTGGTAAGTTGTTTCTTAATCTTTATCTAGGAAAGCATCCCAGAGGAAGTTAGTAACCCTACACGAAAAAGAAGGAGATATAAGTTGTTAATATATAAGAGTCCAAATGTTCAATATATAGACGAGTTGATTAAATATCCCTTGTATAGATCATACAATTGATATTTTTATTGACGAAATCATTACTAAAATAAAATACACAATAACGAACATTAAACAGTAAAGAGACAATTATCGTTTTCAAAAATTGATATTGTAACTCTCTCACATAATCACTTAAATATTTCTAAAAAAACATTATTATTATTTAAAAAATTCAATAGTAAGATCAACATTTAAAAAATATTTAATGTTATTTAATTAGAGTCCAATGAATATTAAATGATAATTATTAGTTATATCTCTATTTATTGTTAAACCGCTTAATCAAAAAAAAGAATTAATGAATTAAATTTAATAACAACACATATTTTAAAAAAAATACTGAAATAATAACGGCAAAATTAAATTGAATTGTTGAAGAATTTTTAATAATGATTTTCTTTACACTTAAATTTATTAAGAATCTTTGTTGATACTTTTAAAATGAATTTTAATAAATAAATATATATATATATTGAAGCTTTAATTTTAAATCAGATAAAATGGCGTGTTTTTTTATTAAAAATAATCTTATTTTCCTAAAACTTTTTAAAATCATATCAATTAATTGAGAGAAAATATCTTTTCAATCAAATATTTTTATTGAGTATCAATATCAAATATATTTTATTTGATAGACTATAAAATTTCCATAAAATTGAAAAGTAAATCGTTTCGTTGAATTGAGAAAGAATATAAAAAAAAATATATGCTCTTATTATTTCGTTTTGTGCTGAAATTACTTATATTTGGCACGTTTTATCGAAATAAAGAGAAATTCTTGCATTCGTTTTATATAAAAAGACTGAATGATAAAATAAAACTTTTTTAAAAGGAATATAAAATACTTTGTGAGTAAAAGGCGACATTAGAAAATCACTTCAATACATTGAGAGATTTTAAAACATAATTTCAATAAATTTCGGTTCAAAAGATGTAGAAATTGATGTATATGTTCATTACTAAAGTAATCAGTAAATGATGTAGTTATTATCTTTTATATATGAAAATATTATAAAGAGAATATTATGTCTTTTAAAAAATTTTCTTTTATTTTATATTAATTCTTATAATTATATATATATATATATTTGGTTAATTAAAAAAAATATTTATTCAATTCTTAAAATTAGATCACTTAGCATACTAACTTTATGAATGTATAGTAAAACATACTAACGTACTTTTTTCTGTCTGAATGCTATAGTACTTCAACTCTTCTTAATTAACGGCATTATACTTAATAGATGTAATTATATGCTAATTAACATCCTGTCGTGTTATCCATTTTTCTTTGACTGTCTTACCTTTTAATTGGATTTAAAAAAGTATGCGTTGAAGATTTTTCTATAATAGGAAAAGTATAGAAATCCTGTTTCGTTATTAACATTTTTCATATTATACATTGCGTTACTTTAAACTGTATTCTTTAATGGTGCACATAAAACATAAATACAAAGAGTGAAAAAAACAACAACAACATGTACAGGACATAAAACGTTCATTAATATTAAACGATCATTAAATAAATATTCCGAACAATATGGACCGTGTAACTTTATTATGATAAGAATGGGATGTCTTCAGTCGTAAAGAATTCAATTAAAAATAATATACATGCGCTCTAAATAAGTTACGGTTAAAATATTAAAGAGTATGATGAGCTATATAAGTTTAATAGCCGTACGTTAGCGACGTACCTCTTTTCATGCTTTATCTACGTGATATATATATACACGGGCACAAGACATTCACTCGCCTCCACCACTTAAAATGTTGTAAGGAACATGGATGATTTCCGTCATTATATTCATATATTAAAGTTGCACTGAACTGTGTCGCAGTTTTAAACAGTTATATGCATTTAACATTTGTTGCTCGCGATGAAAGAGTCGCGGCGATTAAATGTATTTAACGCTCTGCTTTCTTCATAAAATATACTTTATGGACAAAGTTCAAAAATGTTATTATGGAATAAATGTTTTGTATGTATCAGGAATTTCATGAAGCTGTTTAAATATTTTTATTGCTAATATATATACAGTTAAATATCTATGGTTATTGAACATGTAAAAATATACTTATTTTTAATTACGTATATTAATATTAGAATAAAGTTATTTGTTAAAAGTTAATTAGTTATTTGTCATTTAATAATTAACATAAATTACGATAAAATAAAATTATTATCATTTAAAAATATTACACTAAAAATATTTTTCACGTTAAAATGAATAATTATAATAATGCACGTGCTAATAATTTCAACAAAATTTATTTAATTAAATGTTGCTATTTTTATTTTTTAAACTATTCATTGAGAAAGACGGTGGTTTAAAAATATTAAAATCAAAAATATTCTAAAACCGATTATATTTATGAAAGAATATTTTTTTTTAAAAAAAAACACAAATTAATCAAAATTATTTTTTTATAAAAATAATTTTATAATATAATTTTAGTGTAAGTAGATTTTTTTAAAAAATAATATTCTTTGATTAAAATTTTTTAAGATAGAATATTTCATAAAAGCTTTAGAAATAGAAATAAAAGTTTCCAGTCTGTTTATTTTGTAAACTTTCTCGTCCGAGCTGCTCTATCATTTCACTAACATTATCGTGCTGAAATCTTTATTTAACACAAAATAATCTTTTTTTATGTTTTGTGATTTTATTATTAAATATAAATTCCAAACTCTTCTACAATATTACAGTAAAGACTCATTAAATTCATACTTTACTTTAACTATGATACAATATTCATTTATTGTTTTTTTTTTATAAATTTAGAATTCATTGACTTTTGAAGATCTTAATGAACATTAATTAAATTTGAAATATTTATATTTAATTTGAAAATATATATAAGTATTTAATTTAATCAAATTTGACAAACCAATCATTCTCTATTAAAAACTAAAAAAAGATTTGTAAAATCAGGTAAATAATTAATATTTTACTCTAAAATTATATTAAAAAAATATAAAAAGATCTAAAATAAATACCAGTAGAAATGTTGCTATACAAAAAGATTTTTAACATTTTAAAATATTTTAATAATTATAAGATTTTAAAAATGTCATATTAAATATTTAAGATTTAATTATGTACATATATATACATGTATATATATGTATGTGTATATATAAATTGTTTTTATATGTGTATGTTCATCAGTCTATATGTGTCTATAGATGTGTCTGCATTCACTTTATTAATATTTCACTCAATATCAGTGATCTATATAGTTCTTTCCAGTACAAAAGAATATTTTTTTCGTCGAACAAACTGTACAAATATATCTAGGAGATACGAAGTCTATTGAAAACATATTTACTGGAAGTAGTAGATTTCTTACATATATAACAATACTGTTACTTAACGTTACATTGTATCGAACCATTGTCGACTGTAGACAACGAGTGGCATGTCTGCAGAAACTTCCTCTTCATCATAATTTATAGATTCGTCTACTCTCCCCAGTGCAGCTTTACGATGAATCAAAACAAACATCAGAATTGATCGTCTGTCATAACTGTAAAAAACACTCACGTTTCCACTTTTGACGGCGGCAGCGCTAGCGGGAAGAAAGAATGAAAAGAAGAAAGAGCAAAAGCAATAAGTCCGCAGCGCGTATTTTCGTAAAATCTCTGAAAGAAATGAGTAGCTTTGGAAGTTATGTATATGTCTTCTTTACGACTGACCCGAAAACAGTCTCGTATTTAAGTATTTTTTCAAATAATTAGCTTCAATTTAATCAAAGTTTCAAAATTTTCATGAATTTTCACACATCATACACACACATACACACACACACACACACACATATATATATATATATATATATATATATATATATATATGTACATATATGACTATTTATATTTATTTGATATAATGACAAAAAATTACTTTGATTTTTAAAGTGAAACTTATTAAAAAAAATTATTTCTTTGTAAATATGGGTGATGTTTATTTAATACAAAATTAAAAAATATTGAATTACATATTTTTAAATAAAAAATATTTATTCTAGTATTTTGTCTCTACTTTAAAAATTCATGATTCTTTAATATAGAAATAAACAATAATTATTTAAAAACGTCAATATATGATATTTATTAATTAATAAAGTTCAACGTGTAAAATTCAGTCATTTTTATAGAAAAAAATAATTTGCATACTCATGAATATTTCTATATTATTACATCTTGATTTAAATTTTTAATAAATTTTATATATATATATATATATATATATATATATATATATATATATATACATAAAACTCATATAAAATAAATTATTTCTGTTTATTTTGTTAAACTTTTACATTTGGGTTAAAGAAAATATATTTCATGTGTACTGTCTTCTTCTATTATTGTTATTCTTATATATGTTATCATTTAAATTTCCATACAATTACAGTATTTTACGATTATTCCCAATTCATAGAAATATTTATTTCGTTATCATATTATTTTCGTAATATTTTGTAACTTTTTTAAACTTTTATAATAACTCGTAAAAATATCTTTTCTTGTTCATTTGTGTTGGTATTTTATACAATACCATACATCAAAAAATAAAATAATATCTTTCATAAGAAAGCTTTTAAACGCAATACAAATGATTGTGTACTTGAACATTGAACCACATGCGGGTATCTTACATTTTCTCCTCGACCATAAAAAAGTTTATAAATCTGTATCCGCGGACGAAAAAAAAAACATATACACAAAACATCTAAGCAGAGCTAACCGACTGGCTAGAAATGGGACAACGGCGCTGTAGCAAAGACAGCACAACACACACAACCGAATAATATATCGTAATAAATGGGGTTCCCGACAAAGCACCAGCGGGCCAGCTTCGTCCATAAATGTTCCGGTCAGTTTCAAAAACGCTGGAGAATGAGTCGACAGGGGAAAAACGACGGCGAACTGTATTTTATGAGCAGAACGAAGGTGGACGCGCACGATTTTTCATATTTTCTGTAAAAGAAGAGAAAAGACGACGGCAACGGAGAGGGGACAAAAAAACGAGAATATCCACGATGCTAAGAGGACAGAGGAGAATGATTTGTGCGGCCCGACGTACAGAGACAGATAGCCCAAATGCCTGCAAAGAAAATGTCTGCGAAAAATTGCTGTTTTCTAGCGTCAGCGAGGCGTGCAGCGACAGCATACGACGACGACCTTCTTGTGACACGAATACCAATGTTTGTTTTCCCGCGTCTCGTCGCTCAAAGAGAAATTATCAACGCTCTAATCGGTCGACTACGCTTTACTTGTTTTAAAATGCTGAAAAACTATGCTATTCCATCCTGTTTGAATGAAAAAAAACAGCGTTCAAAGAAAACAATAACAAAAAAAATCATCTTTTACATAACATTTCATAAAATATATATTTATATATATATATATATATATATATATATATATATATATATATGTTTTACATTAACACATAAAAAAATATATATAGAATAAAATATTTTCTTAGTAAGAAACATATTTACCCTGTAGAAATCTATTATTATTGTACATTCGTTTTTCCTCAAAAAAACACATATGCGTTGTTAAATTTAGCTTGTCAAAATCTAAAATACTAAAGGTTTATTTTTCATAAAAGGTTTTATTTCAGAATCATTTATTATTCGGACGTTTCATGATAAATACAAATATTTTCCAGTTTAGTACCATTTTGTCTATTTATTTTTATCTATCTATTTATCTGCAAAATCTAATTTTTCAGTGTCATAAAAAAAATTTGTCAATTTCCAAACGATTAATTTTGAAAACTGTATATTAACATTTGATTTCAATATAAAATAATGTTAAATAAATTCCAAATATTTTTTTATATTAAAAATATCATTTCTAAAATTATTCTATAATTAAAAATACTAATATTATCTTTATTACGAAATATTATTAATAATTAAATAATATTTAATGTTTTAATCTTTAAAAATATAGTTATTATTTATTTTGATAGTAAATTGTAAAAATTTATAATATAATAATACTTTATTTGTAAATGAAATACAGATCACATCCAAAATTGTAAAGATATATTAAATAATAAAAATTATTACAATACAATAAATTTCAATTAAAATTTTATTATATTTTTAAATATTACAAAAACAAACTTTGATTATATATTCGTTCATTTTAATTTCAATAAAAAATAATCTTAAGTAATTGAATATAAAAGGAGGCTAAGGATCACAAAATTCAGAAATAATAGTAGTGTAGTAATATAATCTAATACTCTATTTATCTCAGTGCCCATTACACGATAACATATAAAATCAAACCCTTATTCTAATTAACTACCCTATATCAAAAAATAATATTAATAAAATTAATATTATTTAAAATAGTCTCAAAAATTATTTTTTACATTTTAAAAAATATTTCATTCATATATATATATATATATATATATATATATATCAAAAGTTTTGAAATAATATTTTTATTTAATAATTGTTATGTATTCCATGTTGTAAGTACTTACCAGACAGAAAATACAGGTTCTGAATTCAATTTTAATAAAATATAAAAAACACATTTTTTTTAAATACAAACAACTCTATGATCATTTTTATTAAATACTTAATAAATAAAATACTTTTTATATTATATAATACTAAGTATGCCATTTTAAATTATTTTTATATTGTAATTATAACTATATACTGCTTTATAACATTAATTTTAATAATCCAGAAAAATCAATGATAAATATTTTTCTTAAATAAAAACATTAAAAAATAGTATTTTAAACCTGTAATAAATTTTTGAAATTTTTTTATATCATTCATCGTTCGTAATTATCATATTTTTTATATTATAAAATAATAAAAATAATTTAAAAGAACAATAAAATTTAATATGCACATAAATACAATTAAATATGAAAACAAAATGAAATTAAAAATGAATGTCTTCACTTCACAAATATAATTTAATCCAATATGAAATTTTTACATATAAATTATATTAATATTACTTTATTTGAATAATAATTCAATTAGATTTCTTTATTACAAATAAATAAAAAGTGACTCTAAAGAGAAACGTATAACAATCAATATATTTTAATGGAAGTGTATATGAAAACAGGTGCATTTGCAACGTATCTCTAATTATAATTATATCAAAAACGTACGACTTCCTCATTAGTAAAGTAGTTAGTTATCAACAGCATACAACTTAATCAATATACAACAACTTAATTAACTAATGTAAATATTAAATGTAATTATTTCAGTTGTAAGTGTTAATAGTCTCATATGTACATGCAAGTACAAACACGAAAATATACATATTCATGATTTTATAAATACACAATACATTATTGTGTGTGTGTGTATATATATATATATATATATATATATATATATATATATATATATATATATATATATATATATGATTTAATATCAATTGATGTAAGTGAATTAGGATTTTTATTTTGTAACATTCATTTATTTTTAATACACACATCAAGTGTAATAAATTAATCTCATTTACTTTTAATGAAATATTGAAATCATTAGTTAAGTATTACAAAATTTATTACACACATTCATGCATATATATATATATATATATATAGGGTATCCCAAATGAGACTAAAGTATTTAGACATATATTTTCTTTCTTAGTATTATTTACTTTTCTTCACTATTCTTAAGTCACTTTTATATATATATATATATATATATATATATATATATATATATATATATATATATATATATATATATGTGTGTGTGTGTGTGTGTGTGTGTGTGTGTGTGTGTGTGTGTGTGTGTGTGTGTGTGTGTGTGTGTGTGTGTGTGTTTGTGTGTGTGTGTGTGTTTGATGTATGCATTATCCTGTTTTTACGTATTGTAATGAAATACAAGTCTTAACTACCAGAGTAATTCAGTAAACCGTATAACATAAAAACAATATAAAAACGCATATTAGTAATAACACTTAGAAATAAGAAGAAAAATAAGTAGATTCTAAAAAGTAAATAAATAATTTTTCAAGTTTTCTCTTTAGAAAAAAATATTTTTGCTAGCTACTAATTTTGTAATTTTTTATAAATAGATCAATTGTAAATAATTAATTATATTATATAATTAAATATCTTTAAAATTTATATATATATATATATATATATATATATATATATATGTATATATTTAAAATATTTATATTAATACTACACATTTTTTTTTCTAAATAAAATTTTTCATTATATGTTATGAAAATTTCTTTGAAATATGTTATTCTTCATTATTTGATTTTATACACGATTAAACTGTTTGTCAAAAAGAAACTCAATTATTTTATTATAAATAAAAAATAATTTATATTTCATTAAATTGGCAATACTTTGACGAAATACTATTAAATTATTTTTTAAAAAAATCTACATTAATGTAAATTTTTGATTCGTATCTCGACAAATTTAATTATTTTCCCTCGATTGATTTTCTGTATATAACGAAAAAGCGATAACCTTCTTGACAACATTCTGTACATTAAAATGAATCGTTGTTATTATCATCATGGCCATTTTTATCGTTACACAATGCCGATAAACGTGACCTATCTCGCGGCTCCAGAAGTACTGTGAGTAATCATGCGATATACAACAAACGCACAGACGCACGCCTGAACAGTCTGATTGCTTCGCTGGTGAAGAAGATGAGAGAAAGAAGCATCGACTCGGATCAGTGAATATTGTTCGGTCGCGTGAAATTTCGTCGACGTTACTCGACGCAACGCCAACAAAATCGCACATTTTTCGTGTCCGGTACGAAATTAAAAGTTTTGAATCAAAATGTAATAAACAAGAAACATTTGTTGATCAATAAGACGAGATTGAAACTAGTTCGTTACGGATGATCAATGATCGATATCGAAAAAAAACCTGTAAAATATATAGTTCTAGTTTTATAATCTTATAATAAATTGATGAAACAATAATCATACATTAGTTAGAATTTGTACGTTTATTTCTCTTCATTACAATAGATTTTCGTATCAAAATATAAAAGAATTAAAAAAATATATAAAACGTATTTATTTTTGTTTAATACTATAATTATTGAATTGAAAATACGTAATTTAATTTTATTATCCGAAAAATCACAAATAATGCTTTTTAAAAATAATAAATATTGAAATACTATTCAGGAATAATTTTATTTAAAGTAATAAGTATTTTTTTTAATTATTACATAATGTTCTAATTTATAAATAATTAATTTTGTTAATAATATTTTTTTTAATTTATTAAAATGTTCTTCTTTATTATTTCATCAAAAACGATTACATCTATATTTTAGATCACAAATAATGATTATTTGTTTTATTAAATAAATTTACAGTTGTTTATAAATAAATTTCAATGAACAATTTTAAAATAAAATTTAAATAACAAAAATATTGATCATTATGTATAAAAAGATCAAAATACACTAAAATAAAATAATACTCGTCTGTTAGTAAGATTCGTGTACTTCATATATATTGAACTTTTGAAATGCAGTAAAACTATTAATTTACATTATTAGTTCAATCAACTGACTAAATTGAACAAAACATTGCATATCAAAAAACCAGACTTGGTAAACAAAAAGACTTTTTATAAAATAATTCATAACTACATGTAGCTCTAAAGAAAATTGATGGAAAATCCAAAGAAAATTGATGGATTATGACTAGAAAATTTTAACGTACTTTTCATATGGTCTGACACCTTAGAATAACTATTTATTACAATTTTTATAAAGCTATTATAATAGAAAAAATTAAATTCATGTGAATAAATAAAATCATATATTGAGAATATTTTTCATCCAAACATCAAATCAAAAATCCTTTTATAAGGTAGAATAAATAAGCTTCTTAAAAAATGAATCAGAGTTATAATAAATAGTCGTCATTACATAACTGATTATAAACAGAAAATGAAAGAATTTTATTTTATTTTATTTATTAAATAGGAAAAAACTTTTCATCAACATAAAATATTTATTATAATTAAAAATTGTAATTGTGAATTTCCTATATTATTATTTATTTTATATTATATATAATCAATTTTTTTACTCATTTTTTAATTTTTAATAAACAATCAAACATAAAAAAATGATTTTATGTAAAAAAATAAAAAAAATATTATTTGCCTTAGAACTTGAACATATATCAAATCGTATTGATATTTTCTTTAGAAAACTTTATTAATATCCTATATCGGTTTAAATTAAATACAAAATACAAATAAAATTATAAAACAAAGAAATATGTCTTAAGAACAAACCAGATATATGTATGTGTGTACCACATTGATCGATTGAACACTTGATCTCTGTATCCACCGCATGGATAACCCTTACGGTGGAAAATCCACGTGCAGGAAAAAAGTGTTTTCGTTGAACTCGACCGCTACCGCCTACCGATTACTCATGGCTGAACGGACATGGCCGTACTTCTTTCGACGGAGAAGAAGCAAAAGCTTACCGATTTTTCAATTGAGCGTGTCGTCCTTTCGACAGTGACTGACCAGTCAGGGAGAGTACTCATTATTTCAATACTTTTGCTGAGATTCGTATACAGGAATCTCAATTTTTTTATTTCTTTATATATTATATGGTATAATTACTTTTAATTTGTGTATAATACAATAAATTTATTTATTTATTCATTAACATTTTTAATATTTTTTTTAGAAACTCAATTTTTTACATTTAATTTCTTTAATAAATGTTTAACTAAGTTATTAATCTGTAATTATTTGAACTACAGTTCGTTATTTTTTTATTACAATAAAATAAATAAAATAATTTATTATTATAACTATTATCGTTATAATAAAAATACATAGTATTAATATAAATATTTACAAGAATTTGCATATTTATTTTTATCGCTCTTTACATTTATTAATATAGTTTTATAAGTAAAAAAAAAAATTCATAAGAAAATTGTTTCCTTATTTATTCGTCATAAAAAAAATTTTAAAACAATTTCTAAAAAAAATGTTAACTTATTAATAAAATATTGAAATTTAAAATATTAGAGAAATTTTTATTCTCAATAAAAATTTCAAAAAAAAACTGTTTTTGTCACAGATAGTTATTTACATTTTAATAGAAAATTTAAATATTTCTATATATTTATAATATGATATATTATCAGTAATATATATATATATATATATATATATATATATATATATATATATGTATATATAGACATGTATATATCATTATGTCAAAATATAAAACATCTCATTGTCATGTCACCCTTCCAACCACAATAAATGATAACAACAAAAAAAAATGCATTGCACAGATTATTAACCAATTACAAACAATCTATCTTTTCATGCTTATCAATCAATCTCAATTAGTACGATAAAACTAATTTGTCCACCCTAGATACACGATTTCGCCCTAACATATTTAGCTAATTATTCCCGTGCATTTCACATAGATCCCGTGTGCAGTTTAAATACAAATTAAAACCCAACTCCAATGTCATGCACCATGTCCATTAGTATCTGCAACAGTAGTAGTAGTAATAGTAGTAGTGGTAGTAGTGTGTTTACATCGTCGGTCGTCCAGTTAAGAATCACCTGGGACTGACCCAACGGCTTGGATAAAATGGTAAAACTGCCTTACATCCCTTTTTGAACCAGTGACGGTCATAAAAGGGGAATGAAACAATGTCGTAGACGTCAATATAAACGATGTAGAAATAAGAATTTATATAGAATACTTATATATCTATATTTAAAACACGTGCACGTAAGAGCATGTCGTTTTTTTAAATGGACTTTAACTCAGGACCGTTTTCATACTTAAGCGAAATATTGTATTGGTTCCATTTTCTATTTTAGAAGAATTTTATAAATTGACATTTTGATTCTTTTACCCTTTAATCTGAACAATTGAAAATACAGTACACAATGCAATCATGAATTTGAAAGTAAACAGACTTTAACACATTACCGCCCGGCCACGCCTAAATGTTTGTTTCGTATTGGTCTATTGTAAGTCCGTTCACGCGTTAACCCGTGTTTCGTTGTATGAACTTTTGACGCCAAAAAAAAAAATATATATACAAGCTATATTTTTTTCTAATTCCATTAAAAGATGGTGGTGTATATATTCAAAATATTGGTAAATTATAAAAATTATGAAAAATATTTCAGATATTTTAAATAAAGTAATCTCTATCCCTAGAAAAGTTCTGTTTTTTTGGAATAAAATCGAAATTGGTTCTCTTATTTTTTTTCTAACAACTTCTGTATGTAGAATATATGCTTTACGTAATTTATCATATTTTTATCCATTCTAGATGTTTTTTACGCTAAAAAGTGTATTTTATAATAAACTATGTTTATTATAAAGCATCTCTTTTTTGTACTTTATCACGCTGGTACACTCATTACAGATTGAAAACCATTATTATATTTACATATATCTATGCATCGAACCCTTCTATAGTCAGATATAAAATTTCATTTTAAAATATTCATTGGTTTAAGAATTACATCGATTTTATGAAAAAGTTATTTTTGTGCATTTTTTTGCGAAATTCACCGGACTCTAAATGGAAGTCTAGTGCGAAATACTGCGAACCGTAATGTGTGAACGGAATTTAATTTAGAAATTTATTATGACATTAAATTTTTTTTATAAGTGAGAAATATTTTTCTAATTATTTCAATTTAATATAAATGTATTTTAGGTATAAAATTTATAAAGAAATATTTTTTTTAATAAATGAATCTATATTTTGTACATTGTAAATGAAGAAGTAGATTACATAATGAGAAACTAACATTTATCCTCTAATTTTATTAACTCTTGAATTTATTAATGTTAATTATAAAATTACTTTTGAGTATGAATCAGTCTAAAACTTAATTTGGATAAAAATAAACTACAAAATAATATTATTAAAAATATTTAATAATATTTGTGTATAGAGACATCCAAATGCAACACCTAGATTTGTATTTTATTAAAAAGAAACATGTATATAGGGAAACATGTGCATAGTTTTTTTTAATAAAATATAAATATAAGCGTCACGTTTATATGATCCTATATTTATATTTATTTATTTATATATATATATATATATATATATATATATATATTCCAAATTTATTCTCAGTTTCAAAATATTTTTTACGAAATAATAAGTTTAGAAACACCGGCTCTGTTTAACTTCACTTTCTATCCGTTCAGCAAAGTCGCAGGTAAATACATATTGTCCTGTTTGTATGCATACATACAAAATCGTATATATATATATATGCAGTTGTATATACATATATACATACTATGTACATATGTGTTGTTTACTCTTGTGGTAGGTTTAGAACGGTATACGTTTAAAAGACATGGAAGAGGGTAAGAGTATACGGTAGGTAGGTAGCTTTCCTCTTTCGGTTCCATCGTTGGGATTTAAGGGGATTTATACCGAAACACTACAAACTATGTATCTAGATTTGCGTTGTTTTCAAAATGTCAGGTCCGCTTATTCTATTAGGCCCGCGAAATCCACCTCTTGTACCTTGTTCCAATATTTATGTGTATTGTCGACAACGACGACGACGTCGACTGCCGGTTACCGGGCAGAAATGACCACGAAATGTTTTTAGTGATCTCTACTTGGATCATTTCCATAAATTTCGTTAGTGTTTTGAGCTGATTCGTAATTCCATTGTGGATATTAATGAGGGTCTAATTTAGATTTAAAAATTAAAATAAAATTCGTCCCGAAGCATTTTCTTTCATTGTTAAATTTAATCACAATTATCTTGTTTTTATTTTTATCGAGTGATGGATATTTTTAAATAATATTCTTATTGCTATCTACATAAATTTTATTTTGATTATTTTATCTATTAATATATTATATTTTTTTTATTGTTTGTTACAACCTATTTTGATTCTATAATTGGGTTGTAATAATCAGTAAACAATAAATAATCTAAAAGTTAAGAAGAATCGATATAAATGTAATGGATATACAAAAACAATAATATTAATTTAAAATTTTTAATGTTATTTTTACGCAACAAAAAATATTAATTAAAACAGTATTAATAAATTAATATTTATTAATTAAACTCTTAATTTTTACAAATATTTAATTTCGATATAGAAATAATTGTTTTAAATTCTCCTATAACTCAAAATTAAATATCAAATTAAATTAATTTTAATAATAATTTATTAAAAATATAAAAGAGAATAATAAAAAAATTAATGTCTCTATAATAATAATGAAAAAATCATAATGTGAATGCATTTTCATTTAGTTCCATTTTGAGCATTATATTAAAAATTTACTTTTCAGTTAATTTATTTTTTAAAATGTCTATTCTTAATAAGTTTTAAATTGAAGAAAAATTAGTCTAACGATTTAATTTTTTTTCATATATATAATATATATATATATATATATGTGTGTGTGTGTGTGTGTGTGTGTATTTAGGTGTGGTATGTGTGTGTATTTATATATAAAGAGGAGGGGGGGATTTATATTGATGTATAACAGAGAATATAATTTTTTCACTCCATGTAGCAAGTTTTATTAAAAACCTCAATATTTTAAAAACGTTATGAAAATTAAATTTATATTAATAGATTTTTTGAATAGTTTATAATATGTTCATTGCAATTATTATTTTATAAATAGATATTCAATATATACTTATAATAGAATTTATTAATATAAAAATTTTGTTGATACATAATCTATAAAAAATTCAAAGAAAACTAATGATAACAATTTAATTTGACTTGTTACGTATCGACGAACAAACTCTATCGTCGCAGATAATAATCTGGAAAATCCTCGTATATAAAAAACTACATAATCCAATTTGAAGCGTCACTTAAATTTCGACTTCTCTTTTCAAGATGTCCATTTTTCAGAGATAAGTGTACTCCAGCGAAGAGAATCACTCGAAAGCCAACATTTATTAACAGAGTTCGTGCTTGTTTCAGTGCGTCCGTTGATCGTACGTCTCAAAGGCGAGAACAAGCCCTTGTCGGCCGACAACACGTACGAGCTGGCATGCGAAGTATGGGGCTCAAGACCAACTCCAACGATCACATGGTGGAAGGGCAGCATCCCCATGAGGAACACACGAGAAATTGTGAGTCTTTAACTGAATAATATCATAAAAAAAGAAAAAAAAACTTATACAATGTATTTCTTTATTCTCTCTTTTTTATTCTTTTCATTCGATACACTCGACGGCCGGAGATGTATGTGTTTGGCGTTGAATTAGGTCAATTTTATGTTGTTTTTTTTGTAAAGAAATATCTCATTCTCCAGGTTGTCAGATATTAAAAAAGAAAATTGTACTATCTGTTTCTAATGATGTTTCACAAATAAACATTTATACATACACCGCACAAAAGTATATATACATATATATATATATATATATATATATATATATAATGTGTGTGTGTATATTCAAAATATTTTTTTATATATTCATATTTAAAAAGAATAAGAAATAGTTATTGATTAAAAATATATTTCTGGGAAATTTGTTTTAAACATTTTATATAAATATAATATTTTTCAAACTTTTTTAATTATGTTTATATATATATTTATATATATATATATATATATATATATATATATATATATATGAGGGTCGTTTGATAAGTGTTGTAAAAAAATAAGAAAAACTAAATTAAAAATTTAATTTAATTAACTAATTAATTAATTAAATTAAACAATAAATAAATGTACCATACTTATCAAACGATCCTCGTGTGTGTATATATATATATATATATATATATATATATATATATATGTATATATAAATACAAAATTATATCAAAGTAAATACAAAAAAAAATGTTTTAAAAATATATATTTATAAAGATAAATTATTTTCTAGTTAATATATTTAATAATTTTTGAAAATATTGGTTCGTTCCTAATTGTAAGCAATTTAATTGATTATGTTTAATAAGAAAACATTTTTTAAAAAGAAATAAGTATATTTTTATTTTTATTATCAATATCTAATTATTTTTTTTAGTGTTGAAATTTTTTGCAAATATTTTTCTAATGTTTAAAATAAATTAAAAATTTAATAATTTCAGTAAACTTAATCATTAATATATAATATATTACATTTAAATAGCTGTTATTGATTAGATTTAATTTTTTATGCAATTATAACATTCAGTTATATGTCTGGTATTATTTTTTACCTACAATTTTATCATATATTATATTTTATCAGAGAAAAAACATGTATACAATAAATATATCATCAGCATTTTTCTACCAAACTATTAGATAAATAGTTTTTGCCTTTTATGTTGTTATTTTATTGAGTTTTGATCTTATTAAGATCGTTTTAAATTTACTAATCAATCTTGTTGAAATCTATTTACCTACACATGTACAAAATGTATTTATTTTTTTTAAGAGGGGAATAAAAATCAAATTTGAAATTATATATTTATTTCCAGCAATAAGACAATTTATTTTAATATTTTATAATTTTATTTCAAATTAATTTATAATAAAAATACTTCTGCTTAAAATAAAAAGTTCAGTATTAAGTTTTTTAATTCTGTAACGAATTTTTGCGTTAATATTTTTTATCCTTTTGATTTTAAATTTAAATTCTTAATTGATAAAAACAATAAATTGCATATTGAAATGAAATATAAGCACCTATATGACTAATTAATTTTCTTCAACTAATATTTCGTAACTATACAATTTAATTTCTTATACGTCATCATTTTTGCAATAGAAAAAAGGATAAAATATTCTTTGATCAAAACCCCCTAGTTAAGGTACCTTATAGAAACTTTAAACATGCAAACAAAAGTTGAGAATCTTCTACTTTTCAAACTTTCTCATCCGAACTACTCAATCATTTCATTAAAACTCGCCACTCTGAAATATATATTTAACATGATGTAAGCAACCTTGCTATAAACTCTTTTTTCACATTTCAGTATTTAATTATAGATCGTATATATTCTTTTCGTACTTAAGCAAAGGTCTCACCAAAGTCAAATACTCTTTTTATTTAATATCTTCATTACATCCTTTAATTATTCAAATTTGATGTATTTCTATATCTTCTCTAACTTTTTATTTGTTGTATTGTTAATGATGTAATATTGTTGTAAATGCTAGAATTATAAATATATATATATCATGTTTTTTTTTATTAATTTTTCAGAACATAATATTTTTTTTCTTATAAAAATAAAATAAATATATTGTTTATATAAAAACTCAATAAGTTGAAGTACAGTTGAACGTTAAAGAATATAAATTCACTGTTGATCTTTTATTTATTTATTTATTTACGACACGCTGTGCGTTTCTAGACTCGAGAACATTTTCACAAGCGGCCGGGTCGAAAAGTAAACCGTGCGCCGACACATTTGTCACTTCCGGCCGACGTTTTTAATATTTCCCGTTCTGGTATTTCACTGACGAATTGAAAGCGTGCAACACAAACATATCCGCGTTGTTGTGTGACTTCGAAAGCGTAACAACAGTGTTATATAAGCTGTACGCCGCCGTTGATGTTTGTTGTCTTGACGTCTCGCCGAAGACTAATCGTTTCTGAATCTGAAACGAATTGAAAACACCGAATGTGTGTTGTGACTGCAGGATTGAATAATGCAGCACTTAATCAAAATATCCGAATTTCACGCGTCAAGTTTTGATGTCTGTAACATGTTCGAAATGCATTGTTGCGTATATGATCTTTTAGTTGAACAGAGCAAACACTTTTTGACTTGTAAATCGTCGAATGACTTTTTTATTTTTCTTTTTGTTGATATTTCTTCCCTTTAAGATTTGTATAGAACTACGAAAGTTATTTTTCGTGATGCATTTGGACAAATATTGCTATCATAAATCACTTATACTGTAATTTACGACGTATTATTTCACATACGTGAATATATATATATATATATATATATATATATATTATAAAATTTTAAATTCAAGTATAAAAAAATCTTCCTGATGAATTTAATTACTAAATATATTTAAATCATCAAATTAAAAAAATCTATATTTTTTTGAATTCATTATAATAATAATATAATATATAAAATATTTTTAATCTCGCTGTTTTTTTAATTCTGTGGAAAATTTAATTTAACACAAAAGTTATCATCCTAACACTAAAAGATATTATAAGTATTTAACAATTACTCATTTTTTACTTTATTTGTTATAAGCTGCGGCACATTTCAATAACCCTTCCATCATCGTCTGAGTGGTTGATTATAAAATATAGATTTGAGTTAAAAGTGAGAGAATATTTAGATATTGACATATAAATATATGCAAAATACAAAATATTTAAAAAGAATAAGACGTTCATTAATGAGAGATATTCAAAGTAAAAGAAATTAAATGTAAGAAAATATATAAGTTATTTTCAAAAATTAGTATACTATAATACAGGACTTTAACAATGATGGTATAGATTTTAAAATGCTCATCAACTTATAAACAAATAAATTAAACAATAAGTAATTATTGAACAATTTGATATCTTCTAGTATTGAGGTAATAATATATTTGTGATAAATATTTTTATTTTATAAATAATATTATAATCAAAATTACTATGGATTAATATTTTTTCTAAATAAGTATATTCTCAAAAATCACAGATTTTTTCATAAATATATATACAATATATAATTTGATTCATTTATATTCATTTCAATTGATATGTAAAAATATCATTTTCAAGGCGTGTACATAATAAATCAGCTCAAAAAAACGTTAAGTACTAAAATTACAATGATAAAGTTATTTATTTCAAAATTTCCATACGTAAATCAAAATGAACAATAAATGAATGTTAAACATTTTAACAAAGTATTTTATTCTTACTTTGTTTGAAATAATAATTCACCTGTAAGATTTAAAGCAGTTTATTTCTAATTTAGTATTTTTTATTTTTTGAATTTTATTTAAAGTGAAAATAAAAAAAATATTACTTACTGAAAAATACATATCATTTTTTGATTAATTAGTGAATAATAAATAATAATTAAATATTTTCTTATTGTCTAATTATTTTAAGATAATATTTTTTATTGAAAAATGTATTAACAAAGTACCAAACTCTATTATGGATTTTACACAAATGAATTTTTACCCCTACACCACAATATTTTATAAAATAAAATAATATTTATAAAATAAAAATATTGTGGTGTAGGGGTAAAAATTCATTTGTGTAAAGTGAATCAGCCACAGTTCCAAAACAACTAATATTATGGATTGTTTTAATTTTTATAATTAACTTTTTCTAAATTTATTTATATACAAAAGAAATAAAACTATTATATGTAAATACAAAATTTTCAAAACTATTTCAAATAACAATTTCTTTGTTTTGAAAAAGATTCATTAATAATTTTCAATATAAATAAAGATGTTCAAGTTGAATTAAAAAATTATTATTTTCAAAAAAAAAAATAAACCTAAGAAATGGTATTTTCTATATAAGCATTAAAATAATCGAAAAAATATAGTAAAAATATCTGTTTATTTGTAATAATTCGTGAAGTTTCTACAAAAATTGGAACACTTTTTATTTAATTGTTTTTTTATAAACAAACAATTTTACACAAATTAATTATCTCCTCTAATATCACAAGCTATTAAAATATATTCACTAATTACTTATCGGAAATTTTGTTTGTTTATAAAAATAATAAGCCAATACACATTTCGATGTCAATACAAATATCATTAGAGCTTTGTGTTATAAAATCTTTTTAATATCTTTTGGTATTAAAGATTAGAATTCATTCATATGAAAAACTCGTTTTTATTTTAACACAAACGAATTTTGTATTTTATTCTCGCTAATATTTTATAAACAATATTCAATAATCACTTGTATGTATAATTCATTGATAAGCACTTAAATGGTTATTCCATTATCGATAAAATGCTATTGAACCACTTACATTAAATTTAATAGTATATGAGTTTATAATGGGTCGCTCTAATGATGATGTTATGACTAAAAATGCGCAATAGGATCACTTATTGTTAATAAAATTAACAATAAGTGATTATTGAACAATTTTATAAAATCATTTTGCATCGAAATGTGTAATTCATTTATTTTAAAATTTATTTTCCACAGAACCTAAAGAATAGTGAATTATTTTATCATATATATATATATATATATATATATAGTAAACAAATACAATTTTCGATGAAATTCACATTCGTTCTTATCACTCATATTTCAAGTTGAATATTTTCTCATTTCGATATTCCCCCTTTGTCTCTATATATTCTATACTTCCAACTCGTTTCATTTACACAAATACGAAATTCATATTTTCATTTTGAGATGCAGTCTAATGTATGCGTGCAATCGGAACGAAATGTAACGTATAAAACAAATTGTTTACGTTCGTAAGTTCAAGCCGAAGGTAATTTATTATTGACAAATCAGTTTGATCGGCTATAAACATGATGAATTTACGCCGATTAAATCTTCGTGTTACGTTCGAATGAAAAATGTAACGTGTGTAGGTGAGTTGCAAGTGTGATTGATTTTTTTCAAACTCTAACTGAATATTTATTGGTTTCAATTCGACGAGATGTTCAGTCAATTTTGTATAAAATCGATTCTAATGTAAATCGTTATTGAAACTTGACATCTAATATTATTTTATTACGAAAGATTGCCGCATTACGTCGTTTTTGTATTATACATGGCGTATATTTGATACTTAAGTTCAAGAATCATTAATTCTTGTTAACTTATTTGTAGTCAGTTTTTGATCGTAGCAATGTGAGTACATCTCTTTATATTAAATAAATATTTTTGTCGTTAGAACTGCAATTATTTTTTATTCATACATAGTGTATTATAATTTCTGTATATATATATATATATATATATATATATATATATATATATATATATATATATATATATATATATATATATATATATATATGTTATATGTAGTGTATATATATATATATATATATATATATTAGTGTTATATATATGTATGTATATATATATATAATATATATTACATTATATTTCTAATGTGGATAAGAAAGATAAACCCTTAAAGATGGGTTTTTCTTATTTTTATAATATCAAACATGTCAAAATTACTTTATTAGTATTTTTTTTAAAAAAAAAACAGAATAATTTTCCCAAGTATTTTTTCGAATAAAGATTCGAAAAAAATACTTTGGAAAATTATTCTGTTTTTTTTTTTAAAAAGACTAATAAAGTAATTTTGACATATTTGATATTATAAAAATGAATGTATTATTTTTAAATAATTTAAATACATCTTACAATTGAATCCATAAAATTATATATAAAATAAAAAAAACTATTTTATGTGTTTATTATTAATTGCATTCTTAATAAACAAATAAATGTAATCTTCTGTAATAAATATATTTTTCTCTTCTTTATCAGTGAATGTTATTTAGAAATAATTACCTCTTGATATTATACTATAGTTTGGCTTCAATGAGACTAAAAGATAGAAAATGTTAATAAACAAGTAAATATATGTGCAAACTCTTTAGTCTCATTTGGTCACGCTATATAATTAAATAACATAAAAACATACACATCTTACTAAATAAAAGTAATAGGGTTTTACTAATAGGTTTCCTTTTAAATCAATGATAATTTAATTAAAAATTACTCTATTAAAAAAGTTAGTATGCTTCGATTACTTTTTAGTCGTTTTTATTAAAAATTTTAAATTATATTTCTCTTCAGATCATATATATTTATTGAACGAATATAAACACGAAATATATATATATATATATATATATATATATATTTATGAAATAGAACAAAGGAACTATGTAATATTATATACTATTATTATAATATTGACCAATTTTCATTCCGTACTTCATAACAGAAAATTCATTTACGATACACATGTGGTTTATTACGAAGTCTTATTAAAAACGTTCAATCCAATAAAGAACAATAGCAAAAAGGGATCAGGTTTTTAGCTAAACTTAGTTTTATATCTGTCCATTTATGTATATATGTGTGTGTGTGTAGTATATACAATGGTAGCAAACCGCTGATTTTTTTATTTCGTTTCAAAAACACTGATCAACAATAATGAAGTAAAATGGTGAAGGGTGAGTTAAGATATTTTACGTTCGTAATAAACTATGCAGAGCTGGATTCTTTTATATTCGAGAACTTAGCTTTTATATTTTTCTAAATAAATACAATTGTGTACAAAATTTACTCAGTTTTTATAACTACATATTTGAAAGATCATTTATTATATGTATATATATATATATATATATATATATATATATATATATATATATATATATATATATATATATATGACACAACTACCTTCACCGATTATTGGTTCATTTTCTTAACGTCAATAACTTCATATTAGAAACAATTTTATAAAAAATTCATATACCATTATATATATATATATATATATATATATATATATAGAGAGAGAGAGAGAGAGAGAGAGAGAAATCTATCAATAGGTGGGTTAGAGACAAAAAAAAACATTGAATGTACTGGAAGAGAAATATATTGAATCGATCGAAGTGGAAAATTTTTGAGTGAGGTTTTCATCCAGCAATGGATGGAAAAAGTATAATATATATTTTTATATATATGTAAGTATGTATATATGTATAAATAATAATTAAATTATGTTTAACTATCAACAAGATGATATATTAATGGAATATCTTCTTTAAATTAATTTTTACCAACATGAATTTTATGTTATGAAATTAAATACATCAAAAATACTTAAAAAGTATATTATTGTATTATTTATCTTTTTTCAAAAATAATATTTATTTTTTATTTATTGAACAATAACAATATATATAGAGTCATCCAAATGTGATACCTAGATTTGAGTTTTATTTAAAAGATACATGTGTATAGGGTGGTGTATAAGGAAACATGTGTATAGTTCCTTTTTAATGAAACACAAATCTATACATCACATTTGGATGACTATATATATTGTATTTATATACAACTATTACATTATTTTTTTTTTATAAAATGTATTATAATTAAAAATAATATTATTTGCATTTATTGATTAAGGAATTAGAGAAGACATAACTGATATATAACATCACTAAATTTATAATTAATATGTAATTACAACTTTAGAATGTGAAGTTTTTGTTAAAATTATATTTATTTTTTATCCTCTATCACAGTGAATTATAATGTTTTTATAATAAGTTTCTTAAATAATGATTTCTTCTTAATTAAATATAATGTCATTTCCAAAGACCAAACTGAATCCTTTGTCGTTCTGTTTATGATTATTTGATCCGGCAACCATTTACTTTTTATTTACTCGAAAGTATCGCCGAAAAGGAATGTAATTTGAAGAAGGTTAGATAGAAATAACAAAGAGAAGATTAAGTTGTGTTTACTTTCCGTCTATGGCATCATTTATCCTAATGCCTACCCTGATTAACTGAATGAAAACAAACCCAGTATGTCGTGCGCACATGTTACCAACCGAAGTAGCGAATACCAATGGCCAATTGGTCCACTGGTACCGCTGCCACCATCCGACTAACTAAACTTTATTACTTAATTATACACATATATCGGTTTGCTTTTATGCTTTTACACCGAAACTCTGAAAGTATATCGAATCAAAGGTATGCTTTTCTAACAGTTTTGCCAAATTAAAAAAATTAATATTATATATTTATTCTTTTTGCGAATAAAATTGAAATAAACTTACCTAATTAGAACAGGAAATTAAAAATATCAATAAATAATTATATTTTAATAAATGCGTTTAATTATATCATCATACATAATTATGAATATATATACATTTACTAATCCGCACACATACATACATATATATATATATATATATATATATATATATATATGTGTGTGTGTGTATTTGTATTTAATGTATTTTAATAATAATTATAACTAAGTTCATTTTACAATTAAATACATTCAGATTTATAAAGAGTTAATATTAGTTATTAAATAATTTTTAGAAGAATAATGTTTTTATTATTATAAAAATATTTAATAGTTTAATTATCTCCTATTATGATTGTACAAATTGAATATAAATATATATATATATATATATATATATATATATATATAATTTACTACAAATTTATGTTATAAATAAAATCGTATAAATATTACTATTAATGAATATCGCAACTATTATTTTTGTTTATAATTTTTTTTAAATTTCATATTATAAAATATATCTAATGATTTTAAAATGCAATAAAAAATAAATGAAAGTAAAAAATTATGATCTTAATTATTTATATAATTATTTAATTTTACTTAATTAATAATTATGTAAAATTTCTGTAATTATGGATATAAATTATTTTAATTACATAAAATAGTCTTTTATCAGAAATGTGTTATGAATAATATATATAACTTTATTGTAACAAGAAATTTAGAAATATTTTTTTATAAAAATTCTATTTCTTGAAAATAACTCATTTTTTAAAATATTTAGTTATTCTAAAAAATCAATTACAAGTTATGTATATAAACTGTAAATAAATTTATCAATAACTGATATTATTTTTTTTAAAAAAAATCATATATTTCATTATACAATAATAAATTGATTTTTATAAAAGTGGATCAAACTAAATTTTTCCTAATCAATTTATTAGTGTATTCAAAAATTTAATAAAAATATTTTTTATGAAAAATAATTTGACTTGTTTTTAAAAAATAAGAAAACTAAATGACATATTTTCAATTTTTCATTAAAAAATATTTGGTTGTATTTATAAAGATAGAGAGAAAAAATAATGGAAAATGGAAATATAACTAAAATAGTTCAATTATTTATTTTACTTTTTTGGTGTAATATTTTTAATTGTAATTTATTGAAAATTATTTTGTTCACAAATATATATATATATATATATATATATATATATATATATATATATATATATAATAAACATCTTATGGAAAATGAGAGAAAATGAAAAAGATGGATGTTATAAACTCCAGTTCTTTGAACTAAAATTAATTAATTCAATTTTTAATGACGTTTCTGCAATACTAAACTCGTCTGCAGATTACTTACAATCCAAGTGTCACCTACTATGCAGAGGGTTAATGTATATACAGTAAATAAATTAACCCTTTTCATACCAACTGTGCCTTTCAGACAACTACAAAAACTAATACTTTACTGCAACTGTGGCTCTGAAGTAAACATGTTTATTATTATTCATTCTACACGTGTGTTTGTTATTTATTTCATTTAATTAAAGGTTTGATGTATGAAGGAATAATTAATTTTGTATGTTTTCAAAGAATAAATATTTCTGTGAGTATTTTTACAAAAAAAGTAATTTAAAATCTGAAATGTCTATGTATATATTTTTACAAAAAAATGTTTTGTTTTATAATAAAAAACATACTTTTTCAATACTCAATATTTATAAAATATTAAGGAATTATTATTTATAATCTCCATATTCATAAACTGACACCTTTTTATATTGATCAGATTTTTCCATTTGATCATTTCCATTTTTATTAAATGTTTTGATTTGTGTCATTTTAAAATTATTATTTTTCGATTATACATGAAATAATTGACAAAAAATAGATTTCTAATATATAATAATTAATTTCAATTAAGGTATATTATTCGAAATAAAATGTATATAAAATAATATTAAATAACTTTATTCATAAATTTACTAAATACGATTTTTAATTTGTAAATTATTTAAAAACTTTATGAAAATTAAATACCTTTTAAAAAAAATATATACCTTTAAAATAATTAAACTTTTAACAAACATTTTATTTATTGTTTCCAAATAATAATATTGTACGAGTTTACCTTTGTCTACATTCAACAAATATTTTAATACAAGCTCACTAAAATACGCATATATAAATATACAACAGCCACTTGGCGAGCTAATATTGGATACGCCGGTGTATCATTGGCGATGATTGAAGGCACTAGGGGAGTTTTTAATTTGATTATTCGGGTATAACGTTCGTTATTGCCAACCTCTAAAATCTGTGTCGTGATCATGGCAATGTAATGACAGATATATCGATAATTATTGAATATTATATAGGATTAATCGGGTTTTGTACATTTTATTAACAATGATATTAATTTATAGTTGCTTGAAGTTCATTTATTGACAATAAATTAATTACTAATTATAATAATTTCATAATTTATTATTTACAGTGCGTAAAGAAATTTCATAAACATATTTTTAATTTTTTATATTTTTAATCACACCTTTTTTAATCTGTCTTTAAGGAAAAAAATTAATAAATAAAACTGTTAAATATTAATTATTTTTTCTTACACAAATAAATTATCTTCTCAATAACACAAGATATCTTATGATATTAGAGTGATAATTTGTCTGAAAGTGAATTAGCCACAATTTCAAATTAAATAGAAATAAATTGTTTGATATAATAAAAATTAATTAATTTACTCCGATAAATAAAATAAAGAAAAATATATATTTAAAAATATAAAGTATATTTCTAATTAAATATTAAAAAAATAAACTAAAACATATTCAAATTAATAGAATATAATTTTAAATAAAAATTATAAAATAATTCATTCAATATGAAGTACAATATTCAAAGATATATTTATCATATAAACTGAATGATGAATGAATTATTAGAAAAATATAAAATCATAACCTAATAAATTTTAATCAGAATACTGTCATAAAGTTTTCATCTTTAAATTTAATTAAAATTTACAACGTTAAATAATAATCTCCAACAAAATATACGTTATTAAAGATAAAACACGAAAAATATTATATTTTCTTGGATTATGAAACTGTGAGTTTGTAAATGTCTTTTTAATATATCCTTAATTCAATTTCAAAGGAAAACTGAAACTTACTTAAAACACAAATCTTTTTGTCTCTGATATATGATTTTAAATTAATATTTTTTTCAGTTATCTCAAATATTCATATTTGAATTATTAAATACTACTGAAAATTATACGCTTATCTTGACTAATGTATATAAAATTATTAAAAATTTTATACAAGTTACAGATATATGGAAATTATAATTAAATTTGAACTTTTTGATATTTTCGAATCAAATTTAGAATATTCATATCTTCGAATATTTTTTAGTTACTAATATTCTGTATATATATATATATATATAGGTTGTATAAAAAATGTTAATAAAAATTAACAATAATTTTTGATGATAGGATTAAAATATCTTGTAAGTAAACGTCAATAATGAAATTAGAAAAAATGGCGAAAGAGTATAACTTTAGACATCCTTAAAGAAATCTAATATTACACAGCACAGTTATAGTATTGCATTTTTTACAATGTCTAATGTTAAAGTCCTGTACAATTTCTTTCTAGGTTCATTTTTGACATGTACTAATTGAAATACCAACTCATTGTCAGTCTATTCTTAATGCAATTTTTCACCTGTAAAGGAAAATATATTTTTAATATTAATTTCAGACTTTTGAAACATATTTCTTTCTCTTTCTCTCTCTCTCTCCTTATATATATATATATATATATATATATATATATATATATATATATATATATATAGTTATATATCTATTATTTAAACTCTAAATATAATTTTAGATCAAAATTTAATCTCATTTATTTATATACTAAAACATAGTCGAAAATTTATTATTTATTGTAGATTACATAAAAATATTTTTAATTTGATAAATTTTCATTTAGTTTCAAAATAATAATAAAAAAGATAAATATACTTTAATGCCAATTTTATTCTAAAAAAATTTACCTATTTAAATGCATATCATACACCTGTGAATAGTAAAAAAATATGCAACGAATAACTGTATAACACAGTAATGGGTTAATTATACTACTATAATACCTAAGGGAGTAATAGCTTGTACACTTGTTAGTCATATAACATAGATAGGTTGTAGTAAATGCACTAGTATGCACAAAACATTATTATAGTATTTATTCTAGAAAATAATACAGACCGATTTAGATCGTACATGGATTCATCTTTTTTTATAAATCGCCAGTATTTATTTTCAATTAGAAATATTCTGTGAATAGTTTATATTCTCTCTCTCTCTTTTTATATATATATATATATATATATATATATATATATATATATATTAATTATATGCAACTTGGTATAGATTTGATAAAAAATATCAAATATCTTTTAACATTTTTTAATAACCACGTTTTAAAATAGATATTGAAATTCTTTATCAATATCTATTTTAAAACGATGTACGAGGATCGCTTGATAAGTATGGTAAATTTATTTTTTGTTTAATTTAATTAAATAGTTAATTTAATTAAATTTTTCAATTGAGTTTTCTTACTTTTTTACCATACTTATCAAACGACTCTCCTATTAGACAATAATTAAAAAATATAATATCGTTCTTATGATGATTAAAATAAAACATTCTAAAATAAATATAATATTTTTTTCTGAAATATCAAAAATGGGATCTCATTTTAATAAAACACATGAACTTTTCCATTAATCAACTTTAAATAATAACTGAATCAACTATTAATACATTAGTCTGTATATTAATCTAACACTTTTATAAAATAATTATTTTATTATATGAATGGAAAAAGTTAATAATAATCATCTAATTTCACCAAATACACATTATTACTTTTTGATATTTTAGATCTTTCTTGTAATAATAATAAAAAAAACTTACTTTTCTTCATTTTGAAACTAAAGTATGTTTCCAATTTTAAACATTTTTCATAAACTAATGTTTTTCTATTAATGAATCACAAAAAATACTTATCTAATCTGATCATTTAATTACTTGACTAAGCTAGCAATACACTATTATTTACTAATTTCACTAAACACTGAATCTTATTTGGACACATGCCAGCTTTAAATTAAAGCAATGAAAATTCATCTTTCTTACTCAAAGTTATTTCTCATGTTATTGTAAATAATTTAAGTTCATCTGCCATTAACTATTTTTTAACGAATCATTTTCATTGAATTGAATTATGGATCGAATTTCAAATATAGATCACGAGTTACTTGAAATCTGTTATTAATTTTAATTTTACACTAATTTAAATAAATATCTTGCAATTGTTTTGAAATATTTTTTGTACCTTATAATATATTTTATAATTTTATTCTAAATTATTTTATATTCATGATATTATTTACTTTCTATTCATTACAAAATTGCATCCTGAATATAAACCTTTTTTTTGTAGAGAATTCCAGCTCAATTCATTTCTGTCTTTTTGTACGTTATTATCGTTTTACATTTACTCAGTGTTTTTATTTTTAGTGTTAAAAAATATAAGATATCAAAAATACAATCTAATAAATTAAATTTAATTTATATGAATACAACTCAAATAATATTTAAGATTATTTTTCGAAATATATAATTTTTTTATCATTTATAATATAGAAATTTAAAGTAACTGTTACATATAGTATATAACTCTTTTTCAATCTTAATTTATGGTTGAGTATATTTTTCTATAACTAGTTTCAACATTTTTCCTTATCCACAGATTAACAATTAAAAATAGATCACTTGGATAAAAGATTGAGAGAAGGAATAAAAAAATTATTTATTGAAATCATATACAATTTATAAAATAGGAAATAATTATTTATACGAATTAATTTTTGTCTCATCTATTGATAAATCTAAACATAATTTTATACATTATAAGGAATTAAATATTAGCTAATTTTATATTTAAAATTTAAAATTCCTACAAATATTAACTTCTGTGAGAATTGAATATCCATTTACAAA
The DNA here is from genome assembly GCA_029203775.1 of Neoneuromus ignobilis. Taxonomy (NCBI): domain Eukaryota; kingdom Metazoa; phylum Arthropoda; class Insecta; order Megaloptera; family Corydalidae; genus Neoneuromus; species Neoneuromus ignobilis. The sequence goes on from CP092093.1 coordinate 14,716,318, forward strand.
ATAATAATTAATCCAAAAATTAATCTCCTTTTATTAAAAACTATGTTTCAAAATAAAATGTCATTAATTATTAATCAAAAATATTACCCACTCAACAATGAATATCTCGTTTTTAATTTAAATACTAAAAATATAATTTAGTTGTAAAATACAACTAGTTATACGTAACATTCTAAAACGTATTCAAAACAGACAAATATTAAACTAAACATGTCCCAATGAGTAATTACAATACGAATATATCGAACAATCAAGTAACATTACAACTCAATTAAACACCTTATCGACAGCTTCATACATCGCTCTAATTACACGAGTATGTGTAGCAAAATATGTATATATGTGTAATATGAATGCAATTAAAATGTGCTATGATTATATGGCCATATATACTGTGATTACATGTACGGTTTCGAAAATTATTACGGATGCGATCGTTATGCGAAATATTACAGCTATTGATATCACGTGTCAGTTAAATCTGGGAATTATCAAATTATAAAACCGATACGAGTTTAAAAAAGTACTTTGCATTTTTTTTTGTAATTTCCATTGTTGAATGTACATTGCAAAGGATTTTTCGCTTTTTTAATTACACACTATATCATACAATTTTCTCTTTAACTGTCATCTATGTTTTTCAAATTTTTGTTCCTTTTTTACTACACACACATACACACACACATACATACATACACACACACATATATATATATATATACGTGTTTGGGTGTATTTGTTCTACATGTATTTTAAATTTTTAAGAGAAAATTAAAGAAAAAAATTCTTAATTCTCTTTCATTTTTAAATTCGAGTATATAAGACATATTATTTTTTAATATATTATAGTATATTACATAATCTACAATATTATGTAAATAATATCGTATAAATTTATTTTTTAGCAACAGAGAATCACATGAGACACTTGTGTCACAGTGACTGGCTCTTTTGTATTCAATTACTACACGAGAAAATCATTTGTAAACATCGCTATAAAAATTAATTATTTTTAAAAAATGAAACATTTATTATAAGTCTAATTAATATAACGATAAAATATGAATAACATGCTTCTTTAAACTATAATATTTATTTTTTCCATTATTTAATTATTATATAACTTTTATTATTTTTAATATTTACTTAAGAAAAATTTAAAAAAATTAAAATATATCATTAACTTACTTTTTATTATTGCCTGTTATTAAATATATATTTCATTATAAATTTTAAATAATTATCTATATAAAATTATAAGAATGTTAAATTAATTAAAGTTGATGCAATAAAAATTATTGTACATCAAATAACATTTTAGAAAATACAGAATGGCAATATCTATTTACACACATAATTAAAATATTCACAAAAAATGTATCAGTATTCAATGTCAAGTTTAGATATTTTTTAGAAAAAAATTATGAAAGGTGATTTTAATTTAGTTATTGTTTTTATTAATAACGACGAAAATTTTAAGCAACTTTCGATATACACCACATGAGTAGCCAATAAAAAATATTGATAAATATATTAAACATGTTTAAAAATATCTTCAATTACTTATAAAACAAATAAATTATTTATTAGTATTTAAAATTGTATTAAAAAAAATAAAAAATTTAAAATTGTATAAAAAATGTATTTCGATTAACTCTAAAAGATTACAAATGATATAAATACGTTTAATTTAGAACAAACAAACTAAAACGATTTTATATCATTTTAGAAAGATAATCTTTTTTCTGTTAACTATTTTTTATTTTCATTCAAATTAAATTAAAACGTGTTGGTTAATCAATTAGCGAAATTACTCAATGATATGTTTAAATGTACATACTTAAATACATTTTTTATAATTATTATTATGAACACACGGTTTACAAAATAAAAAAAATTCTAATAATTATATTTTTAATAATTTGAATCAGCAATTTAATATATATATATATATATATATATATATACATACTTATAAATAAATAAACAATAAAGGACACAAATTTAGATATATATTTCAATGATAGTCTCTGAAGATAATAATTTGGTCATTAAACTGTTCTTTTGGGAGTACAGTATACAACAAATAATAATTGAATACTTTTATAAAATCAAGAAGTGTTTTAATGAGTGATTTATTTGTCTAAAAGTAAATAAGGTACAGTAAGAAACGAATATTGGTAAATTATATATATATATATATAAAGTTACTACATTTTATTTTTCTCCAAATATGTTTTTCACAACGTATTCATATTCATGTTATTGCATTTAAAAAAATATACAAATAATCAAATTGTAAATAAGTCATTAATACCAGTATTAATTGAACATTATATTATTTATATATCAATAATTTATTATTATACCATAAAAAAACATATATTTTAAAAGCTTCAAAAATTTTCGATTTCAATTTAAATTTTTTAAATTTTCCTTTCATATCTATTCTCACAGTACTAATGTATAGTGTGTTTTCTCACAAGTGCAGACCTATTGGACAAAAAATAAAACAAGTTAACTGTTAAGAATATCAAAAGAATACTATTTATTCAACATAGTTTCAAAATATATCTTGTAAAAATTTTCAAACTTCTTTGAAGTGCGATAAATCACAATTGAAAAATATAAAAATATAATGTTGAAATATGAGTTGGTATATAAAAGTACAACAAAGATAACAAAGAAGTTATAATTGATTATATTTCTTGAATATTTATAATTCAAATATGTTATTATTAAAAAATGTTTAATGATTCTTTACACACTGTTTTTTTAGTTAGAATAAAATTACTAATATATATATATATATATATATATATATATATATATATATATATATAAAGTGTAAATATTAAAAAAATATTAACACATAATCAAGTATCATAAAAAGTATGTACAAAAACATACAATTAGTTAAATGAATAGAAAATTTCATTTAACATTTATTGGATTTATTATATATGAAGGATTTTTTCATTATTAATATTAGAAAAAAAAATTTTGACTTTTGAAGCGAATTTCAGGTTGTATTTTTTGTAAAACTGGCCCCATAATTTAAATAGAAAAAAAATCATTATATATGTATATATATATATATATATATATATATATATATATAATATAAATAGAATATCTATCTATCTATCTATATATATATATATATATATATATATATATATATATATATATATACATACATACACGTACACATATCCATGCATATATCATCACAATATCTTTGATTATGAAAACGTCATACTGTCTATATGTAAGCTGTTTGATCAGACCTTTGAAAATGTAGACATCATATAGAATATATACTTACACGAACGATAATGTCATGTGAGTGCATTATAATATACAGACAGGCAATTAAGTACATACGCGACAGTTTCTGTTTCAAAATAACTTGCTACAGAACGACGTCGACGGAACTGAAACTTATATTGCAATCCGATACAACTTTAGTTAACGATGACAGCACACAATTTTAGTTTGAGTACTCAATGCAGTCGAAACATTATGAAATTTAGTTTGATATATTCGAAGCATTTCTAATAAAACATTGTATGCTTCTCGTTATATTTTATTTATGAAATATAATGGCATGCGCTTATTAAAAAAAAGTTGTATTTCCATTACATGTAAAATCAATTTAATCTACTGTTTATAAAGTTTGAATTTAGTTATGACAACTAATGTTTTTTTCATAAATAATATTCGTAAAAATGCAATAGAAGAAACAAATTCGAAAAATAAAAGTAGTTCATTTCATTTGAAAACTTTCTTAAAAAAGGTCTATCATAAATTTCTAAAAACTAGTTATGATTTTTTTAAAAATATTAAATATACGATTAATTCCATTAAAAATTAATACAAATTAATGATTGTTGAATGGTTCTACAATTATTTTAAAATTTTATAAGTAATAATTTGTTTATTTTGCAATAAATTACTACTAATAGTTATTAATCTAAAAATCATAATAATAAAAACAATAACTAAATTAAAATCACCTTTCATAATTTTTTTCTAAAAAATATCTAAACTTGACATTGAATACTGATACATTTTTTGTGAATATTTTAATTATGTGTATAAAAAGATATTGCCATTCTCTATTTTATTAAAATGTTATTTGATGTACAATAATTTTGATTCCATCTACATTGATTAATTTAACATTCTTATAATTTTATACAGAAGATCATTTAAAATTTATAATGAAATATATATTTAATAACAGGCAATAATAAAAAGTAAATTAATGATATATTTTAATTTTTTAAAACTTTTCTTAAGTAAATATTAAAAATAATAAAGGTTTATAATTAATTAAAAAGAGTTAATAAATATAAGTAATGTCTTGGAACTTAAAAAATGCACAAATTTATAGAAATTTTAATTAAACTATTTTTTTTATCTTGGTCAATAGATAATCTAATAGTATAAAATTTTTAATTCGTAATTCATTTTAAAAATAAGCAGTAAACACTTAAATAGAATATTTTGAAATGGAGAATAAATATGTAAATTTCATATCTTGATAATATAAGATATTGATAAATTACAAAAAAAAAATAATAATTTCATACAGTAAATACAAAATCTGAAACTGTTTTATATAATAATTAATTCAATTATTAATACATTTGTTATAATTAATATAATTGTGTTTTTATATGATACAAATTCCGAATATTTTATTATAAAAATCCAACAAGAAAATTATGATGAGTTGTTTGATGTATTTTTCGATTAAAATTTCATAAAAATGTACGTAAGACATCTTGTTACATCGTCATCTTTTAATAAATTATAATCAAGATGAACGAGTACAAAATTAGCTTTGTTTAATGCAAAACGATAACTGAAAGTCAATAAAGAACTAACCGTTTGTATATATACATAACACGTCAACAAACTTGCCTTGTTTTCAATTCATTTAAATTTCAAAGTTTACATACTCTCATAGTTTGCTTTAAATTTGCTGTTTGGTTTTTGCTACGAACGCACTTGTAAGCACATATCTACACAAAAACATTCATACGTACATGTAATTTCTTATCCGACTAAAAACATAAATAAGTTTAAATTCCAGGTAGAGACGAATTTACTTTGAGTAACATTTATTTTGAATTGTACATATTTGTTTAATTTATCTTCAAAAAAAGTACAATTCGTACATAAGTTTAATAATATATGTTATTTAATTTTTATATAAATTCGTTTCAATATATTTTTTATATTTTTTAATATTTGATAGTCACAAATAGTGGTATAAACATTACTAAATAAACATCACCGGCATTTAATTCTAAACGTGTAGTGTTTAAACAAGCTTGATTCACTTTAACAGCTACTGTTATTCAGCATATATTTCAGTACGTATTATTTACTGGCGGGTCACAGACCATTTATACTTAGTGTGTGTACGTTACGTTGGAATATCCGACCGAAGGATCACGCTACACCGAAAAGGAAATCACACTTCAGCCACCATATCCTTTAATACAGATACATGACCGTTGAGGATACACCTGTGCCACAGTAGATGCGATGACTACAGCCACCGACTGAACCCATTAATTACATTAGTAGTGGCGGTGAGCTAAGAAGTAGTCGTTGTGGAAACGTGCAGGTCAACGACGTAAAAAATTTGCTTCTATTACTACCTACCTACCTACACATACAATTCTGTTTCTATTAATTATACGGGACTAAAGGCCGGTATATTTTTTATATAGATTTATATTATTTGATATTTTAATTTCCGCAAATTTAGAATGTCTTATTTATTTAATTATAATTGTTTAATTTTATTTCATAAAAAAATTGTACATTAAATTAAATTTCATTCAATTTTTCTTCGATATTTGTATTTCTTTCATATTTTCTTTAAAAAAACTTTCATTAATATATATGCATGTACTACTTATTAGGAATAATTAAGTATAAATCAATGAATGTAAATAAATTTTCTTAGTACCATTAAAATCTAAGTAAAAAGTATTTTTACTTGAATACTAAATGGTAATTTTAAAACGTAATTTTAATATTTTTTGTATATATTATAATTTGTTATCTTACACCTTCATTCGCAATAATAAAATAATTTCAATATTGTTATAATTTATACAAAAATGTAATTTAAAAATTTACAACAATAACTTGAATCTTTATATATATATATATATATATATATATATATATATATATATATATAACTGTTTGAAAATCAAAAAAAAAATATAAAATAGCCCAAGTAAAATTACTTTAATATATGTGTTAAATGTATATATATATATATATATATATATATATATATATATATATATATATGTCTATGTTATACCTACCTTATAAATTCGTCTTATCATATATATATATATATATATATATATATATATATATATATATATATATATATATAACAAAAAAAGTTTTTGATAAATACAGCCTACTATTCTTATTTACAATAGTAAAACATGAAACTTTAATATCAGAATAATTTAATAACTCCAGATAATACGATAAAAAGCCCACAGAGACGAAAAAAACAGTGAAAATAACCAAAAGGTATGAATATTTGAATAAAAATAAAAAATCCCTAATGGACAACAAATTAATTTGAAATACAAAAATATAAAAAAACTCAAAAAAAATTTCACTAATATATATGAAAGAGAAATATGAAAAAAATTATCGAAATTGAATAAAGGATAAATCCATTAGATAAACCTTAGAAAAGGCTTTATAGAGCAGTAGATAAAGAGAGGATAATGATGATGGTATATTTGTGAATATATACGAGGGTCGTTTGATAAGTATGGTAAATTTATTTATTGTTTAATTTAATTATTTTTTTCAATTTAGTTTTTCTTACTTTTTTACCATACTTATCAAACAACCCTGTATATATATATATATAATATATATATATATATATATATATAGAGAGAGAGAGAGAGAGATTCTTGTGATGATGAAATTAGTTAATTAAGATATTATGTGTAATTATCAGAAATTACATATAATTTCCTAATATTTTTTAAAATACTATTAAAAAATCTATATTTACGATTACACGAATTAACAGTCAGTATATATTATTCTCAATTATTATTTAATAATGTAAATATAATACAAAAAGGTCAAATTGTTTAAAAAATAAACAGTCATAAGAACGACATAATTAATTCAATTTGATTCAAAAAATAAAAAATTATGAAGCAAAAATTTAATAAACAATTATTAAATATATTTTTAATTTGTCGAGAATGTCAAATAATTATACATAAAAATGAAGTTCACAAAAGTAATATTTGAAAAACATTGATTAATTTGATTTGTCAAATAAATTCAAAAAAATTAATATAATGGTTTTAATATTTATATACAAATAATAGTGAAGTAAAATAACTGATTCTATGTTAAACTAACTGAATAAAAATTAAGTCTATATTAAGAAAAACTACTAAACGTTTTTTATATAACTTAAAAGTATGTAAGTAACTTATTTATTATTATTATAATATTCATATACTGATTACTTTTTAAAATGTGAGTAAACATTTATATTAACTTTTTTTATAAAAAATGTTATTAGAAATATTCTAAATAATTATCAAGTATTTAATAGAAAAAATAGATAATAAATTGACCATGTATTTTCAAGAAATATTTATAATTATCTGCGATTTTAATAAATAATAACTATATTATTTAATATGTTCGAATTATATACAATCTATTTATCAAAATCTCTAATAAATGCCATTAATTTATGGAAATCATATTTAAAGAATATTATATATCCGTAATCATTTATATAAATCTTTTAAATTTATTTAGAAAAATGCCAAAAAGTAATTTAATTTTCCTAATTACTGTATTATTTAATTCTTCATAAAATATCAACAAAATTTTAATTTTATAATCACTACTTTTTATATATGATATAATTTATAAATTATTAAATAAATAGCATTTAATACCCTCAATTGAACAAAATTACACTCGAAAATGTTTAAAGAAAATAAAGTTCTTTAATAAAATAATATATACTCTAAAACGTTCATATAACTTTCATAAAACAGTAGAAAATTTTCAATAAATTATATTAAAAAATCTTATTTATCTCGTAAATAGTAGAAGCGTAATAGCAAAAAGGCCGATCTCATTTCCATAATGTGTAAGTAGCAAAACCGCATGTTCGTATCAATTCTGCCGGCCGGGTCCAATCGCGCGCTCGTTTTAAATAAGACAATAGAGTTTGAGAATCGCAAATGTTAAATGATCGGGAACATTATCATGAAATTGGGAAATGTATATGCGTTTTATACAGCAGTTGTAGTTCGGATTCTGTGGAACATCTGTTCTATTTATATTAGTAATGAAGATTGAAAGATATTGGTTTCGAGCCATTTATTTTTTAGTGATACATTCGACTCTTGTGAATTGCCTACAAGTCGGTGAATCTATCTACGAGTTTATTTGATGTGCAATGTTTACTCGTTACTGTTTCTTCTTTTCTACTCTTACTACATTATTAAACGACACACGCTGCATTTAAAATTGATCATTTGTATGAACATATGTTGATCGAAATTTATGTAATGGCCGTATTTCATATTTATTCATTTATATTTCCACTTTTACAAATCATATTTTTAAATTTTATTTCTTAACATTTGTTTCTGCTCATATACATATTATAAATAAACATTTCTTCAAACCTATAAAAAATAATTCCATATATATATTCTAGTAGTAAAAAAAAATTACTTTCTTTATATACATATGTAAAAAATCATACAAAAACATATTTTATAATCACTCACATAGTTTAAAAAATCTTGTTTTTTTTTAGTAATATATATATTATATATATATGCATATAAAAATGTATCAAAATAATAAGTTATATATATTAAAAAATACTTTTTTAAGGATTGATCAATTTTTTTTTCATCAAAATTGCATGTAGTAATTTATTTTTTAAAAAATGTAAATTTTATTTCTATCAAAATAATTAATATTATTTACTATACCTTTTTGCCAACAAATGAATTTCACACTAAAAAAATCACTTTTTTTGAAGCAATCCATTCATCGATCAATTTTTTCGATCTCATCAAAGTTCTGAACTGAAAATCTTGAAGTTCATGTTGTATAAATCGGAACAAGTAGTAATCAAAAAGTACAATATTTAAAATTATTCCAAAAACAGTGATCAAAGTTGAAAAAAACCCGCAAAGTAACCCATTCATTTAGACTGCTACCACGAGGGGGTAACTTTTAATATAATTTACATACCCATTTAAATTTCAATAACTTCTCTTTTACAATCCTCACAACATGTGATCTAGCATTCTCGTTTAAAAGAATCGTTTTACGCCTTTTGTAACCATTTTCTATTCAATTACTCGTATTCTTTTAGATTCTGTAATTCCTATTGGCAACGTCAACTAAGACAGTTTCGTTTGGTTTTAGTAACTCGTAATACACAACACCCTTCTAATCCGATCAAACACAAAGCACATTTTTCATTCTATGAATATTGCGTTTAGATATCGATGTTGATGATTCTTTAAAATTAATCCACTATTTTTTTATGATTATTATAATGAATCCATTTTTCATTACCAATCACAATTTGATACAAAAACTGCTTCTTTCTATGCCATGTGAGCAATTAAACGCAACTATTGTAACAATTTTGGATAGACAACGCAGATAATTCATATGAAACACATTTATCTTTCTTTGGAATCTTTTCTATGCCTTTTAAATGACCATGGAAGTTGTTTGACCAACATCCAATTATTCTATAAGTTCTGTAAAAATTTAACCTGAATTTTCATTTAATAAAGTCTCCAATTCCGTTTCCTCAAACTTTTTCAGCTGTCCTGTTTCATGTTTTCCGCATCTAAATCACCACTTTTAAATCTTCTAAACCAATAGTCGTATATTTTGATCGATACAACTCATTTATCGTAAGTTTCTGTGATATTTTAGTAAGATTCTGTGTTTGTCTTCTTTTGATCAAACACAAAAAACAGTAAGTACTAAAAATGATACTCAGTACATTCCGTGGTTTTCTATGACAAACAATCAATATTCTAACCCTTCTAACGTGGCCGCTGTTGAACACTTCTTAGAAATGATCTAGCTGTCAAAATCATCATCTTTCATCAAAATGATTTTATAAGATTCATTGCTATGGCTGTCTGCTCTAATCCCTAAAAATTAACCGAAACAATAAATATATATATATTATATAAACCAAATAAAAAATCTATAGATAGATGGAACAAAAGCATAAGAAAATTTGTCAGAAAAAGGCATTAGATCGGTCGAAATAAAAAGTTTTAGCAGAAGCCTTTAAATCAGGGGTTCCCAACCTTTTTGTACCCTAGAGCGCATTTTAAAATATCTGTAGGGCGGCGGGCACCAGCTATTTTTAAGGATATTTATAATTGATCAACGATAAAAAATAATAAACAAAAATAATTTCAAAATAATAAAATTATTGTGCAAATTACATATACACAAAGAAACGTACATACAAAACGTAATACAAAGTAAACAAAAAACATACATACAAAGAAATCATTTAAAAAAACATAAAAGAAAATATTAAAAAAATATATCAATCTGTCAGTGTGATCTTTGGCATTGCATTTAATTGGCCAGTGCCTCGTAATTAGGAGAGTATGACGATAATCCTGTTAGCAAACAATTATAAAGATGCTCATCGGTGAGTCGAGATCTATATCGTGATTTTATTAAATTCATGTTTGAAAACAACGATTCGCATAAATACGTTGACCCGAAAAACGATTTGATTTTATATGCCGCTTTTTTCAAAAATGGGAACCTTTCTTTGTCGACTATATTCCATAAGTCCTCTGATATTAAGGATTTTAGCAAAATATCATTCTTAAGGTCCAAAATTTCTAACTCTAGTTCTTCTGCTTTCCCCTGAACAAGATCTGCAATACATGCGGCTAGTTCCATTACATTTATTTGGCAAGTAAAAGGATTGATACAGAAGGAGACAATTGGCTAGATATTTGTAAACTGCAGAAATCTCTCTTCAAACTGTTTTTGAAGCACTTGAAGGGTCTCAATAAATAATGACACGTTTCATTCATTGTTATCTAGCATTTTCTTCATATGTGAGAAATGCACGAGAGATTTGATCTGCAGATGTGATATAAACAAAGCCAATTTCGCTTTAAATGAGTTTGCAGAGGTTATCATTTCAGTTATATTTTTGTCTTTTCCCTGCAACTCCAAATTGAAAGAATTCAATTTTTCTATGGTGTCTGCAAGAGTAGCGGGCGTATACAAATCGGTCCGCGGGCGCCATGGCGCCCGCGGTCACGGTGTTGGGAATCCCTACTTTAAATTAACAAATTAATTTTTTATGAAATCATCTAAATGTTAGTTTATTGTGTCATTTATAGAAATATAATAATTTTAGTGTAATACAAGCCATTGTTTATCATTTATTTAATATAAATCAAAAATAAAAACAAACATTTTAAAAAAATACTAAATAAATATCAATTATAAAAAAATAATTAAAACATATTTGGTATTAAATATTAACAAAGATAACTATACGAATGTAAAGAAATTTTATATATATATATATATATATATATATATATATATATATATATACGAAGGTCATTTGATAAGTATGGTAAAAAAGTAAAAAAACTAAATTGAAAAAATGAATTAAATTAAACAATAAATAAATTTATCATACTTATCAAACAACCCTCGTATATATATATATATATATATATATATATATATATGTGTGTGTGTGTGTGTGTGAGTATATATAGAATAAATTGTTTTTCTCCAAACTACACATGTGCAAGAACACAACACAAGTGACCATTTCATTTGATTGAATCCAAATTGCTTATATTGTTACTTTGCTACTGCAGCTGTTAATAGATTTCAACCGTCGCAGTGGACGAATTTGACCACCATTACAATGTCTTCGTTGTATTGTTATGTAATATATATATATATATATATATATATATATATATATATATATATATATAACAGTATGTTTTTCTTGTGCACATGAGACCTAGTGTATATTATACGTACTTCAGAGGGATCGACTTGAAGTTGGTCGTATCAGTTGAACCGTTTGCCCCGCGGGACAATGACCACATATTTACTCAGCGTCCCTTTGCGTATACATTACGTGGAAAATGTTCTTTTAATGTGGGAAGACGCTCACGGGTTTTAACTGTTCAACAATGATACTAGTGAGTTACGATTTGCATGCGTTCGTGTTTTCACTGGAAGTACAAGTTAAAAGAACGATTTTATGTGAACGTTTTCAGATTAGGTTGGATTAAATTGCGTTGTCGTTATTTTTTTATTTTATAAAATAAGAGTAGATTTAGTCTTTATTTTTATGAATATTTAATGGTATTTAAATTTAAATTATTTTTTATAAAAAAAAGGACTCAGATCACCTTAAATTTAATTTGTTTTTCATTTCATTTATGTTCATATTTATATTTTAATTATGCTACGTAATTTTAGTTAAATTCTAAATATGAATATATATTTCGTTATAAAAATTAATTAATAAATGAATTATTTCGTTTTGTTTTGTCAAAACATTATTACTCTTTATGAACATTAAATATATTATTTATAATGTACTTTGGTTAAGTAAATACATAAAATATATTTATATAGAAATTGATGAAAAATTCAATTGAATACAAATTGAATACAAAAATCATTCATCTCAACATTAAAAAAACTTTACAAAAGTGTTCAATGTTCACTTATTGTTCACTTTATTAGTGAAACTTATTTTCACTTTAAAGTAAACAATAAATAATTACTGAACACTTGTATATAATATTGTGTTGTTGGAGTGAGTATTTTATTTGAATAAAATAATATTTCCACTGTATTAAAACAAATAGTGAAAAAAATATTTTTTTACAAAACAATAAGCAAATTTTATAACAAAAATGTTATTATTGAAAAAATATATTATTTTTTCTTATATATATATATATATTTATTGTATTTCCATTTATAACTTTGTACTGATTCATATTTTTTTACTTTGGTATTAATTAGAGTAATTTAGAAAAAATAAACAGAAAAAATAAATAAAAAAATCTTTTTAAATATCCTATTTTAAACAATTGCTAATTTTCATTAGATTTTAATATGTACTTGAATTTATTAGATTTAACTATACATAAATTATATCATAAAAAAACATTTAATAATACCTTGAATAGCATTAATGACTAATTTCAACAAATTGCTTTTAGCTGTTTTGAGTAAGTTAGTGTTTCTTTGTATTACTTACTCAGTGAAAGCATGAATACCTTAATGAAAGCATACATTTTAACTAAGTGAAATAGAAAGTTTGAAAGTTCATGTTCGTCATGTAATATTGTGTAAGTTTATACAAATAATCAGTGCTGTATATACTACTAAAAATATACATAATATAAATGTACAAGTTTAATAATTGATCTGGAGTATGATGTTGTCTTATAAAATATGTTTGAATCTATTCAAATAGTTTATTTATTTCTTATCATATTGTAAACAATTAGAAAAATACAATAAATAGTTTATTTGAAAATAATAATTTATTTCATTTTAATTAAAAAATATTTTGTAAACAATAGGAGTTTATAAGTAAAAAAATTATAAAAACTTTTTCATCTGTTTTAAATCACTTAAATATAATTTAATTTTCAAAATATTATTACGATCAAGAAGTTCAAATATCTAAATATTTTTTAAGTTATTTACCTTTTAAACAAACATTTAATAAAAAATATTATTTAGTCCTCTGATATATACATGTATATATATATATATATATATATATATATATATATATATATATACATTTTGTGAATTTTCTAACTACTTTTCAAGAAATAGCATCATTAAAATAGACATTTATTTCTGCTTTCATATTTGTTTTTGTAGTTTTATGATTTTTAGATAAAATTTATTTTCACGTATATTTATCTGTATTACTCTTTATCGATTTTTAACAATTGTTTCTTTTACTCGATGCTGTTTTTCCATAATTTGCAATGCCATTATAATTTCGGTTACTATTGCTCTGAATATTCCTAGTACAGGGTTTTTCAATAATAATGTCAGAACTTTGATAGCTGGTGACAGCCATGTTAAAAAATTGTTTAATGTTATTTTGACATTTCAACTCAGTATAGTTTGGAAAATTATCATGAAACGTTTAACACTTCAACAACACTCAAACATTATACAAACTTTGATAGATTTATTGAAATAAAAGTTTAATGTGTCCATTATTTCACAAAATGGACCCATCAATTGGTCATCAAGATCTTGTAATCTAACTCCATTAGATTATTTTCTGTGAGGTTATATGAGATCATTGATTTATACTGATAAACCACAAACAATAGAAACATTAAAAATAAATATTAAACGTATAATTCATGAAATTTGACCACAATTATGTGAGTGACTAAAAATTAGACTTTACGAATGCATTTTATCGTGTTGGTCATATGAGTGAAATTATATTCCATCATTAATGTCATAGAATGTACTTAAAAATAACTAATTAATTAAATACTTTTTATTTTATTTTCATTTAAATTTCTAAAACACTTATTGAAAAACCATAAGAAACTTTTGATTTCAGATAGTCCAACCAAAATACATACTAAAATTTTATTCTCTTTCTCTTAAATCAATTTTTTACCAGTTCTTTATGATCTATTAATTAATACAATTTATAATAAACAATAAAAAATATAAATGAACAAAGTATTATAGTATCAGTAAATTTTCAGAACTAATGTTTTTTTACATTCTTTCTAGGCTGTGTTTTTTTATTATAGAATGATGTAATTTTTCATTAGTTTTGTTACCATTTTGAAGAAGCAAAGATAGTATACAACAATAATTGTAATTTTGAACTATGTATCTATTAAAAATTGTATTAGTGATCGTACTGTTCAATAATAACTGTTAATTAACATTGAAATTTCATATCTTATTAATATATATCACTTTAAACTAAGAATATTTTTATTTTATTTTAATATATACAATATTTATATATATTTATACACCCATCCCTCGATTTACTCGGAGTATCTTTTCCACGTGGATTTATTTTACGCGAATGAAAATCGCGTAAATTGAGTCTGTCAGTACAATAGAAAAAATATTGGAAATAAAAGCTAGTAAAGTTGTAGAAACACATATTTATTTCACATAGCTTAACAAAAAAATAATGACGTTTTAGAAAATAAAAGTAGATAAATTTTATTCGGTGTCACTATCGCTACTGTAATTCAAAGTAATCAACCGTTTATATATTTATATCGTGCTTTTATACGTTCAAGTAAGAATTTGCGTCACTCTGATATATAATAAATTCCATGAAAAATTATATAAAATGAAATCTATCTGACCGCGTATAAAAAGTGCCACGTAAATCAATACCGCGTAAAAAAAGTCCCGCGTAAATAGAGGTATAATTTGCCGCGTAAAAAAAATCCGCATAAAATGGAGGATGGGTATATATATATATATATATATATATATATATATATATATATATAAGGAACAATCTAAAAATTACACCATTTATTTATTTTTTTTTGATAAAATACATAACCGTATTTCTTTCGTCTTCGGAACTTCATCCACGTATCGCATTCCTTTCAAAACGTCGCCGCCGTAAAAAAAATCACTCATGTTACGTTTTAATCTAAATCCACTTAAAATGTCCGCATAGAACGCCAATATCGAACAGAGTCTGGCAACGAGCGAGAAGAAAAAAAGAAACGTGCCTGTGAAAAATCGTCCTTACGTACACACAAACACGCTCCACCCTTATTGTAACGCCATCTCGTCTACGGCCCACGCTAAAGGACATCTCAATAAATATTTGACGTGAGCGCTTTCACGGCCGCCTGCGCTCCACCGCCTCTCGATTCGTCTATCTTTAACTCTCCATTTACCCGGAGGGCACGGGATGGTAAACGATAGTTCGGTTTTTACGTATGTGAGGCGATATTAGTCGAGTGACCGCGAAATATTTTTCTTTTATCCGCGTATCGATCTTTTAAAGTTTCAATTTAAAAAATACAGCTAAATAAAATTTCCAGGTTTTGAATATTCCTTTTTAAAAATTTCGTAAATATTTATAGATTTTATAATAAAATAATTGGAAAACCACCGAAAGCTATTAAAAAAGAGAGTATTAAGTTTCTTCATATAATATTTTGTCCATATTTTGATTTTCAAATCAACATTTTTAGAACAATTTATCTCTTAATTAATTTTTAACCTCATTCTTAATATATTGATAATTGGCGCCTATTTAGGAAAGTTCAACCTAATTTCCGGATTATTTTGTTTTACAATTAAAAATACGTTTTTCGTTAATGATACTAACATAAACAATATATATACACCCGTCCCTCAATTTACGCGGAGTATCCGTTCCACGTGGATTTGTTTTACGCGAATGAAAATCGCGTAAATTGAATCTGTCAGTACAATAGAAAAAATATTGGAAATAAAAGTTAGTAAAGTTGTAGAAACACATATTTATTTCACATTGTTTAACAAAAAAATAATGACGTTTTAGAAAACCAAAGTAGATAAATTTTATTCGGTGTCACTATCGCTACTGTAATTCAAAGCAATCAACCTTTTATATATTTATATCGTGTTTTTTATTTGTTCAAGTAAAAATTGCGTCACTCTGATGTATAATAAATTTCATGAAAAATTATATAAAATTAAATCTATCTAACCGCGTATAAAAAGTCCCACGTAAATCAATACCGCGTAAAAAAAGGCCCACGTAAAAAAATCCCACTAAAAAAAAGTTCTGCGTAAATAGAGGTATAATTTGCCGCGTAAAAAAAACTTGCCTAAAAAAAGTCCCGCGTAAATTGAGGGACGGGTGTATATAAAAACTCGCGTATATATATATATATATATATATATATATATATATATATATATATATATATATGACCGTAAATAAATATAAATAGCTCGGTGCAAAGTCACAAATCTCTCTTCAGTTCTCAAGCATTAGTTAAATCAAGCTATGGATTTGTGTCCTGTCTTCAAAATGTAAATATAGAATTTAAACATTGATAATTTCAATGAAAGTGAATTATAATAGAATATATATTGTAAAATATAAATATAAATAATAATCGATTTTATTATTAAAAATTTTCTGTTCATTATTAAATTTATTTATTTTTTTTCATAATCATACCAATTGATTTATAGTTGTTTAAATGTTTTTTGCTGTTTTTCATAAAAGAATCCTAAAATATAAATATTTCACTTTTTTTTAGTAAATATTTATTTAATAAACATAAATTTAAAACAAAACAATTATATAGAGAAATGGTATAAATAAATTATAATAAAAAATAAGAAGAGAAAAATTTATAATATTTCAAATAGTAATTGGTTTGCAGAAGTTTAATTTATATAAAAATAGAGCCATTTTGAATTTTCAACATTGTCATAAAAAATGTCTCTTTTTATTTTATTAAAGTTTTTTAACAATAAACTAATATCAAATAAATAAATATTAGAATACAAAAATGTAATAATTCTAAAATATTCTATGTATATTCTATATAGTTCCATTTCTGCACACACTCTTGACACACTTCCACATATTTCATCTTCAACTTTATCTT
Organism: Neoneuromus ignobilis; assembly: GCA_029203775.1. NCBI lineage: Eukaryota > Metazoa > Arthropoda > Insecta > Megaloptera > Corydalidae > Neoneuromus > Neoneuromus ignobilis. The sequence goes on from CP092093.1 coordinate 14,734,095, forward strand.
TTTTACGTTGTCCGTATAAAAATCTAAAAATAAAATCAAGTCGAATACGGAACAGTATTTTCACTTTGACATACGAATTTAGCCCGAAGCAATAGAAACGAAACATAGAACGTATTGTATATAGAGAAAAAAGTTTCAGCCTGAGACTTCTTTGTTGTTACCGCAACCCCATTAAGAATACTTGAATTGCCGGACCATGACAGAGGTTCCTATTATAATCGTCATCCGATTGAGATGCCTAAAGCTACACGTGAATCGAATGAGGAGGATAATATTGGAAATACAGTAAAACAACAAAAACTAGAACACAGTGACGTTGAAATAGAGAAAAACGAAATTTTCATTAGACGTCTACTGTGAAAAACAAATACAATAAATAAATAAACGTATGTATGTGTATATATATATATATATATATATATATATATATATATATATATATATATATATATATATATATATATATATTTCAATTAAACACAAATCTAGGCGTTACATTTGGATGGCCCTATATAATAAAACATATATGTTTTATTATATAGGGTTATCCAAATGTAACGCCTAGATTTGTGTTTAATTGAAAAATACATATGTATAGGGTGGTGTATAGGAAAACATGTGTATTGTTTCTTTTGTTGTTTTTTTTAATAAAACGCATTTGGATTACCCTTTACATCAATATCATCATTAAAGTTTCTGTATTTTATTTACGCCTATTTTACGTAAGCATATATGAAATTTATTTATTTAAATACTATAAATAAATTTATTTAAATGAATATTTAATAATACCTATATCTTTATATTGTGAAAAACATTTTAATAGAAATAATGTTTGTAATATATAGATATATATTAACAACATTATCATCATCTCCATTATCCTATTTTTATTCACTGCTGAATGAAATCGTCTCATAATATATGTATATATATATATATATATATATATATATATATATATATATATATATATATATATATATATATATAAATTATAAGTATCTAATTTATCTGTTATTTTTTTGTGATTTTTTTTTACTTCCATTTAATAAATTCCATTTTTCATCCATTTTGAATATGATACAGATTTCTTAAATGTTCATAAACTTCACTTAGAATATTTAAAAATATCTATACTTAAATAAAAGTAATTTTAATATGATCTCAAGATGTTAAAATTAATCAGATGCTAATAATTTTACTTTTTTATTACAAAAGAACGAAAAAATGAAACTAATAAATAACTTTAAATGTAATAAAAATTATTATGATTTTATATATATATATATATATAATTTTTACCACTTTACTGCCCACCGTTAGATATAAATATTTTTCAATGTTTTTGAATTTTTAAAAAATGGTATCTACAATATTTTTCACTTATTTAAAATAAATTACATTTATCTGATTTATCTATTATTTATTTGTAAGATTTTTACTTTTGGCTACCATTTAATAGAATCCATTTTTCATCCTTTTTGAATATGATACGCATTTTTTCAACTTTTTTTACATTTTATTCTTTTTTTATTACTCATACAAAATATTTGAAAGGACCAATTAAAATAATGTATAAGAGAATTTATAATATAAATTAATCTGGTATCTGTAGAATAATAAAACGTTAAGTTATTCGAATTGAGAAAGTTTAGAAAATTCCTTTATCTATCTATTAATTTACAAAGATTGGAAATGGTGTCCTTATATACATATATATATATATATATATATATATATATATATATATGTGTGTGTGTGTGTGTGTGTGTGTATGTATATATATATATATATATATATATATATATATATATGTATGTGTGGGTATGTAATTTGTCAAAAATTTAATTACAATTTATTATGTATGATTTATATTTAAAAATATATGAATCTCACAAACATTTCAATATTAATCTTAATATACGAGGTCAGACAATTAAGTAATGCGACCGATTTTTTTTCTCGCCCTGTGGTAACACTGCGAACCTGTAACTCCGCCACCGTAATAGCAGATCCCTACTCTCTCGATTGAGACCTTGACCACCCTCGTACGATCATTTCTTCGCCAGCTGTTTAGTGTTTTGTAACAACGCGCGAGTAGTGCATGTCACGAAAATGGAACAGAGAACATCGCTCAAGATTGTCTCGAGCAGGTTGAAAGTGATCCTACTCTTCTCGATCGAGTTATTACTGGTGATGAAAGTTGGTTCTTTCAATATGACCCCGAAACTAAACGACAAAGCCAACAGTGGCTGTCCCCTGGAGCACCAAGGCCAAAGAAGGCGAGAATGAGCAAGTTCAAAGTGAAAACCATGTTGATTTGCTTATTCGACAGTAAAGGGGTGGTTCACAAAGAGTTCGTACCACCTGGACAAACCGCAAATCAAGTATTCTACCGCAATGTGCTCGAAAAATTACGAAAAAGGGTGCTCAGAGTGCGTCCAGAGATCGCGAAGACTTGGGTTCTGCATCACGACAATGCTCCCTGTCACAGTGCGTTCAGTGTCTCTCAGTTTTTGGCGTCTAAAGGCATCGCAACGTTACCACAACCGCCCTATTCACCGGACATGTCACCCTGCGACTTTTTCCTATTCCCCCATATGAAAAAATTCGTCAAAGGTCGACATTTTGACTCCGTTGAAGATATCCAAGAATCTGTGACGAGGGTACTCGGAGAGGTCCCACAAGAAGTGTTCCAGAATTGTTACGAAAACTGGAAAACTCGCTGGAATAAGTGTATAGATGCGGGAGGGGACTACTTTGAAGGGGATCGCAGCGATGTACCTTAATTTTTAAATATACTCGATTTTTGAATTTTGTCGCATTACTTAATTGTCTGACCTCGTACTTATATCAGTCCATCTATATACAAGATCATCCAAATGTGATGCTTAGATTTTTGATATTTAAAAAAGAAACAATAGAAATTATACACATGTTTCCCTATATACCACCATATACACCGCTACTTTTTAATAAAATACAAATTTAGGCGTTACATTCGGATAATCCTATATATATATATATATATATATAATAAGTGTAATAATTTAGTAGTGTTGTATTTCCTTAAAGTTATATAAAAATATGATAAATTCAGATTTAATTATAATAAAATTAATCAATGTATTATTTAGATTTTAAATATTCGAAGAGGATTTAACGATCTCCTGTATATCATTATAATTATCTAAATATAAATATTATCATATTTCAATCTATTAAAATTAAAAGATTGGCAAGTTTAATAAATCTTGTATTATTCTAAAAATATTTTAAAATAATATATAATATGTATAAAATGAACACTTGTACATAGGTATAATACATACACACACACACACACACACACACACACACATATATATATATATATATATATATATATATATATATATATGAGGGTCGTTTGTTAAATATGATAAATTTATTTATTGTTTAATTTAATTAATTAATTAATTTAATTAAACTTTTCAATTTAGTTTTTCTTACTTTTTACCATATTTATCAAACGACCCTCGTATATATATATATATATATATATATATATATATATATATATATATATATATATATATATATATATATATATATAATATACCTATGTCAATTTTCGTATGAATGAAGAAAGAAAACAATCTTTCTGAATTCTCTAATATAACCGATACACTTATAGTGGCGAAATTGTATCATATTTCTATCGAGTCACTTAAGGGACATTTTCCTTACCGGATGATTTATATCGCACCTCTAGCGAACACGTTCGTCACCAACGACGACCTTCCTCATTGGTAGGTAACGTGGGACTCTTCATAGCGCCAGAGGTACGTTGTTGTGTGATGGGACGCTTCGCGCGTACGTCTGCCGTTCGTCTTCTGCACACTTGCCACTCTGTGACTACACCGCAGAGCCGCTGTATCGTCGTCGTCGATAGCCTTTTCCATCACACGTACAGAGCGTATATATTCGGCCACTATTTCTTCACAACGATGGTACGATATTGCTTTGGGACTCGGACGAAGGGTCCACAGCTTTCCACGCGTTTCTCTAGAGAACAAATTATCTTTAGTGTCGTCGTAGCCCAATAAGTATACTGAAAGCAGGCAGTGATTGGCCTCACGGATAAAGGTTATATCCTCGGGAAATAATTTGATGTTTTTTGATTAGACAGTCGCGTGATTGACGACGTATTTTGGTTTTATTAAACGCATCACAAGAACAGCTCGAATATTAATTTTCGAATATTCATAGCTGCTTTGTTATTAATCTTTATGTATTTATGTACATATGGGGGTGTGTGTACATATTTATACACATACATACTCTCATATATATTAAATATAATAACACAACGTTATTACTTCAAGCTGTTATTTTTTCTTTCTAATTCTTATTAAAAATATTATTAAATGTTTTAATTTGATTTCACTTTTCAACGTTTACTATATATGTGTATTTAAAATAAACCAATTAATTATTAAACTAGGTTAGAATATTAAAAAAAATATTTTTTTCTACTTAAATGAAATGACAATCAATTTCAAAATTTAATTTAATATTAGAAAAAGTGTAATTAAACGAATTAAGTTATCATTAATAACATTATAAATGTTTTTCCTCAAATTAATTTTTTAATTATTATAATTTTTGTATTCATAAAAATATCATTATTTTAAAAAATATTTTCATGACAAATATTTTATTTATTATGAACCCTATTTTAAGTTTCATATTAAATAAATATACATAAGTTTTAGAATTCATTTCCTCCATACTAAAAATCATTTGATTTTTAATTAGTATATTTGTTATTTATCTATATTTTAATACATACATACAAATATATATATATATATATATACAAAAATACCTCGCATAGTGTGGCTAATCGGTTCCACTGATTTGCCGAATTATTTGAAACCGGACTAATCGAAACATGAACTAAATACAAAAAATGTTAATTAGTTCCAAAGAATTTTTTTTCCTGTTTTTCAGTAAATAAAACGAGAGTAATATATTCAAATGTTTGTATATATCAACAAAACAAAATCATGAGTTTATACATTCATTTTAAATACATTTTCAATTAAAATTTAGTTATCAAAAAATCCACTTTACTCTAGAATTACGAATCGAAAACTAATAGAAAAAGAAAAAAGACCACAAAACGAGAACTGCCCATGCAATGCTTATAATGTGCACATGAGTATAATTTTTTTTTTTTAAATTTCAAACCATACTATAGTGAAATCGTACTATGTATATGACTACATATAATTTATATGTATATCTTTTTTATGAATATTATAACTTTCATACGTGCATTTCTCTCCTTTATCTCTATTTGTATGGATCATTTCATACTTTTCATTTTATTCCTTGTTTTCTTATTAATTGAACTTATGCTCTGTCAGGTTTTAAGTTTTCTCCAGTGTTTTCATTCTGACATCCTCATTCAAATTTTAAATAAGTTTTTATATAGCATTGTTTTGATATTTTCATATCAATTAATTTTTCGTTTTTAATATTATTTGCTATGATTTATTTATTTAATTACATCTCTTTCAGTTTGTTTCGTTTGGATTTCAATTTAAGTTTGATTTACGAAGGTCGTTTGATAAGTGTGGTACATTTATTTATTGTTTAATTTAATTAATTAATTTATTTATTTAAATTTTTCAATTTAGTTTTTCTTACTTTTTACCATACCTATCAACGACCCTCATATATATATATATATATATATATATAGTCGTGAACTAAATTAAAAGTTTCGCATCACGGATGTAATTGGAATACGACTCAAACTAATTGGAAAATAATTACGTCTAGTTATTGACCGCACTTGTGCGCATTTTCAGGGTAGGAGGGATACGGGAATTACTAGAACACATATAACTATATTATTGTTTGCACAGCAAGTGTACGCCCTACTGTACACACATAAACACATATACATATATAGATAGAATCACGAAACGAACACTTGATGAAAATTTCTCACACTATACAACCCGTGCGCGTAATTAGTTTACAAATGTGGGCCACGCTTTATGACTTACAGTTTGGTTATGTAACATGGTTTACGGAACTACACCGACGACCTCTAATTTCCACCATGTTTCATTACGTGGCAACACCATAAATTTACTAATTTACAACAATTGAATTATTAGTCGCGCAGTGTTGTGAAACTATGTTTCTCATGTTTGTTTTACAAACGTTCACGAGTCAATTTTCGAAAACGTTGCCGGTTTCCATCGAAGCAACCAATCAACGAAATTATTGACAGCGTACGTTACCGTTAATACATGACACAACTGAAATAATAATTATTTATCGACTAGGGGAATACTTGTGCATTCAGCGCCCTTCGTATTTTTCCACTCGTTCAATCGCTCATACATTCATATTAAATTTATCAAATTGCTAGTTCGAATGGACTCCGGAAACGACAGACGATTCTACATACGCATAAAAACCAATCATAAATAATTTCATAACAAAAGTTACGTACGAATCAAACATTTTTTGTTAGTTTAAAATAATACTTTATCATCAATTAAAATTTTAAAATTGAATAAATATCTCTAATATACGAGTACGTTCAAAGTTTCAAGTTATTTTTTTAATTTATTATAATAATAGTAGACCTACCTAAGATTACCAATTCAGTGATATCAGGTTTAATAAAAAATGATCTTTACTTAATAATTGTTACACCTTTTTTAATTAAGTTTTCACTAAAGAAAGTAGCAATTTGAAAATATTAACATAAAAAGTATTTCGAGCTTGAATAACTCCATGAAAGATTGAACTTACACCAGTTTGAACTTTTATAATTTTCTAATTTAATTTTTCTCGTGATTATTTTTACGGTAGAAAGTAGAAAAAATATTCTTTGTTTGAAAACCTCCCATGTTACTTATTTTATAGAGGTTTTGAAATGCAAATTAACGTCACCTACTTTCGTTTGTATTCCAAACCATCCCACTTGTACACTCAGGCTAACCAATTGGAAATATTTATTTAACTCAAAAAGGACAGCATTCATTTGAATTTATTTTATATTTCTCGTTTTATTATCAAATATTGACCCATACACTCTTATAATTCTCAAGCAATCGTATCAATAAATAATCAAGTTTTTTTTTCATTAAAGAATTAAACGTGATAATTATTTTTTACACAGTTAAAATGTTCATAAACTTCACTTGGAATATGTAAAAAATATCTACACTTAAATAAAAGTGATTTTAATATGATCTCAAGATGTTTACATTAATCAGATGCTAATAGTTTAACTTTTTCATTAGACAAGAACGAAAAGATGAAACTTATAAATAACATTAAATATAATAAATATTATTATTTTATATAGTAGGTCCTCGGTTTCCTCTATTTAGATTATATATTAATTTTAAAAAATAATAGGTAAAATTTTACTCTTTATATATATATATATATATATATATATATATATATATATGTATATATATATATATACATACATACATACATTCATAAATATGTAAGTATGTATATGTATATATTTTTATAAATTTTTCAGATTGATCCTGATGGAAATAAGACAACAAGTATTTTAACGTTTGTACCAACAATCGATGATGGTGGAAAATATTTATCTTGCCGTGCAGTACAGTCCTTGATTCCTGATAGCGGCCTAGAAGATGGATGGAAATTAGATATTTATCGTAAGTCAATTTTAAATTTTTTTAATTGAACATTTAAATCATAAACTTTATAATATACGTTTGAAAAGAATGAGAATTATACTTTTTAAACAAAATGAGATTAAAATGTAATGTACACTTATAAATATTTTTTAATTTTAATATTTTATTAGTTAAATTAATAGAGATTTAAAGATTTGATTAGATATTCTATGCCAAAAAAAATGTTACATATAATAAAAAATATATAGAAAGTGTATCTTTTATTTATTTATTTTGTATATAGTTTTATAAAGTAAATTAATAGTATAATAACAAAAATTTCATTTTATATCAAACAATTAGTTAAATTTTTTAAAACATTAAAAATCAATAAATCATTAATTGTATTTTGTTAAAAAATACGAAATAAAAGAAATCATGTAAAATAAAAATTATTCATAATTAACAAAATAATCTACAATATTCTTTTTGCATATTTTAATATATTTTTTTAAAAAAATATGTTTAACACATGACTATGTATTTTGCTAAAATAATTCATTATAAATATTTTGTGATAACTGTCACCTAAAACTTGAAAATTTAAAAATTATAAAACTTAGTTTCCATTTTTCACACGATATTATATTTCAGTTTTTATAAATTTCTATTATTAAAACTGTTTAAAACTTTCCATATTTATTTCCTCTAATTCTATAAATATAAATCTTTATATAAATATAATTATCTTTCTGTTAATACTTCAAACTTACAGATAATTATGTTCCATTAATTTTTTAAAGTCTAAAATTTTTCAATAATTTTTTTACACTTTATTACTGTTCAAAACATTTCAATATATGTAAACAAATATAATCAAGATAAATTTAATTTAAAAACGTTCAAACTCCATGGCTAGCAGATACTTTGAAAAGAATAATAGAAAATATAATAACCGAAAAATCTTTAAAAAAATTAATTGAATTTATAAAAAGAATTCATACAAATGATTATGAATGAAATGATTTTCAATTACTTTTTCAAATGGTTTTTAATAATGATTGACTGAACCAATAAGTACCAATACTTTATATGTAACATTTTATGCTGTTTTGATGTAGTTTTTTTGATTAAGAATTCTTGTATGAATTCACTGGACGTAAAAACGTAATGAACTTTTAAATTCCCATTAATAATATAAAACTCTTATAACATTACATGTATTTATTTTTTTTAAGTATCAAAAAGAATTTTTTGAATACTATTCTTAAAAATTGTTTAATTATTTTATAAAAAAAATTTCATAATAAATATATTTCAAATTAAATCTTTATTTTTGAGAATATTTAGTGAAATCTTATTTTTTTAAAAAATATATACTTTTTTCTTTGAATATTTGATTTTTTATTTTTATATATTTGAATCAAATTTATCAAGTAGTTATTTATTTTTTAATAAAATCTTTGAAAATGACCTATTGTAATTGTTTTATATACTTTTCATGTATAAACTTCCAATTTCTAATTTTGATTCTACAATGCTACTCCGAACATAATATAAATCATTACTCTCTACTAACATTTTTTTTATAAATATTTAATACTTGACCGCATACATTTTCTGAAAATAACATTATACATAACTACTACACATAAGAGACAAACTTGGCCTGAATTTTAATCTAGAGTGAACCTATGCATGCGTCCGGAACATACCACAAAGACCTTATAGTTAAAGTAAATGTCATCTCCACTGTTTCCTCAATGTTTATTACTGTTCTTACAGTTCAACTTGTTTACTGTAATTGTGCGTCTTGTTACCGACTAACTATACAAAGTTCAGTCTCTTTGTTTCAATAATGCTACCAAGTGATATTTATGTAAAACTTCATTTTCGTTTTTCTCTCCTTTACGTTAACGAAAAATGGCTCTAGTGTTACTATGTGATATCATTCTATGGATTACCGTTTTACATTAAAATACATTTTATACCTTAAAGTGAATTAAACTCAGATTTATTTTAATCATAACAATGTGACCTTTTTTGTATGTAAATATTTTTCCAGTTAATTTTCATATAAATACGCATACACAACAATCAAAATGTCTATACAAGACTACTTCAAGAATATTTCTTATTTAAAGAAGTTGTACAACTATTTATATAATATTAAACAAACACAAACAAAATAACCGCACACACTTATGTACATATATATATATATATATATATATATTATATATAAGCAACAAAAACTTCTTTCTAACCACTGCTAGATGATTTTTTGTTTAAAACTTTCCACTTCAACTGATTCAATACCTTCCTCTTCCAATCCTTTCCGACGAATTTTCTTATATGTCCGTTACATCTATCCATGAATTTTTTATGTACCTTCTTATGAATTTAGATTCTCAATCAATAACTTCCTTTATCCATTGGTGATTCCCTCTGCTCATTATATACACCAGTCTCTCAATTTACACAGAGTATCCGTTCCACGTAGATTTATTTTACACGAATGAAAATCGCGTAAATTGAGTCTGTCAGTACAATAAAAAAATATTGGAAATAAAAGCTAGTAAAGTTGTAGAAACACATATTTATTTCACATAGCTTAACAAAAAAATATTGACGTTTTCGAAAACAAAAGTAGATAAATTTTATTCGATGTCACTATCGCTACTATAATTCAAAGCAATCAACCGTTTATATATTTATATCGTGCTTTTATACGTTCAAGTAAGAATTTCGTCACTCTTATGTATAATAAATTCCATGAAAATTATATAAAATGAAATCTATCTGACCGTGTATAAAAATTTCGCGTAAATAGAGTTATAATTTGCCGCCTAAAAAAAACTTGCGTAAAAAAAGTCCCGCGTAAATAGAAGTATAATTTACCGTGTAAAAAAATTCACGTAAAAAAAGTCCGCGTAAATTGAGAAACGGGTGTATATAGTTTTTAAACAATATAAAAAAATATTCGAAATATCAATTATATTTTTACAACATCTATCATTTCTTTTATTTTAATTTCAAAAAATGATTTAGTTTTATATTGTAAAATTAAATAATAAATATTTTTAACGTTTCAATAAAAAAATATTGTGTATCTACAGAATTAGATGAAATACTAAGTAATAATAATTTTAATTTTAATAGAAACAATTATTTTCTATAGAAGAAATAATTATATTTAAAATAATATTTATTTAAATAACTGCAGTTCTACTTTATATATACTTAAATTTGTGTATGTAATAAAAATTAATATTAATTATATAGAAGGTACTTAGTAATAAATGTGAGTACTATTTTTAATAACATACTTTAAAATTGCACAATAGATAATAAAATACAAAGGAAGGAAATTGTTTCTATAGATAAGATATTTTCATAATGAAATCATGACTAAATTAAGATTAAGTATGAATATAATGTTGTTGTACTGCCTTCAAGTAGATCGAGTGATGAATATATAGCTGCTTGTTGTGTTCTTTTAAGAAAAAAAAAACGTATTCAAAAACATCATACGTAACTTTATTCAACGCTCGATGCAAAATTAAAGACGTCTCCTCTGCATGCGTTAACACAACACAATCTCGGAGTCGTATCGCGTTCCGCTATTCCCGCGTCGTACGAGATGCAATCTTTCCGCCTTTTAGTTCGACAATGTGCTCGCATGTTTCATACATGTTAAAGCGTGTTTAGCGTGAAAATTACACGGAGCACCGTCTGGCGGCGGCAGAAATACGCTATGCGGAGGCGTCGCCTGCGGCAACGTTGCGACGCCTAAACAGGCGAAAGGCATTTGCATAAACAAACGGCGGTCTTGCGCGACGCGCAAGCATCGTACCAGGAAATGAAGAGATGCGTTAGATTTGCAATGCCGCATAGCAGGAATTGTCATAGTTCTAAATGTACACCTACATACACTTGTATCAACGTTAGTCTATCACATTAGGTTAGGTGTACTTATGAGTATGTATATGTATGAACATCATGTATTATATATATATATATATATATATATATATATATATATTACTCATAGTTAAAATGATCCATCGTGTAAAAAGCATGGTGAATCACTTGAAATGTAAATAACGTAAATGAATCTGAGAAAATATAAAAAATAATCAGTCAGTTGTTATACGAGTATTTCCTTTAACATGTGCTATTCTACAAAACTAATGCAAAACTAACTGCATACAACAATATTTTACTGTATAACCTTTAAAAATAAAAATGTATTCTAAAAAAAAAGTATCATAATAAAAGTAATCCACTTACAGTATTTCCTAATATATATCGGGTGTCTAAATTTGAGGTTAGCAAGTAAGTTGATTATTATTTGATGAAATGTCAAATATTTAACTATCATTATTTAATATTTGTTTATTAAAAACTTGGAAAAATTTTAGTAAAAAAGCTATACGCTGAACAACGCATTTCAATAGTGAAAATTCACTACAAAAATTGTGAAAATCTTTTGACATCAATGCGTAAAATTCGTGTATTTTTTCTTCCTAATCAAGTACCTTCAGAGACTGCTTTTCATAACGAAATCGTAAAATTTAAATAATTTGGTATTGTTAGAGCCCACAGACCAAAAATATATTCTCCTGGTGGTCGTTCAGCTGAAAATATCGTTGTTATATGTGAAAGTGTTGAAGAAGATCCTCAAACATCGATTCGTCGACGTTCACAGCAATTAAACATAATAATATTTTTATTGTGTTTAATTGCAGACGAGATTTTTACTCAATCGAATATACATACATACATATATATATATATATATATATATATATATATATATACCTGTCCCTCAATTTACGTGAAGTATTCGTTCCACGTGGATTTGTTTTACGCGAATGAAAATCGCGTAAATTGAGTCTGTCAGTACAATAGAAAAAATATTGGAAATAGAAGCTAATAAAGTTGTAGAAACACATATTTATTTCACATAGCTTAACAAAAAAATAATGACGTTCTAGAAAACAAAAGTAGATAATTTTTTTTCGATGTCACTATCACTACTGTAATTCAAAACAATCAATTTTTTATATATTTATATCGTGCTTTTATACGTTCAAGTAAGAATTTGCGTCACTCTGATATAAATAAATTCCATGAAAAATTATATAAAATGAAATCTATCTGACCGCGTATAAAAAGTGCCGCGTAAAAAAATTTCCGCGTAAATAGAAGTATAATTTGCCGCGTAAAAAAGTCCCGCGTAAATTGAGGGACGGATGTACATAATTTCATAAAATTGAATTGTCTATTTTGGTTATTTTTTAAACTAAATCGAAATTACTTGACTATAAACGCATTATGTATTTAAAATATCATTAGTAAATTTCAACTATACTGTTTTAATTGACTTACCTCCGCTAATTCTATCGCGCATTAAAATCGATAACAAAGTTAACTCTATGATTTCATTGATGTCTTTGATCTGCCGTTTTGGTTATAAGTTACTATCGAGAAGTTTGACGTTCACGAAGTTCCCAGAGCTCGTTAAAACAACTATTGAAATAATTGTCAACCACGTCTTCAATATTTACAACTCGAATTCAACATTTTAACATTATCAGTACACATTCTCATATTCCATTATTAATTTGTTTCCATAATATTAGTATTTTTGTTTGCAGCAATTATTTTCATTAATAAATTAATATTTTAGTTTCCTGAGTATTTTTTATTTACTAAGAATCAAGACTAGTTTATAATTATTTATTTCTTATTTATAACTATTTACTTAATTTTTAACAATACTCTACATATTTTATTACATTAATTATAATACAAACGTTTAATTTATTTAATTTTATACGATTACTTTTTTTGATAATTTCAATTTTATTAATAAAAATTTTGTATTTATATATTTTAAATCTGTTTTATATCAAATACAGATAAATACAGATCAATCCAAAAAAAAAATTTTTTCCATATATTTTCCTTATGATATTATATATTACTGTAAAATATTTTTAATATATTTATACACTTTATATTAATTTTTTCTTTAAATAATTTTAAAATTTTCTTTCTCAATTATACTTACTTCATATATTGCCTTAGTAATCAATTTTCTACTTTTCATTTAAAGTTATTTAACTTCATTCATTTTTTTAATATTTTATCCTTTTTTTAATTATAAAAGATTGACCAATTTATCACAATTCCTTTTTGTTCTACTTTAACACTTTTATGCTATCCAAAAATCATTACACAAAGAAAAATCAATAAATCCCTTAAATTTACAAAAATCAACGAGAGTTATTTCAGCTTTAATTAAAATTTAATATTTATTCTCTGTTCGATTTTAATATCCTATATATTACATCACGTTTAAAAAATACGTATAATTCTCAACATTATCCTTCAGATTATAACTTTTTACATATTCTGTTGATAAATTATTATACGTATTTCTATATAAAAAAATTATATTAAGGATATATGCATGATAGCTCTGAAAATGTTTTTTTTTTATTTTAAATTCACATAAAGTTATTAAAATTCAATACTGATAATGATAATTTTAAAATATTTAAAATAACCTCAATATATTTCATTGGGTAAAAAAATGTTTATAATAATAATTAATCTAGTTTAATATCAAAATTTAATATATTTACTATTTATTAAATAAATATTTATCCTCTTCATTGAAGTAAAATATTTTATTAAATTTAATTTTATTAAATAATTGTTAACATAATAATTATTTATCTACTTAAGATAAATCGGTTTGAATTCAGGAATTTTTTTATAATATTACACTTAACACTAAACCTACCGATACTTCATGTATACCTATTCCTATCACAGCGGGTCAAATGACCCGACTTTAAAATGTTTTATATATATATTACTATGTATAGCGAAAAATATATCATTTAGCACAATTTGGTACATGAATAAAACAATTTTTTTCAAATAACGATTCAAAATTGTTTATTTATTTATTTATAAAATCTATTTGGCACCTTTTTCGCATTTGTACACGAAAATCCGAACTTGAATTTGTTGACGTTTTCTGTATAATTTCTTTTTCTTCCTGTTGCTCATATTGAAAATCTTCGGCAAGTTCTTCAGCTAATTGGAATAAAAATTGTTGTCTAGAAATTTTTTCGCCGGTTGTTTCTCTGTATAAAACCCACGAGTTGATTCCAGCCAGGTCAAGAATATTGAAGAAAATCTGCGCAGGCCATCTTTGCGATTTCGATTTCACGGAGTATTTTCTTGCCATTTGATCCGTCATGTGTAGACATTTTACCGTATTTAGTATTATTGTAGAATCTGATCGTTTCAGGTATACGCTTACCGTTTTTTTCGATGCTTATAGATTTATGCTTTGAGCTTAGTAGAAGCACTTTTTTGTTTGGCTAACGAATTCCCCAAGCGGAGATGAAGCTCCTCTGTTTTCATCCTTTCCCAAATATGGAAATCCATTTATAATGTATTTGGTGCTGACGTCAGATGCTAGCCAGAATTTGATACCAAACTTATCCGGTTTGTTCGGCATATATTGCGTAAACCTACACCTCTTTTGGTTGGGAAAAGCTGTTCATTGATAGTTACATGTTCCCCAGGCTTGTAACAATTTTGGCTATTCTCGATGAATTTGTACCATACTTCAGAGATTAAATCAAATTTATCTGTTTGTAAACGCTGGCTTCGTTGACTTTTTTATCGCTCGCTTGGAGTAGAGTGAAATTCGCTATTCATTCGTCAGCCAACAACAAATATAACGCAATACAGCAAAATATATGATGGAATAGCAAAAATGTCTAATGCAATGGTTTTGTATCACAACCACACATACAAATCTTCATGATATCATATGAATCTTTGCAGGGGTCAAATGACCCATTGCGGTAGTTAAGGCAGATTACATATATTTCTCGGTAAAAAAAATAACAAGAGAGGAGTAAATATTGAAAAATACATTGTATGTAAATTATATTAAAAGTCATAAAGTCAACTAGCGATGTGATAACGCTTTATGTGAGAAATTTTGAAAAAAAGTTTAAAAAGGGTCATTTGACCCGTCGTGGTAGGTTTAGTGTTAAATATTATATATTTTCTACCCAATTCATTTTTTAAAGAAAATACAAAAGAAATAATTTTTCAAATATTGAAAATTAAAATTCGTTCCATGTTTTTATATCTTTATTAAAAATAATGTACTTGTATTATATTTATATATTTTTTTTATTTTAAATGGCATTGTTTCATTTTTACAACAAAATAACTTACCTATATTGTTTATAAAATTAGTGTTTATATTAAAAAAATAATTTCAAAACATAATTTGATAATAATATCGTAATTCATGTTTCTGAAATAAAATTACTCACACTAGGTAATTTTTTAAAAATATTATTTCATATTATGATTATTCATTCAGTATCATATATTTTTTAATAATATAATCTTTTCCAGCTTCCAAATTAACAAAACATTATTATATATAATAAATGATTTTCTATTTTTATATTTTATTTCAGATGTTCCAGTTGTTACGTTAGAACTAGGCAGCAATCTCAATGGAAGTACAATTCGTGAAGGAGTCGATGTTTATTTTGAATGCAATATAAAATCCAACCCATGGGTTTATAAAGTTAGCTGGCGTCATAATGTAAGTTGATTTCGTTCTATTCATTTAATATTTTGATAAATTTTATTCTATAACATATATTTAATTTTATTATAATAATTATTTAATTCTTTTTAATAATTTTCATTTATATGCATACTGTAAATAATCAATGTTTTTTTCACCAGTTCGAAGTTGTAATTTATAATAAAAAAACCTATTCATATCTTTGTTTTTTATAAAAAACAGAAAAACAATTATTTAATAAAAACCAACAAAATGTAAAAATAATTCAATTTGGTATATAATTAAAAAATAATTTGTATTTGAATTATTATTATTATTTATTCGTATAGTTCTTTTTTAAATTTATAATAATAAATTTAAGCGGTACTAAAATTTTTATTATATAAAGAATTTTATTTTCTAAAAATAATCTTGCAAATATGTTTCAGGGAAAGCTCTTATACAATAACGTTGAAGCCGGGACAATAGTTAGCAATCAGAGTTTAGTATTACAAGGTGTCACGCGAGCTAGAGCTGGTCTTTATACCTGTGTTGGCAGTAATCATGAAGGAGACGGTGAAAGCAACCCCGTACATCTCGACGTGAAATGTAAGTGCATTTTTCTGTACATGAAGATTTTTTTTTGTACATATATATATATATATATATATATTGTTTTCTAATAATAATTTAATAACTTAATAAATATTGAATTTTATATATATTTACTAAGTGGCTTTTAATCGATTTCTGTTATGTTTAAAATAAAAAAAATATTTAATTCTTATAATTAATTAAAATATGAAATAAAAATTTTAAATTATTTTATAGACGTAAAAATGTCATTTTGCTGTATCCATTTAATTTATTTTTTATAAAGCAAATGTCCTGCTATATAATTTCCACAAATAATGTTAAATATTATTTCTTTATGATATTACCCAGATTCTAAGCAATACTTTAAGTATCTTACTCTAGAATTTTAGCAAATTTAAAAGAGGATAAATATTTGAAAAAGACATTGTACATAATAAAATTAACCAGAATTTATAACACGATTATTAACATATATTTCTTGTTTCGTTAGAAATAAATTGATGTTGTAATACGATTTTCTTTGCTCTACAGTCGCACCAGTTTGCCGACCTGGCCAAGCAAAAGTACATGGTGTCGCACGACAAGAAACTGCTCGCATCACGTGTGAACTAGAGGCAAATCCGAACGATGTACAATTCACCTGGAAATTCAATAACAGCGCTGAAGCCGTGGATATACCTCAATCACACGTAGCGGTTGATCGTGCGCGCAGTATTGCTGCATATACGCCAATGACGGAACTCGACTACGGTACTCTTATGTGCTGGGGTCGAAACGAGATCGGAATACAAAAAGAACCTTGTGTGTATTTTATAAACCCAGCTGGTAAGTATACAGATTACATGAATAGGCACTAATTATTTTTTTTAATATGATACTTTATCAAAAAAAATATATAGAGAAAGAGACTAAATATAAAATAATAGTAAACATGAAAATATATTTTTGAGGATTATTTTTAATTTTCATGTAATATTTAGATTATCTTTAATTAATTTCTAATACTAATCTTCTAATATTCGAAAATTCAATTTTTTCGGTATCACATTTGTATAAAGACAAATTGTTAATAAAATTTCTATCTGCATTTATCATTTGTCTAGATTATGAAAAATGATTGGAATTCAAATATAAAAATAAATATTTTAAAAAATTTTTCTAACACATATTTATATTACTTAAAATTAACCAGTATGTTTTTATTAAACTATCGGTGATTTTTTTATTAAAATATTACTTTCCTGAAAATTTTCAAAAATATGTCCTTGAATATTTCATTTATATCATCTAAATAGCTATTCTGTATCTTTTTCTGAAGTTCGACAAAAAAATTATTTTTTCAATTTTAGTTTTTACAATAAAATAATAATTTTCACATCACAGTAATTTATTAAAATATCTATTAATTACTCACAGCCCTATTTTAATTAATAATACATAATGTAATAGCAATACCATAATATTCAAAACACAATACACATATAATTTTATTAAACTTTTACTCAGATGATAGTTATATTAGCATGGAATTGACATAAATAACTGCATTAAAATGGTGTACTTGCGAAATAATAAATTATTTACAATGTTAGACTATGGGCTAACTACTTTTCATCATAATTTATGAATTATGCAAATATTAATGAATAATATTCGTAATCAAAATGTAGTATTATATAATTTACTAGTTTAAATTTTAATTAATGTTTCTAATATATATATATATATATATATATATATATATATATATATATGTGTGTGTGTGTGTGTGTGTGTGTGTGTGTGTGTATACAATTATTCATTTACAATATATAAATTAAAAATTTAAACTAAACTTTTATTTATGCAGGTAAACCTGATGCTTTGCATAACTGTTCCATTCTCAACCAAACAGCAGATTCACTTCAAGTAGAATGTATAGAAGGTTTTGATGGTGGATTAACGCAAGAATTCGTAATGGAAGTATACGACTCGACGAACAAAAAGCTCGTTACAAATGTAACATCTCGTTCACCGTACTTTGCAGTCGGTGGTCTCGAATCCGGCATCGGTTTCGAAATCATCTTGTTCGCGACGAACAAGAAAGGCAGAAGTGACGTGACCCTCTTACAGGCTTATACATTGAAATCGGAAAAACATACAGGTAAGCGTTCGCGTTCATCGACGATAGCGTGTCTATTCTGTGTTTAAATATTTATTTAGTATACTCGTGTTGTTACCTATGATTTGCTGTGGTGCACAAAGGCGGGTCTGAGAAACCACAACCGCCACAGAACTGTTCAGTGTCACATCACTCGTCGAAAGCCGTTCGCGTTAGCTGCGAGCCGCCAGACGATAATGGAGAAAATCTCACTGCGTTTATGATGCAAGTCTTTGATGCTGACACGAGACACTTGCTAGGCAGTACCACATCACTTACAGCCGATAAGCTCGAAATATGGGATTTGCCCCGCGAGACGGACGGTAGCCTGATTTTATCGATACGTTCTATAGCCGCACGGGCGACCAGCGAAGCAATCATCCTCTATTCGGCACCGGCGACGTCTCTTGAACAACAGCGTGGCGGTAAGACTGTCGTAATGAGACGTTAACGTCGCCAACAAGTGATGTGGTCGTCCTTACTTTCGTTTTGGCAGTATCGGTTGTGGATTTGGCATGACTCGGACGGTGGCGAAGCGTGCATTTGTCGACGATACGTGCGCACGAATAGTCTTCTTCGGGTTTTCAGTGCAACGCAAAGGGAATGTCTCAACGTGCATTTTTATCATACATCTTAATCAATTTCATAGACAAATTGGCAAAACATAAATTATTTAAACAAACACATTACCGAAAGGTCCTTAGATAAATGCTTCAATCATTATCATACATTAAAACAAATCACCTACATATTCGAAAAATAAATAATAAAATTTAGATTTAAATCATCTGTTTTACTTAACACATAAATTTTTATATGTCTATTTTTATTCAAATTTATCAACAAATAATGTTATTTTTTAAAAACAAAGTTCATTTTATTCCGTCATGAATATATAACACACATACATACAAAACAAAACATTTATTAAACCATAAATTTTATGTGCACTAATAAGTTGAAAGTCAATAAACCATGCACTATGAATGTTATAAATTATATAAATCTTTTTATATTATTACAACTAATCTTTCAACGTCATTGCTTGTAGAACATTTTTCAGATAGTCATTTAGTAGTATTTTATGAATTAAGAATTATTAAGCCATATCTCAGGAAAAATGTAAATACAATTTTAATTCTAATAAAATTAAATAATTATTATTTATTTTTTACCTTAATTTGATTCAAATAAATAATTATAATAGATAACTATTTACAGAAATGTAAAAGCAAATATTCTTTACAGAATTCAAAAAAACATAAAAAAGATCCTCTATTTCTATCTTTAAAATAAAATTAATTAACTTAAAAATATTGATCTAATATTTTTATCAATTAAAATTGAGAAAAGAATTTTGCAAAATGCATCATTTATATTTTATTTCATATAAAAGTATTATAAAATCCTATATAAATAAAATAAAATAATTAAAAGTATTTTTAATAATAATTAGTTATTTAAAAATTGTATTTGTATTTTTTAAAAAATAAAAAACAGATTTCAATAATTGCAAAATTCAAACTTATTTAAAAATAGTAAATATATAAATCAATTAAACCAAATAAATTTTTTAAAATAATTTTTAAACTTTATTACTCTTTAAAATTGAAACTATGTTGTAAAAACTTCTTCACAGAAAACATAAATGATGATATCAAAATTTAGATTTCTGTAATTAGTAGAATCAATATACATATATATATATATATATATATATATATATATATATATATAAAATCTCTACTAATGTAAAACTAAAAGTTATCATAAAAACATTTTTCCCTGAAATATGGGCTCTAAAATTGATGTATGTGAGAAAAATATGTGAAAACATTTTTTTTGTTTTGATAATCGATTTGTATGGAATGTAACCTATTGTGCATAGTAGTACTAATTAAAATTTTATAAAACTGTATAAAAATATTAAGGACTAGTTAAACCATTCTAGATTTAGGATGTTGTAACGTTTCGCCACTCGTCTGGAAGACTTACAGCTAACCAATGGTCACGGCGACTCACGTAAAAAATAACATATGATACTAACAACAATATTTCCATTTAATGAAATCCGTCATTGAACCGCAACCATTGCTATCTGTGGGAGTTCAGCATGCAGTGATAGCTCGACCCTACTTTATTCTTGGCTCGTCCATATCTTCCTTTACATAGCACTTGATCGTTCATCTTGTTTGTCACGTGTTCACGTCGCACTTATGTTGTATTGTGTAGAAAAACCGCTTTCGATCTGGTATGACTAATGTTTTTTCTCTTGTGATCTTGTCATCTGATGTTTTCTTATTGCTAACCCTGGAAATTGCTTCTTTTCATTTATTTGACGAGTATAAGGAAACAACTGTTCAATCGAGATGATTAATATCAATGTTCTCTTACAGCAAACACGCCGGTTTTACTTCAAATAACTCCGATTTTGGGCGCACTCATTGGAGTTGTGACAGCTCTCGTTATGGTCGCTATCGTAATTGTTGTTGTTATACGTTTAAGAGGACACGGTGATCAAGATGATAAAGATTGTAGTGATGGAAGTTCTGGTACGGGCAATAGACGTACAGTCGCATCAGGAGGCGATAAAGCAAGTACAGAGCCGTTAAATAAAGAACTTGATGATAGTATAGATAGT
This sequence comes from Neoneuromus ignobilis, assembly GCA_029203775.1. Lineage (NCBI taxonomy): Eukaryota > Metazoa > Arthropoda > Insecta > Megaloptera > Corydalidae > Neoneuromus > Neoneuromus ignobilis. The sequence continues at coordinate 14,755,778 of CP092093.1, forward strand.
CTGGAAGAAAAAAATCCAGATATAATACCTCAAGCAAATGGAGATGATGATTATCAAGATGAGGAAAAAGCTTTTGAAAGACTGACTAATGCTCCACCTAGAATATATTCAAGACTTCAATCACCAAACACTATTGGAAGAAACAGTCCATATGATACTTCTTTTCATGGTGCTAAAAATGTAAGTGAAGTGTATTTCTACAATATTTATTAAAGTTATATATATATAAATAAATCATTGTTTACATGTTGAATTTTTGAAATATTTTTATGTATTATATACATAAATCTTATTTCATAATTATAAGATGTATTAATATTAAACTTTCTTTTTCAGAATGATGAAATTACATATGCAGAACTATCACTTTCCACAAACAAAACTCTTCCCCATGTACTATATAATAACCATCCAGTACACCAGAAAGCTATTCCAATGTCATTGATACGACGTCCAGATATGCCGACCATGTATGCGCACATCGACATTTCAAAACGACCGGCGTTACCTACGATCCAGCCGCTATCTCCTCCTCATTCCACAGCTCTCCCATTACTCCATCATCAGCACCATTCCCTTCAGTCAACAGCTTACCTGCCACGTCCATCTCATGAAGAAATGCACCTACTCCATGATGCACCGGTCACTGCGGAAACCCCGCTTATAAACTCTCGTGAAAGCACGGTATAAATCAACATTCACTATCATGTTTCTGCTCGATCTCCCCTTTACTTGCATGAGTAGAGCTTGCGATTATGAATAAAAAAAATATATAGAAAAATCGTTCAGTCTTCAAATTCGCGATATAAAACGCATGCTGTGAAATTATGAAGGTATATCATTTCTATTTGTTATTACATTTATAATTATTTATATATATATTTAATTTTTTCTAAAGCTTAAAACTTTATATATGTTTACATACATACACACACACACATACATATATATATATATATATATATATATATATATATATATATGCATACATACATACATACATACATATATTACTTTTTTATATAAATCCTGCATGACTATTTTCTATTATGTATTTATTTTCTCAGATTTGATTTATTTTTTCATAATATCAAATATAATAAATTTATAACTATTATAAATTCTGCATGATTATATAATATGCATTCAATATCTAAATGACAATGATGGCTCGTATGTTTTTGCACGTTTCCAACCCAAAATCAATTATATTTAAAAACTTAAAAACAAAAATATAATTCTTGAAATTATTCCCAAATAATAACAATTAATATATTTTAGTAACCTATAACAGCATTATTGTTTTATAAAATATACTTATTATAAAAGTTATGATTAAACATCATATGTTATCTGCAAACTCTCTTATTGCAAAATATCATAAAAAAATGAAAAAAAATTGTCAGTTTGAATTAACTATAATTATGATTAAATATTTAACAAACTTGTATAGAACTTTTTTTGGTAATGAATTATGTATTTGCATAAAATATAACAATACATTTCTAGATTTTCTGTTGAAATATCTTAAAGATGAGTGACTAAAGTGGAAAATAAAGATTATTAATTTTTTTAAGAAAATCTTATTCCATCACAGTAATTTTTTTGAAAGAAAATAAATATTGAAGTTGAATACGAAATTTTGGTCAAAGGTAAAAAAGTAATCTTGATATTTAAATTTATAAAATGTTGATATTAAAGTTTATTTATTTTTTATCGTATACATTTTTTGTTCTACGATTTGATTATTTACTGCATTTAAATAAAATTAATAACATATTTTCTGTATAAAGAGAGTTAACAGCTAATAATGTGAAAAATAAAAAAATTAATTTATAATAATTAACAATTATTTTTAAAACTAGAAATCATAAATTATTTTATCATTAATTAAACATTATTAAGCATTGAAATGTTGCCAAAAAAAATATTGTGGAATTATAAAAAAAATGATATATAATAAAATACTTACATAAATCATTCAGGATTATTTCCAAAATAAGAAAACACTTTTACTGAAATAAATTGAAAACTAGATACATTATTTTTCTGATATTATGTAATAATTTATTTTGAAATTGTAAATAAATAAATATATATATATATATATATATATATATATATATATATATATATATATACATATCATATCGAAAATTCCTAATGAATTATTATTTTAGAAAAAAATTATTAGATTTTTAATTACATTTTGAATAAAAGCATTACAATAAAAGATAATGTTATCAATTAATTAAATATTCACTTATTTTTGAATATAAATTTATTTTATTGATACTGTCAGAAAATATACATTACTTTTTTGTATTTATAATTAGATAAGAACATTTTACTTTTGATAAATTTTCAATCATCCAAAAGTAATATATAAATAATTAGAGAAAATTATTAAGTATTGTAAATTGCAAATTTTTATTTTTTTTTTAGAAATATATTTTAAAAAATCTTTAAATTTTTGTTACAGACTTTATTCAAATCCAAAATCATTTATAAAAAAAAAGAAATTACATAAAATATTAATAATTATTTTGTTAAAAAAATAACAATTGTGCTAGACTATAAATATTATTATTTAAAGAAATTTTATTTCGTATAAAAAATTTAATGATTTTAGATTTGAATAATGAATGTAAAGTATAAAGTTCCACAAAAACATTTCAATGCTCTAACTACTTTATTATTAACATAAAAATTGCATGAATATGTTATATACTTAACGAATTTCAAAAGCTTATATACTGCCTGATTATTTTATGTGTAAACAACTTAAGACTAGTATATGTTAGATGTATATAATATTAATTGTAATACAAACTATCTCAGGAAATTGTTATACGTAAAACATATCTGTTTTAAATTTAAGCATAAATAATGATAATCCTTTACTTTCTCACTGATATAAAATGTTTTTTTCTATATTTATAAAACAATTATTAACTACAATTTGCATTCATTTTAATTTAGAGGATATTCTAAATAAATTTATATATATTATACAAATTGAAGTAAATACAGTAAATTATAATTAATTTTCTTAAGTATCAAATTCGATATCTTCTCTCTCTTTCTCTCTCTCTCTCTATATATATATATATATATATATATATATATATATATATATATATATATATATATATTGGGTCATCCCAAAAATAATGTATTTTTTTAGAAAAAGTTTTTAAATAGATGAAAAAAAATTGAAATTTTTATTTTATTTTTCATTAATATTCACAACTTCTTTCCATCTTAATCTTAAATTTTCAATATTTAATTATGTCAAAATTGAATATAAAAGCACTAAAGATTATATTATTTATCAAAGATAAAACTAATACATTAATTATTAAAAGTAAAATAATAACTTTTCGATACCTCCTTTTTATTAGCAATATACTGTTATACGATTTTTTCTGTTTTTTTCTAAAAAAAAGGAAAAATATGATTTACATAAATCAATAGTTACAGAATGTGTGTATGGAACATCATTATTTGATATTATTATAATTTTAATAGAAATTGAATGCAGTTTTAACCATATACGTTTTAAAACACTGACTGCTGATATTTTAAAAATGATTCATTTTATGTCATTATGATTTGAATGCGTTTAAAATTCCCATATAAGTTAATGATTTGTTTAAAAGAAATAAATGACTCCGTTCACATGTTTAGATTTCCACACTTCAACCGTTACTTGAGGCAACAGTCTCACGTACACCACCGAGCCAACATCCACCTCGCACAGTCACAGCTACCCGCTTCTGACCTTCCGGACAAGAATTTGTCCATTAAACCAGCCGTGCCAATTATACATGCAGCCTTATGAACTGCCAATTATATTATTATAAAGTGAGAATGTTAAATGTATAAATCAAAAGACGTTTAAAAAAAATTATATACATATAGATATATTTCATACAATGAAAAATCAGTTGTTGTGATTAGGACCTTAAAACGATTAATTACGATAGTGACTATGAATAAGAAAAAATTATATATACATATGTATTTATGTATATGTTTGTATATATATATGTGTGTGTGTACGCACATATATATAAATATATACTAATGAATAAAGTGTTTATAGCATAGATTATTACACTATAAAATGGTGCAAACTGTTATAAAATAATAATAAAAAGTGTAAAAGACACACAGTTTTGTGTACAAATATTTTTAATCCGAATTGCTATATGTTTTCT
>CP092093.1:14765000-14830000 GCA_029203775.1 Neoneuromus ignobilis
TTTTATGCAGTATAATTATAATTTCTTTTTATTTTTCCATTCACTATATACACTGAATTTAAATATAATGAAATTAATTATGATTTATGTTTAATTATGAATTCTTTTTTAGATTTTTGCTTTTGATCATTGATAGATATTGGTCTTTTGTTTCGTCAATCTCTGGTTTATTAGTTTTTGGATCTATTGGTTCGTAAATGTCTGATTGTTTTGTCTGTAATAATGTAAGTATTATTTATAATATACATACTGAATACAAATCTATTTATAATTATTTATGTATAATTATGAATTCTTTTTTAGATTAATTGCTCTTTTATCATTGTTAGTTGTTGAGTTCTTGTTTCGTCGATCATTGATTTAATGGTTGTTGGATTTTATTTTTCGTGGATATTTGATATTTCCAGCTGCAATAATGTAAGTATTATTTTTAATACATACTTGTATTATATAATACAAATATAATGTCTTTTAATTTTTGCATTCAATATATACATTGAATTCAAATGTATTGATATTAATTAAGATTTATGTATAATTATGAACTCTTTTTTAGATTGTTGTTCATTGATAGATTTTGGTCTCTTGTTTCGTCGATCTCTGGTTTGATAGTTTTTTTAATCTATTGGTTCGTAAATGTGTGATCGTTTCGTTTGCAATAATGTAAGTATTATTTGAAATATACATATTGAATACAAATATATTAATTAATAATTATGTTTTCTTTTTAGATTGTTGCTCTTTTATCATTATTAGTTGTTGATTTCTTGTTTCGTCGATCATTGATGTAATTGTTGTTTGAACTTATTTTTCGTGGATATTTGATGTTTTCAGCTGCAGAATAAATACTGCAGTAAAAATAATGTAAGTATTATTTTTACTACACATTTGTATTAAACTATTTGTACTTGTATTAAAATTTCTCTTTATTGTGGCAATAAATATATACATTGAATTCAAATATATAGATATTAATTAAGATTTATTTGTAATTATAAATTCTTGAATTAAAAATATTTGAAATTCAACAGCCAACAGCCAACAGCCAACAGCCAACAGCCAACAGCCAACAGCCAACAGCCAACAGCCAACAGCCAACAGCCAACACACAACAGCCAACAGCCAACAGCCAACAGCCAACAGCCAACAGCCAACAGCCAACAGCCAACAGCCAACAGCCAACAGCCAACAGCCAACAGCCAACAGCCAACAGCCAACAGCCAACAGCCAACAGCCAACAGCCAACAGCCAACAGCCAACAGCCAACAGCCAACAGCCAACAGCCAACAGCCAACAGCCAACAGCCAACAGCCAACAGCCAACAGCCAACAGCCAACAGCCAACAGCCAACAGCCAACAGCCAACAGCCAACAGCCAACAGCCAACAGCCAACAGCCAACAGCCAACAGCCAACAGCCAACAGCCAACAGCCAACAGCCAACAGCCAACAGCCAACAGCCAACAGCCAACAGCCAACAGCCAACAGCCAACAGCCAACAGCCAACAGCCAACAGCCAACAGCCAACAGCCAACAGCCAACAGCCAACAGCCAACAGCCAACAGCCAACAGCCAACAGCCAACAGCCAACAGCCAACAGCCAACAGCCAACAGCCAACAGCCACAAGCCAACACCCAACACCCAACCCCCAACACCCAACAGCCAACAGCCAACAGCCAACAGCCAACAGCCAACAGCCAACAGCCAACAGCCAACAGCCAACAGCCAACAGCCAACAGCCAACAGCCAACAGCCAACAGCCAACAGCCAACAGCCAACAGCCAACAGCCAACAGCCAACAGCCAGCCAACAGCCAACAGCCAACAGCCAACAGCCAACAGCCAACAGCCCACAGCCAACAGCCAACAGCCAACAGCCAACAGCCAACAGCCAACAGCCAACAGCCAACAGCCAACAGCCAACAGCCAACAGCCAACAGCCAACAGCCAACAGCCAACAGCCAACAGCCAACAGCCAACAGCCAACAGCCAACAGCCAACAGCCAACAGCCAACAGCCAACAGCCAACAGCCAACAGCCAACAGCCAACAGCCAACAGCCAACAGCCAACAGCCAACAGCCAACAGCCAACAGCCAACAGCCAACAGCCAACAGCCAACAGCCAACAGCCAACAGCCAACAGCCAACAGCCAACAGCCAACAGCCAACAGCCAACAGCCAACAGCCAACAGCCAACAGCCAACAGCCAACAGCCAACAGCCAACAGCCAACAGCCAACAGCCAACAGCCAACAGCCAACAGCCAACAGCCAACAGCCAACAGCCAACAGCCAACAGCCAACAGCCAACAGCCAACAGCCAACAGCCAACAGCCAACAGCCAACAGCCAACAGCCAACAGCCAACAGCCAACAGCCAACAGCCAACAGCCAACAGCCAACAGCCAACAGCCAACAGCCAACAGCCAACAGCCAACAGCCAACAGCCAACAGCCAACAGCCAACAGCCAACAGCCAACAGCCAACAGCCAACAGCCAACAGCCAACAGCCAACAGCCAACAGCCAACAGCCAACAGCCAACAGCCAACAGCCAACAGCCAACAGCCAACAGCCAACAGCCAACAGCCAACAGCCAACAGCCAACAGCCAACAGCCAACAGCCAACAGCCAACAGCCAACAGCCAACAGCCAACAGCCAACAGCCAACAGCCAACAGCCAACAGCCAACAGCCAACAGCCAACAGCCAACAGCCAACAGCCAACAGCCAACAGCCAACAGCCAACAGCCAACAGCCAACAGCCAACAGCCAACAGCCAACAGCCAACAGCCAACAGCCAACAGCCAACAGCCAACAGCCAACAGCCAACAGCCAACAGCCAACAGCCAACAGCCAACAGCCAACAGCCAACAGCCAACAGCCAACAGCCAACAGCCAACAGCCAACAGCCAACAGCCAACAGCATCACTATTAGCTAAAATAGCTTTATCAGCTATATATGACGCGGATATGCATCGAGCGTCTGAAAAATTCCAGAGCCGCCTCCATTCGAGATACCCCCGCAGAGATTGTTACGTGGTCAGTGTCATCGAGCGTCTGAAAAATTCCAGAGCCGCCTCCATTCGAGATACCCCCGCAGAGATTGTTACGTGGTCAGTGTCATCGAGCGTCTGAAAAATTCCAGAGCCGCCTCCATTCGAGATACCCCCGCAGAGATTGTTACGTGGTCAGTGTCATCGAGCGTCTGAAAAATTCCAGAGCCGCCTCCATTCGAGATACCCCGCAGCGATTGTTACGTGTTCTGTTTCATCTCGGTTCTGAAAAATTCCAGAGCCGCCTCCATTCGAGATACCCCCGCAGAGATTGTTACGTGGTCAGTGTCATCGAGCGTCTGAAAAATTCCAGAGCCGCCTCCATTCGAGATACCCCCGCAGAGATTGTTACGTGCTCAGTGTCATCGAGCGTCTGAAAAATTCCAGAGCCGCCTCCATTCGAGATACCCCCGCAGAGATTGTTACGTGCTCAGTGTCATCGAGCGTCTGAAAAATTCCAGAGCCGCCTCCATTCGAGATACCCCCGCAGAGATTGTTACGTGGTCAGTGTCATCGAGCGTCTGAAAATTCCAGAGCCGCCTCCATTCGAGATACCCCCGCAGAGACTGTTACGTTGTCAGTGTCATCGATCGTCTGAAAAATTCCCGATCCGCCTCCATTCGAGTTAGCCCGTGAGAGATTGTTACGTGTTCAGTGTCATCGAGCGTCTGAAAAATTCCAGAGCCGCCTCCATTCGAGATACCCCCGCAGAGATTGTTACGTGCTCAGTGTCATCGAGCGTCTGAAAAATTCCAGAGCCGCCTCCATTCGAGATACCCCCGCAGAGATTGTTACGTGCTCAGTGTCATCGAGCGTCTGAAAAATTCCAGAGCCGCCTCCATTCGAGATACCACGGCAGAGATTGTTACGTGGTCAGTGTCATCGAGCGTCTGAAAAATTCCAGAGCCGCCTCCATTCGAGATACCCCCGCAGAGATTGTTACGTGGTCAGTGTCATCGAGCGTCTGAAAAATTCCAGAGCCGCCTCCATTCGAGATACCCCCGCAGAGATTGTTACGTGGTCAGTGTCATCGAGCGTCTGAAAAATTCCAGAGCCGCCTCCATTCGAGATACCCCCGCAGAGATTGTTACGTGGTCAGTGTCATCGAGCGTCTGAAAAATTCCAGAGCCGCCTCCATTCGAGATACCCCCGCAGAGATTGTTACGTGGTCAGTGTCATCGAGCGTCTGAAAAATTCCAGAGCCGCCTCCATTCGAGATACCCCCCGCAGAGATTGTTACGTGGTCAGTGTCATCGAGCGTCTGAAAAATTCCAGAGCCGCCTCCATTCGAGATACCCCGCAGAGATTGTTACGTGGTCAGTGTCATCGAGCGTCTGAAAAATTCCAGAGCCGCCTCCATTCGAGATACCCCGCAGAGATTGTTACGTGGTCAGTGTCATCGAGCGTCTGAAAAATTCCAGAGCCGCCTCCATTCGAGATACCCCCGCAGAGATTGTTACGTGGTCAGTGTCATCGAGCGTCTGAAAAATTCCAGAGCCGCCTCCATTCGAGATACCCCCGCAGAGACTGTTACGTGGTCAGTGTCATCGAGCGTCTGAAAAATTCCAGAGCCGCCTCCATTCGAGATACCCCCGCAGAGACTGTTACGTGGTCAGTGTCATCGAGCGTCTGAAAAATTCCAGAGCCGCCTCCATTCGAGATACCCCCGCAGAGAGTGTTACGTGGTCAGTGTCATCGAGCGTCTGAAAAATTCCAGAGCCGCCTCCATTCGAGATACCCTTCGCAGAGTTTGTTTCGTGGTCAGTGTCATCGAGCGTCTGAAAAATTCCAGAGCCGCCTCCATTCGAGATACCCCCGCAGAGACTGTTACGTGGTCAGTGTCATCGAGCGTCTGAAAAATTCCAGAGCCGCCTCCATTCGAGATACCCCCGCAGAGACTGTTACGTGGTCAGTGTCATCGAGCGTCTGAAAAATTCCAGAGCCGCCTCCATTCGAGATACCCCCGCAGAGACTGTTACGTGGTCAGTGTCATCGAGCGTCTGAAAAATTCCAGAGCCGCCTCCATTCGAGATACCCTTCGCAGAGATTGTTACGTGGTCAGTGTCATCGAGCGTCTGAAAAAATCCCGAGCCGCCTCCACTCTATTTCCCGCCCCCTAGACTGTTACGTGGTCAGTGTCATCGAGCGTCTGAAAAATTCCAGAGCCGCCTCCATTCGAGATACCCCCGCAGAGACTGTTACGTGGTCAGTGTCATCGAGCGTCTGAAAAATTCCAGAGCCGCCTCCATTCGAGATACCCCCGCAGAGACTGTTACGTGGTCAGTGTCATCGAGCGTCTGAGAGATTCCAGAGCCGCCTCCATTCGAGATACCCCGCAGAGATTGTTACGTGGTCAGTGTCATCGAGCGTCTGAAAAATTCCAGAGCCGCCTCCATTCGAGATACCCCGCAGAGATTGTTACGTGGTCAGTGTCATCGAGCGTCTGAAAAATTCCAGAGCCGCCTCCATTCGAGATACCCCCGCAGAGATTGTTACGTGGTCAGTGTCATCGAGCGTCTGAAAAATTCCAGAGCCGCCTCCATTCGAGATACCCCGCAGAGACTGTTACGTGGTCAGTGTCATCGAGCGTCTGAAAAATTCCAGAGCCGCCTCCATTCGAGATACCCCCGCAGAGATTGTTACGTGGTCAGTGTCATCGAGCGTCTGAAAAATTCCAGAGCCGCCTCCATTCGAGATACCCCCGCAGAGATTGTTACGTGGTCAGTGTCATCGAGCGTCTGAAAAATTCCAGAGCCGCCTCCATTCGAGATACCCCCGCAGAGATTGTTACGTGGTCAGTGTCATCGAGCGTCTGAAAAATTCCAGAGCCGCCTCCATTCGAGATACCCCCGCAGAGATTGTTACGTGGTCAGTGTCATCGAGCGTCTGAAAAATTCCAGAGCCGCCTCCATTCGAGATACCCCGCAGAGATTGTTACGTGGTCAGTGTCATCGAGCGTCTGAAAAATTCCAGAGCCGCCTCCATTCGAGATACCCCCGCAGAGATTGTTACGTGGTCAGTGTCATCGAGCGTCTGAAAAATTCCAGAGCCGCCTCCATTCGAGATACCCCGCAGAGATTGTTACGTGGTCAGTGTCATCGAGCGTCTGAAGATGTCAAGAGCCGCCTCCCTTCGAGATACCCCCGCAGAGATTGTTACGTGGTCAGTGTCATCGAGCGTCTGAAAAATTCCAGAGCCGCCTCCATTCGAGATACCCCCGCAGAGATTGTTACGTGGTCAGTGTCATCGAGCGTCTGAAAAATTCCAGAGCCGCCTCCATTCGAGATACCCCGCAGAGATTGTTACGTGGTCAGTGTCATCGAGCGTCTGAAAAATTCCAGAGCCGCCTCCATTCGAGATACCCCGCAGAGATTGTTACGTGGTCAGTGTCATCGAGCGTCTGAAAAATTCCAGAGCCGCCTCCATTCGAGATACCCCCGCAGAGATTGTTACGTGGTCAGTGTCATCGAGCGTCTGAAAAATTCCAGAGCCGCCTCCATTCGAGATACCCCCGCAGAGATTGTTACGTGGTCAGTGTCATCGAGCGTCTGAAAAATTCCAGAGCCGCCTCCATTCGAGATACCCCCGCAGAGATTGTTACGTGGTCAGTGTCATCGAGCGTCTGAAAAATTCCAGAGCCGCCTCCATTCGAGATACCCCCGCAGAGATTGTTACGTGGTCAGTGTCATCGAGCGTCTGAAAAATTCCAGAGCCGCCTCCATTCGAGATACCCCCGCAGAGATTGTTACGTGGTCAGTGTCATCGAGCGTCTGAAAAATTCCAGAGCCGCCTCCATTCGAGATACCCCCGCAGAGATTGTTACGTGGTCAGTGTCATCGAGCGTCTGAAAAATTCCAGAGCCGCCTCCATTCGAGATACCCCCGCAGAGATTGTTACGTGGTCAGTGTCATCGAGCGTCTGAAAAATTCCAGAGCCGCCTCCATTCGAGATACCCCCGCAGAGATTGTTACGTGGTCAGTGTCATCGAGCGTCTGAAAAATTCCAGAGCCGCCTCCATTCGAGATACCCCCGCAGAGATTGTTACGTGGTCAGTGTCATCGAGCGTCTGAAAAATTCCAGAGCCGCCTCCATTCGAGATACCCCCGCAGAGATTGTTACGTGGTCAGTGTCATCGAGCGGCTGAAAAATTCCAGAGCCGCCTCCCTTCGATTCTGCCCCTCAGAGATTGTTACGTGGTCAGTGTCATCGAGCGTCTGAAAAATTCCAGAGCCGCCTCCATTCGAGATACCCCCGCAGAGATTGTTACGTGGTCAGTGTCATCGAGCGTCTGAAAAATTCCAGAGCCGCCTCCATTCGAGATACCCCCGCAGAGATTGTTACGTGGTCAGTGTCATCGAGCGTCTGAAAAATTCCAGAGCCGCCTCCATTCGAGATACCCCCGCAGAGATTGTTACGTGGTCAGTGTCATCGAGCGTCTGAAAAATTCCAGAGCCGCCTCCATTCGAGATACCCCCGCAGAGATTGTTACGTGGTCAGTGTCATCGAGCGTCTGAAAAATTCCAGAGCCGCCTCCATTCGAGATACCCCGCAGAGATTGTTACGTGGTCAGTGTCATCGAGCGTCTGAAAAATTCCAGAGCCGCCTCCATTCGAGATACCCCCGCAGAGATTGTTACGTGGTCAGTGTCATCGAGCGTCTGAAAAATTCCAGAGCCGCCTCCATTCGAGATACCCCGCAGAGATTGTTACGTGGTCAGTGTCATCGAGCGTCTGAAAAATTCCAGAGCCGCCGCTTTTCGAGATACCCCCGCAGAGACTGTTACGTGGTCAGTGTCAGCGAGCCTCTGAAAAATTCCAGAGCCGCCTCCATTCGAGATACCCCGCAGAGATTGTTACGTGGTCAGTGTCATCGAGCGTCTGAAAAATTCCAGAGCCGCCTCCATTCGAGATACCCCCGCAGAGATTGTTACGTGGTCAGTGTCATCGAGCGTCTGAAAAATTCCAGAGCCGCCTCCATTCGAGATAACCCCGCAGAGATAGTTACGAGGTCAGTGTCATCGAGCGTCTGAAAAATTCCAGAGCCGCCTCCATTCGAGATACCCCCGCAGAGATTGTTACGTGGTCAGTGTCATCGAGCGTCTGAAAAATTCCAGAGCCGCCTCCATTCGAGATACCCCCGCAGAGATTGTTACGTGGTCAGTGTCATCGAGCGTCTGAAAAATTCCAGAGCCGCCTCCATTCGAGATACCCCGCAGAGATTGTTACGTGGTCAGTGTCATCGAGCGTCTGAAAAATTCCAGAGCCGCCTCCATTCGAGATACCCCCGCAGAGACTGTTACGTGGTCAGTGTCATCGAGCGTCTGAAAATTCCAGAGCCGCCTCCATTCGAGATACCCCCGCAGAGACTGTTACGTGGTCAGTGTCATCGAGCGTCTGAAAAATTCCAGAGCCGCCTCCATTCGAGATACCCCCGCAGAGACTGTTACGTGGTCAGTGTCATCGAGCGTCTGAAAAATTCCAGAGCCGCCTCCATTCGAGATCCCCCCGCAGAGACGGGTACGGCCACAGTGTCATCGAGCGTCTGAACAATTCCCGAGCCGCCTCCATTCGAGATACCACCTCAGAGACTGTTACGTGGTCAGTGTCATCGAGCGTCTGAAAAATTCCAGAGCCGCCTCCATTCGAGATACCCCCGCAGAGACTGTTACGTGGTCAGTGTCATCGAGCGTCTGAAAAATTCCAGAGCCGCCTCCATTCGAGATACCCCCGCAGAGATTGTTACGTGGTCAGTGTCATCGAGCGTCTGAAAAATTCCAGAGCCGCCTCCATTCGAGATAGCCCCGCAGAGATTGTTACGTGGTCAGTGTCATCGAGCGTCTGAAAAATTCCAGAGCCGCCTCCATTCGAGATAGCCCCGCAGAGATTGTTACGTGGTCAGTGTCATCGAGCGTCTGAAAAATTCCAGAGCCGCCTCCATTCGAGATACCCCCGCAGAGATTGTTACGTGGTCAGTGTCATCGAGCGTCTGAAAAATTCCAGAGCCGCCTCCATTCGAGATACACCCGCAGAGATTGTTACGTGGTCAGTGTCATCGAGCGTCTGAAAAATTCCAGAGCCGCCTCCATTCGAGATACCCCCGCAGAGATTGTTACGTGGTCAGTGTCATCGAGCGTCTGAAAAATTCCAGAGCCGCCTCCATTCGAGATACCCCCGCAGAGATTGTTACGTGGTCAGTGTCATCGAGCGTCTGAAAAATTCCAGAGCCGCCTCCATTCGAGATACCCCCGCAGAGATTGTTACGTGGTCAGTGTCATCGAGCGTCTGAAAAATTCCAGAGCCGCCTCCATTCGAGATACCCCCGCAGAGATTGTTACGTGGTCAGTGTCATCGAGCGTCTGAAAAATTCCAGAGCCGCCTCCATTCGAGATACCCCCGCAGAGATTGTTACGTGGTCAGTGTCATCGAGCGTCTGAAAATTCCAGAGCCGCCTCCATTCGAGATACCCCCAGAGATTGTTACGTGGTCAGTGTCATCGAGCGTCTGAAAAATTCCAGAGCCGCCTCCATTCGAGATACCCCCGCAGAGATTGTTACGTGGTCAGTGTCATCGAGCGTCTGAAAAATTCCAGAGCCGCCTCCATTCGAGATACAACCGCAGAGATTGTTACGTGGTCAGTGTCATCGAGCGTCTGAAAAATTCCAGAGCCGCCTCCATTCGAGATACCCCCGCAGAGATTGTTACGTGGTCAGTGTCATCGAGCGTCTGAAAAATTCCAGAGCCGCCTCCATTCGAGATACCCCCGCAGAGATTGTTACGTGGTCAGTGTCATCGAGCGTCTGAAAAATTCCAGAGCCGCCTCCATTCGAGATAGCCCCGCAGAGATTGTTACGTGGTCAGTGTCATCGAGCGTCTGAAAAATTCCAGAGCCGCCTCCATTCGAGATACCCCCGCAGAGATTGTTACGTGGTCAGTGTCATCGAGCGTCTGAAAAATTCCAGAGCCGCCTCCATTCGAGATACCCCGCAGAGATTGTTAAGTGGTCAGTGTCATCGAGCGTCTGAAAAATTCCAGAGCCGCCTCCATTCGAGATACCCCCGCAGAGATTGTTACGTGGTCAGTGTCATCGAGCGTCTGAAAAATTCCAGAGCCGCCTCCATTCGAGATACCCCGCAGAGATTGTTACGTGGTCAGTGTCATCGAGCGTCTGAAAAATTCCAGAGCCGCCTCCATTCGAGATACCCCCGCAGAGATTGTTACGTGGTCAGTGTCATCGAGCGTCTGAAAAATTCCAGAGCCGCCTCCATTCGAGATACCCCCAGCAGAGATTGTTACGTGGTCAGTGTCATCGAGCGTCTGAAAAATTCCAGAGCCGCCTCCATTCGAGATACCCCGCAGAGATTGTTACGTGCTCAGTGTCATCGAGCGTCTGAAAAATTCCAGAGCCGCCTCCATTCGAGATACCCGCGCTTAGTTTGTTACGTGCTCAGTGTCATCGAGCGTCTGAAAAATTCCAGAGCCGCCTCCATTCGAGATACCCCCGCAGAGATTGTTACGTGCTCAGTGTCAACGACCGGCTGAAAAATTACAGAGCCGACTCCATGCGAGATACCCCCGCAGAGATAGTTACGTGGTCTGTGTCATCGAGCGTCTGAAAAATTCCAGAGCCGCCTCCATTCGAGATACCCCGCAGAGATTGTTACGTGGTCAGTGTCATCGAGCGTCTGAAAATTCCAGAGCCGCCTCCATTCGAGATACCCTTCGCAGATTGTTACGTGGTCAGTGTCATCGAGCGCCTGAAAAATTCCAGAGCCGCCTCCATTCGAGATACCCTTCGCAGAGATTGTTACGTGGTCAGTGTCATCGAGCGCCTGAAAAATTCCAGAGCCGCCTCCATTCGAGATACCCTTCGCAGATTGTTACGTGGTCAGTGTCATCGAGCGCCTGAAAAATTCCAGAGCCGCCTCCATTCGAGATACCCCCGCAGAGATTGTTACGTGGTCAGTGTCATCGAGCGTCTGAAATATTCCAGAGCCGCTCCATTCGAGAGATACCCCGCAGAGATTGTTACGTGGTCAGTGTCATCGAGCGCCTGAAAAATTCCAGAGCCGCCTCCATTCGAGATACCCTTCGCAGAGATTGTTACGTGGTCAGTGTCATCGAGCGTCTGAAAAATTCCAGAGCCGCCTCCATTCGAGATACCCCCGCAGAGATTGTTACGTGGTCAGTGTCATCGAGCGTCTGAAAAATTCCAGAGCCGCCTCCATTCGAGATACCCCCGCAGAGATTGTTACGTGGTCAGTGTCATCGAGCGTCTGAAAAATTCCAGAGCCGCCTCCATTCGAGATACCCCCGCAGAGATTGTTACGTGGTCAGTGTCATCGAGCGTCTGAAAAATTCCAGAGCCGCCTCCATTCGAGATACCCCCGCAGAGATTGTTACGTGGTCAGATGTAATATCCTCAACACCGACCCGCCTCCAAAAAAATCTAAACGGGGGGTTGGGGTTCGGGTGGGGAGTTAGGGGGGGAGCTTTTATATATGGGCCAGGCGACTTAAAATCTTTTTTACTAACCATCAGCAACCACCACAACTTTTCTCTACCACCAACCCCTAACTACTCAACACTCTGCCCTCTTTCTTCTTCCACCTTCTTCATATTACTCTTATTTTTTTAAAAAAAAAACTTTATCAAACAATTACATTTATTTACAATATAAAATATACATAACAATATAACATACTATTTATATTACTACTACTACTACTACTACTACTTCTACTACTACTACTATACTACTACTACTATACTACTACTACTACTATACTACTACTACTATACTGCTGCTACTGCTGTAGCTATGCTGCTATGCTGCTACTACTGTACTGCTGCTAGTATACTACTATATGCTGTAGTATATGCTACTAGTAGTACTGCTACTGCTGGTAGTACTACTATAGTAGTATATTAGTAGCATAGTAGTAGTAGTATATACTACTGTATAATAGTAATTATAATAGTAGTACTACTAGTACTGTATATAGTAGTATAATAGTAGTAGCAGTAGTACAGTATAATAGCAGTGCAGTATAGCAGCAGCAGTATAATAGCAGCAGCAGCAGCAGCAGCAGCAGCAGCAGCAGCAGCAGCAGTAGTAAGTGCAGCAGTAGCAGCAGCAGCAGCAGCAGCAGCAGCAGCAGCAGTATAGCAGCAGCAGCAGCAGCAGCAGCAGCAGCAGTACAGCAGCAGCAGTAGCAGCAGCAGTAGTAGCAGCAGCAGCATAGCAGCAGCAGCAGCAGCAGTAGCAGTAGTAGTATAGTAGTAGTAGCAGTATAGTAGTAAGTAGTAGTATAGTAGTAGTAGTAGTATAGTAGTAGTAGTAGTATAGTAGTAGTATAGTAGTAGTAGTAGTATAGTAGTAGTAGTAGTAGTATAGTAGTAGTAGTAGTAGTATAGTAGTAGTACTGTATAGTAGTAGTACTGTATAGTAGTAGTACTGTATAGTAGTAGTACTGTATAGTAGTAGTACTGTATAGTAGTAGTACTGTATAATAGTAGTACTGTATAGTAGTAGTACTGTATAGTAGTAGTAGTATAGTAGTAGTAGTAGTATAGTAGTAGTAGTAGTATAGTAGTAGTAGCGTAGTAGTAGTAGCGTAGTAGTAGTAGCGTAGTAGTAGTAGCGTAGTAGTAGTAGCGTAGTAGTAGTAGCGTAGTAGTAGTAGCGTAGTAGTAGTAGTAGCGTAGTAGTAGTAGTAGCGTAGTAGTAGTAGTAGCGTAGTAGTAGTAGTAGCGTAGTAGTAGTAGTAGCGTAGTAGTAGTAGCGTAGTAGTAGTAGTAGCGTAGTAGTAGTAGTAGTAGCGTAGTAGCAGTAGTAGTACAGCAGCAGCATAGCAGCAGTAGTAGTACAGCAGCAGCACAGTATAGCAGCAGTACAGTAGCAGCAGCAGCAGTACAGCAGCAGCATAGCAGCAGCAGCAGCAGCAGCAGCAGCAGCAGCAGCAGCAGCAGCAGCAGCAGTAGCAGCAGTAGCAGCAGCAGCAGCAGTACAGCAGCAGTATAGCAGTAGCAGCAGCAGCATAGTAGCAGCATAGCAGCAGCAGCAGCAGCAGTAGCAGTAGCAGCAGCAGCAGCAGCAGTAGCAGTATAGCAGTAGCAGCACAGCAGCAGCAGTACAGCAGCAGCAGCAGCAGCAGCAGCAGCATAGCAGCAGTACAGCAGCAGCAGCATAGTAGCAGTAGTATAGTAGTAGTATAGTAGTAGTATAGTAGTAGTATAGTAGTAGTATAGTAGTAGTATAGTAGTATAGTAGTAGTATAGTAGTAGTATAGTAGTAGTATAGTAGTAGTATAGTAGTAGTATAGTAGTAGTATAGTAGTAGTATAGTAGTAATATAGTAGTAGTATAGTAGTAGTATAGTAGTAGTATAGTAGTAGTATAGTAGTAGTGTAGTAGTAGTATAGTAGTAGTATAGTAGTAGTAGTATAGTAGTAGTATAATAGTAGTAGTATAGTAGTAGTAGTATAGTAGTAGTATAATAGTAGTATAGTACTAGTAATATAGTAGTAATATTATAACATAATAGCAATATAAAAGTAATATAATAATAATAATATAATAGTTGTATAATAGTAATATAATACTAGTATAATAATAATATAATAGTAATGTAGTAGTAATATATTAGTAGTATTATAATATATAGTAATAATAGTAGTAGTATTATAATATATAGTAGTAATAGTAGCATAATATAATAATAATAATATAATAATAATATAATTGTAATATAACAGTAATATAATAATATTAATATAATATTAATATAATATTAATATAATAGTAATATAATAATAGTAATATAATAATAGAATAGTAATACAATAATTATATAATAGCAATACAATAGTAATATAATAGTATTATAACAATGATATAATATTATTTATAATAATAATAATATTATAACAATGATATAATAGTAATATAATAAACAATCATAATAAAAAATAAATATATAATTAAAATTATATAATATTTTATACTATAATATATTAGGTTGGCAAGTATCTCCCTTCCGCTTTTTTTTTTTTTTTTTTTTTTAAATAACTGCGAAATTCAAAAGACCAGAAGGCGGAAGGGAGATATTTGCCAACCTAATATTTAATATAAAATCCAATTTAACTTATAAATTTTACAAAAAGTAAGAAACTACAATATATTTTGGCAAGTATATGAATTTTATTAACCCTTTCGATAACAGTTGCTTCATATAATCATAATTTTTGGTACATTTCAACTTTTTCAAGTATATCTCAAATTAACTTTATTTTCAACAATCATTTAAATTCATTATCTATATTATCAATTGAAAATGTAATAACTAAAAAACACATAATTAAAAAATGTAAAAATTGCCAAATGATATTGTATTTTATATAACTGAATAGTATAATGGCCAAATTTACATAACAATTATCTTTTCATCTGCCAAAAACCATTTAAAAACGTCCCCCAAAATTACTTATTTTTATTTATGTTTAAAATTATACATACACTGTCGTGCATAAATCATCGCCATATGAATAACATAAGAAACGTGTTGATATAATTCAATAAATCGTTAAATAAATAAACAAAATATCCAATTGAAAATACATATAATAAATATTATATAATGAATAAATAAAATGAATATTATATTTATTTTCAATTAATTTTTTTTTTAATTCCACTTCATTGAATTATATCAATAAATTGCTTATATTACCCATATGACGATGACTTATGCACATCTGTTTACATATTAAAATACTAAATGCATTTAAGAAGTTAATAAATATAATTCAATAATCTATCATGGAAAAATGCAACTTACAAATGGAAGACGGCCGAAATATTTTTACACACGAGCAGCCGATACCCTTGGAGTGAGTCTGCGTACATGTACATACGTACAAAAACATGTAAATATAATATACGTACAAAAACGTCTTCAATATCACTAATATTCAACAATAAAATAAACTTATAAATATAATTACAATTTCAAATATATTCACTAAAAATCAACAATTCTACATCTTATATAACGTTTAAACAAAATTTCAAACTCAAATATTTCATTCGATAATATTAAAATATAAACTTACTCATAATTATAATCTCTAATATAACAACATTTAAAAATTACTAAATAATCCGAAATATAATCAAAATACAAAAATAATTAATCGACCGAAATAATTCCAATCCTAAATATACATCCGATACAAAAACGATCAGTCTCAAATAACAATACAAGAATTATACCATCTAATTATACAAATCATAAATGCAATAATCATTTTCAACTCGCATTTAAAAATAAATTAAATAATTAAAATCTTATACCATAATAAAACGATATTTGATTACATTTTCATAATTGTCATTTGAAACTTTTCTATTTATTAATTTATACATTTTTGTCTTTCAACAAATAAACAAATTATTGAACATTTCAGATTAACACAAATTTCTACTCATTTTCAATATTCATTATTAACAATTAATTACTAAAATATAAAAAAAAAATATGATATTAATATTAAACAACATTTGTAAAATATCATACAATTATATTGTTTCTTCAATTAAAAATATATTTTTCTTTCTTGTATCATACATAGAAATATATTTTTCTTTCCTGCATCATACATCAAGCTTGTTAGCTTGAAAAGTCATCATCGAGTAGAAATATCACAACGATGACAACGACCAAATAAACTAATCCCAAAGAAATAGTCGACAAATTCTACATAGATGCTGATAACTCATTGCAGGTATATTCTGAAATCATTATATATGTTATTAAAAACAATTATACTAACTAAATAAATATATATATATATATATATATATATATATATATATATATATATATATATCAACATTAATAAAATCAAAAATTACTAAAATTAACAATTAATATTCTTTAAAAAAGAAATCAAATTCAAAAAATATTTATTATTATATTTCCTATTAACTACAATTCAATGTATATATTAAATACAAAAAAAAATATCAATTACAATATATAATAATACAAATATATATTAAACAAAAATACTTACATTATTTCTAATACAAAAAAACCACAGAATCACGAACCCATTAAGCCAAAAACCAATAATGAAACAACAAACCAACAATTCTATCAATGATCAAAGAGCAACAATCTGGAAAAAATACTCTTATATATAAATCTTAATAAATAAATATATATACTCATCCCTCAATTTACGCGAGACTTTTTTTACGCTGCAAATTATACCTCTATTTACGCGAGACATTTTTTACGCGGTATTGATTTACACAGCAATTTTTATACGCGATCAGATGGATTTCATTTTATATAATTTTTCATGGAATTTATTTGATGCATGATTGGTATATATTTATGGAATGACGCATATTCTAACATACAAAAAACGAATAACAGCACGATAAAAATATATAAAAAATTGATTGTTTTAAATTATAGTAGCAATAGCGACACCAAATAAAATTTATCTACTTTTCTCTTTTAAAATGTCATTATTTATTTTTTTTGCTAAGCTATGCGAAATAAATATATGTTTGTACAACTTTACTAGCTTTTATTTCCAATATTTTTTCTATTGTACTAACAAACTCAATTTACACGATTTTCATTCGAATAAAACAAATCCACGTAGAACAGATACTCCGCGTAAATTGAGGTACGGGGTATATATATTGAATACAAAAAATAAACACTCATAAAAATAATTTAATAAACATATAAACTAATATAAATAAACATCTACAATACTTACATTGGTATTTGAAGATAATAAAGTCGAGAAATACGAAACATCACATTAAATGACAGATAAAATCAAAAACTCAACAACCTATAGCCATCAACTACTTATTCCGATCCATTACTTAATACTCAGATGAATAATCTAAAAAAAATATATTTTTTAAAAGCCATACAAATTTCATGTAGAAAATATTACACACTTTTAATTCTTAAAATAAATACAATATTATAATTGACATATAAATAATTATACAATAGATATTAACTTACATTATTATTGACAACAATAATCTTATCCATATTAAAACTGTTCAAAATCGAAAAACATTGAAACGAAGAATCGATTAAACCACAAAATCAATAGAACCAACAATCGATGAAATTATCAATAACTGAAAAATAATAAAATGTATATTAACTACACACAATGTATACAATATATTTTTATACAATATAGTAACAAATTTATATAAATAGAAACTTACATTATTTCGAACAATAATCTTGAAAATAATATCGACTACAACAAAACCACACACAATCCAGAATCATTAAACCGAACGACAAATCAAACCATGAATACCTAAAAATTCACATAATAATTATTATCAACACAATGTATATAACATAAATTTATATATATATATATATATATATATATATATATATATATATATATATATATATATATATATATCGATAATTAACATAAAAAAAACTTTATTAAAAAAATATCAACATTTAAATAAAAACAAACACTTCAAATTAAACAATTATAAAAAGAAAACTAATTATTTATCCAATCCAATAATATTTAATATAAAAATTATTCAATAATAAAAATTTAAACTCTCCTATGCACTATTGTTAACCACATCAACGAAACTTCTAAAATGAAATCATTAAATGTCCATTTTAATAACATACACTCTTCACAAATTACACATTATGAAGAAAATGAAAATTTAAAATATGTACTTTACAATTTCATAAATGATTTCATAAATTTAATGAAATCAATTCGAAATACAATATCAATCTTTAAATCTCAAATAATCGCAATTACACGAAAACAATTATAATTCAATAAACGACAGATATTTTAAATCACAAATCGACAATTAACATTCATATATGAACAATAAATTATATAAGTGAATTAATTTATAAAATTACAGATCTTAATAAAAATAACTAGGAACACATTTTAAATTCAGCTATTTTTACATAATTTACATTTTTAAATGTATATATTTCTAACAATTAATTAAAATAATATTTATATAAAATTATCAAGTACAATTACATACACATCTATACAAATTGAAACTTTTATTTAAAAACAATGATTTTGCTTCAAATTGAAATGATATTGAACTAGTCGATAATAAATTAAAATGTTACTAAAACCTCAATAATCACCTGTAAAGATAACTAGAAAATTAACTATCTATACATACGACGATATTAACTTTTCAAAATCTTTTTACTATAGATACAAATTTATTCGAAATTAATTAGCAAAATATTCATCTAAATAATTAATTACTATATGACGAGAAAAATGATTTAATCATTTTCTATATAACATATATCTACATAAAATTACAACTATATCCGTTTATAATAAAATGAAATCGAATGTAATGTATCTATGATTATTATCATATTTAAAATAATAATTAAATTAATTTCTATATTAAAATTCAGTTATTAAATATGCATAAATAATATAGCAAATCTGCACAAATAAAATGAATACGATTTATCAAAAACAATTAGTAAAATATAAGTGAAATAATTACAATTCATACGACAGTACAATGTTAGATTTTAAACTCAATATATAAATTAAAATAAATGAAAATTTATTTTGTCATTCGAATATTAAAAAGAAATCAAACACAAAAAAATGATTAAAACAATTAGAATCTCAAGTAACGTTCTAATTCAAATATTAAAAAAATTAGGTTCTCGAATATAATTTCTATTCTAATATTTAAAATAATAAAAAAAGTAATGCCCATAAATGATTGAAATAAATTACTAGTTCAAACAAAATCACTATTAAAATATTAAAAATAATAAAATTAATTGGAGTTCACAAATGATTAAAATAACTAACATCTCAAATATCATTATTATTCAAATATTTAAAATATTGAAATTAATTAAAGTCCACAAATGATTAAAATATAATTACAATCTCACATATAATCACTATTCGAATATTGAAAATATTAAAAAAAAATACATTTCACAAATAATTTAAAAAATTAAATCCTCAAATATTATTATTCAAATATTCAAAATAACAATAATAATAAAATAATTATTTAAATAATTAAAATCACAAATATACCTTATATTCAAATATATATAGAAAAAATAATTAAAATAATTACTATTTTAAATATAATCACCATTGAAATATTAATCTCCAAAAATAATTAAAAACGCCAATATAGTTATTATTTGAATATTAAAAAGAAATCAAGTACAAAAATGATTAAAACAATTATAATCTCAAATAACGTTCTAATTCAAATATTAAAAAAAATATAAAATAATTAAAAATCAAAACTGATTAAAAAAAATACAATTTCAAATATAGCCACTATTCAAATATTAAAAAATAAATAAAGTTCACAAATAATTGAAAAAAATTAGGTTCTCGAATATAATTTCTATTCTAATATTTAAAATAATAAAAAAAAGTAATGTCCATAAATGATTGAATTAAATTACTAGTTCAAACATAATCACTATTTAAATATTAAAAATAATAAAATCAATTAGAGTCCACAAATAATTAAAATAACTAACATCTCAAATATAATTATTATTCAAATATTTAAAATATTGAAATTAATTAAAGGCCACAAATGATTAAAATATAATTATAACCTCAAATATAGCCACTATTCGAATATTGAAAATATTAAAGAAAAAATACATTTCACAAATAATTTAAGAAATTAAATCCTTAAATATCATCATTCAAATATTCAAAATAATAATAATAAAATAATTATTTAAATAATTAAAATCACAAATATACCTTATATTCAAATATATATATATATATATATATATATATAGAGAGAGAGAGAGAGAGAGAGAGAGAAATAATTACTATTTTAAATATAACCACCATTAAAATATTAATCTCTAAAAATAATTAAAAACACCAATATAGTTATTATTCGAATATTAAAAAGAAATCAAACACAAAAAATAATTAAAACAATTAGAATCTCAACGTTCTAATTCAAATATTAAAAAATAAATAAAGTTCACAAATAATTAAAAAAATTAGGTTGTCGGATATAATTTCTATTCTAATATTTAAAACAATTAAAAAAGCTAATAGTTAATTAAAAAATAAAGTAAAAAGCTTTGTTTTGTATCAATTTTTTTCAGACATTCGAAATTTTTTTTAAGCATTTTTTATTTCTTGATTTTTTTTTATTCACATTTTAGAGTAATTTCACTTTGTAGCTTTTATTTTATACAATTTTCGAAAATTACGAAACGTATCCCTAATTTTTCAATGTAAATTAAATCTCTTTTTGTGCGATTTTCTGCAGAACGTATCTACCGCATAAAAACAGACTAAGATGTATTAAAATTAATTAAAATCCACAAATAATTAAAATATAATTACAATCTCACATATAACCACTATTCGAATATAGAAAATATTAAAAAAAAATACATTTCACAAATAATTTAAAAAATTATGCCCTCAAATATTATTATTATTATTCAAATATTTAAAATAATAAAATAAAAAAAATAGTTGAATAATTAGGATCACAAATATACTTTATATTCAAATATATATAGAAAAAAAATGATTAAAATAATTAACTTGTCAAATATAATTTTCATTCAAATATTTACAATAATAACAAAAAAATAATAACAAAAAATCCATAAATGTTTAAAATAATTACTATTTCAAATATAATCACTATTAAAATATTAAAAATAATACACTTAATTAAAATCCAGAAATAATTAAAATAACTAAGATATCAAATATTGAAATTAATAAAGTTCACAAATAATTAGATTCTCAAAGATTATTATTATTCAAATTGTTCAAATATTATATTTGAAAAAAAAATATACATAAATCATGATATTGACAAATTTAAATTAAACGAATGATTTATTCCCAAGTAAACATTTTATAAAAATGTTCAATAATATTAATGAATAAAAATTAAATTTTAACCAAACGAACAATGCTTTTAAAATCGACTATCTTTATATTATTCGAATATTGACGAATCATAACCGTATTGAAATTTATATAAATACACCTAATAATTTTACCTACTCTTCGAATCCAATACGATTTTTCAAATTAACGACTGACTTATTAATTTAATAACCTCGACTATCGATCAACAATTAAAATATTGAAATAAATATATCAAAATTTAAATTCGACACATTTTCAAAACAAATATTGCTTTATTACTAGACTATGAGACGAATGTCGCAACTACTCGCAAGATGTTATAAATTGCAAATGAGCAATTTCAAAAACACTACAATTTCAAAAAACTACAATTTCAAAACACTACAATTTCAAAAAAACTACAATTTCAAAAAACTATAATTTGAAAACACTACAATTTCAAAAAACTACAATTTCAAAAAACTACAATTTCAAAAAACTACAATTTCAAAAAACTACAATTTCAAAAAAATACAATTTCAAAAAAAAATACAATTTCAAAAAACTACAATTTCAAAAAACTGCAATTTCAAAAAACTCCAATTTCAAAAAAAGTACAATTTCAAAACACTGTAATTTCAAAAAAACTACAATTTCAAAAAAATGCAATTTAAAAAACAAACAATTTCAAAAAAACTACCATTTAAAAAAAATACAATTTCAAAAAAGTACAATTTCAAAAAAACTACAATTTCAAAAAAATGCAATTTCAAAAAATTACAATTTCAAAAAATTACAATTTCAAAAAAACTATTATTTAAAAAAATACTATTTCAAAAAACTACAATTTCAAAAAAACTGCAATTTCAAAAAAATGCAATTTCAAAAATCTACAATTTCAAAAAACTACAATTTCAAAAAAAATACAATTTCAAAACACTACAATTTCAAAAAATTGCAATTTCAAAAAACTACCATTTCAGAAAATTACATTTTCAAAAGATTACAATTTCTAAAAATTAAATATTTTTTTCAATCATTTACTATTTCTTATAGCTAATGCAGTTTACAAATATCTGTTTATTAGATATTAATTATTAGAAACAATTAATTTACTTTAGCACCATTCCAAATAGTTTAACATTTACGATTATAAATAAATATTCATTAAATAAAGACTTTTCGAACGATCTTAGACAAATTGAAACATTAATACTGATACAACCTAATGATATTTCATTCGTTGTAAAAAAAACTGTCAAAGATAATCGATTATTCATTAGAGAAGAACATTTTACATAAAAAGTTACTCCATTTTTAATCAACGATCTTGATATATTTTCAAATTCACAATTTATAACACTGATTCTTATTCGAAAGTTCAGCATTTCATACATATATTGTTATAGAGACCTTTACAAAGACTACTGAAAATTAATTAACAGCGAACTGGCAATAATTATTATCAATCAGAACTATACACATATACAAAATACATGAAGATATATTTCTAAGCGAACGATTATCGCTCAAACGATTCAAATTATATTTCCGTACACAGACGACAGAAAGTTTTACGTTATTTATTATTTTCATTTGAAAATATCAGTAACAACAAAGATTGGATAAATCAATAGTATGTGTGTGTGTGTGATTGTATACATACTTGCAAACATTCAAATTAATAATGTGTTAAGTCCTCTTCGACAACCTAATTCCCCCCAGATATATTGAATAGTGACCTTCGTTTCATATGTTCAATCGTTCTGAATAAATTCCAAAACGTACTACACCGGAACAGAAATCTCATCGACTCGATCACTTTTACAAAAAAAAAACAAAAAAAAAAAAACATATCAGTAGAAAGAAAATTAATATGTAAAAGTAAATATAATACTTCCTGACCTTGGTTCATCGATCTAAAGCTCGGCACTGATCGACATATCCAAAATGATATCAGGAACCAAAAACAAAGATAAATTAATGGAAAATATGTCCTGTCGAATTTGTTCTGACTTGGAATTCATCAGGTGGTGGACGACGAAGGACAACTCGTCGATAATCAATATGTCTTGAAATATAATGTTTTCTTACGATATCAGGTTCTCGAATAACGGAGTATCTTTCAACTTTCGTACATTACATCCAAACACTAAAATAAACAGTATATGTCATCCTACGATATCACCTGATTCGTTTGTGTATGACGAATAATACAATTAAACATACAGATATTAGCTGCGATGATCTATACGATGACAAGTCCCATCGAACCACTTCGAACAGATTAATTAGAACATCTGAAGATTTAATTCTCAATTCAATTTGGAAAAATCTTGCCATAACTTTAACTTCTTGTCAACACACTTTGTCTACTGTTGTAAATTTCTAGATACTCAATTCACGATACGACAGAAATCTGAATCTAAAAAAAAACAAAAAAAAAAAAACGAACGCTTAATTCTATCTATACAAAATGATCGGTCACCCTCTTCGTCGAATCTTCAGAAGATCGTACATATTTCTCATATCACGATGATGGTGAACCCATACCAAATCCTAAATGCTGCGAACACCTTTTTGACTAACGTTCCGAGGCCGACCTCGTCACGTTAACCATCTGTCACTTTGTCGTATCCACGACGACTATGAGGCGACGGTGTTCGCAGGTCCTACAGTACGTCCGACAACTAAACTGAAGCTAACCCAACGATCGGACGCGAGAAGTCCTCGAGTGCAACGACTGCGGTCATGCTTTACGCAATCCAGTCGTGCCGGATTAACCCGGTGATCGCTCGACGGAACGGAAAGGTCGAGCTGGACGAGTAAACTATATTTGCACGGAGGAGACAGGTACCGTCACGAGTCCCCTAGATATGGATGACGGCTGGAAACGCAACGCGATACAACGAGCCATCGCATCGACGGGAAATACGTCGAAGACAACGACTGGTCATATGGTGTTACGTCACAACACCGTCCATATCGAACTCGAGCCGTTACCTATCCTTCGGAACGGAATGTCAAGGGAGAAAACATCCGTCCCGGAACAAGAGCAAAAGGTCACCTAAGCTAGTGAACGTTTTCTAAGAAACGTTGGAACGACGGACGGGATAGTCACGCATCCTCTGGGACCATCCCGTCCGTCCTAACTTCGTCGCCGACGTGTCCGGCAGGCGCCGTGGCACGTCAACACGTGCGGGCCACCCCAACGATTACCATTTCACCGACTCATTTACACCTCCATGGTATCGAGTGACGTAGCCCGGTTGTGCAGGAGATCCCAATATCTCGGTAAACAGTACAAAAAGTAAAGAAACCGAGACTGCTCCTAGCAACGAGTCCCACCAGAATCCGATGCCGCGCCTAAAAACCCTAACGGAGAATACATATCGCGATGCAAAGCTAAATATGCTAACAATTCTAAACAATAACCCCGTCTTCACGATGGTCTAAGAGACATACTAAACCTGTGATAGAGTACGTCGTGCTCAAACATCTCAGCATTTCATCTTTCCACGTCGTAATACAAATATCTGCTCCACGTGCTGCACATACAAGCTGATATCCAATCGTCGAATCAGTTTCATTCGTAACTTGCGAAATACCGAAAAATAATCATTGTTATCTGAAATCAAACAATCGATACGATTAATTATTATAATAATAATAGATAAATAATTTCAAAATTAATTAACCACATGTCGATACAACCCTCATATAAAATCGCCATGTTGGATCGTACCTATGATAAAATAAACATATTTAATATTTAAATAATTTACACTTCTGCCTGTATATTGATACACACACACGCGCATAACATTTTTTTGAACACACTTTGTTAATTTACAAATAATGAACACGATATATAAAATAATTCACAACGTGCACTCAAATAATAAGACGTCCGAGAGATCGGGCGGACAACGACAGACTAGCACCGAAATCCCTTGTTCTAAGCTGACTGAGCATATGCGTGCGCATCAAAATGACCGTTAATTACATAATCGAGTACGCGTTAATAACAAGAATGTTACATAATCATTTATCTCTTAAGCCAGTGAACATTAAACAATGGTTCATCTGAGAATAATTATTATTTTCTTATTTATAATTAATTATTATACATTAGTAAATTCTTTTTCAAGAAACTAATATGTATGAGTATATACCAATACAATAAATTAATATATTCTTAAAACAAAATATTTTTTAATTTTTTTAATATTGAAATACATTTATTTGCTTGGGTTTATTTATCTCTATTCCTTACGATCGTTTCATTCGAAATACTTGTAGGATAAACCGTTCAAAATAAACAGATAAATCATTTATCGGTTTGAATATAAACGAAAAAAAAATCGGAATTAAGAGCGATTTAAAAATAGATAATACTGAACAATTAATCAAAATCGATATTCAAAAAAACGATACGAAATCTTTTCCAGATCATTATGAAACATATCCGAATCTAAACACATACAATTTTCATCTAGTGTAATTAATTAATAAATAATAATAATTTCAAATAAAAAAAGGGTTATGTGTATTCTTATACACATGCCAGAAGTGAAACTTCTTTTCAATAAAGTCATTAAAAGGTACACGGACAAGCGTATGCCTAAAACTCGTAGATGAACAAATTCTTCAGAATAAAGCAAGTAACAAAATGAAGAAATGTAGTAAGAAGAGAAGCGGCAAATACACGGGATAAAAATTTAAGTAGAAAATGATCAATGTTTTAAATAAATGAATTTTTTATAATTATTTCATATTAACACATCGTATGCGGACAACGCGTCTCGATGATGTCTTTCATGTTGTAGTAATAGTATGCAAAAGACGTCGAGACGTTTCCGTATACAATGTGTTAAGTAAGATTAATATTCATTTTCAAATTAAAACTTTTATAAAATTATGAATTATGAAAATTTATTCGTTTTCGTTTGGAATTTCTTCGATTTCCACTGCTTCCTCCAGTGGTGACTGAGTAGGTATAAACGATACAATTGGTTTTTGATAAGTAAAATTTTTGCGCAATAGACTTTACCATCTTAATTTTTAATTACTATTTTATTACTATTGTATAATATATAATATACAATTAGATCAATGTTTTAAAAATTAAACAATTAAAGGAAATACTCACAAATAATTAAATACTAATTAAATACTTTAATATAACTGCAATAAATAGCATCTATTTAGATACTATTTATAGATAATTGATAATTTTATAACCCTACATAAAATTCAATAAATCTTCAAAATGATACCTGAGAACAAAGAATTCATAATTATTGTGAGAATTTATTACAAATAAAACAACAGATAATCTCAAAATTGTTATAGGTTTCGATATTTTTTTTTAATACCACGTGTTTTTAATAGTATTTCTTTTATTTGATAAATAGATTAATCAAAATAATGTTACAAAATACTACATACTACTGTATATATTGGTATACGTGCCAATTCCCTCAATTTCGTGTTGTATGCTAAATTTTTAAATACCGCGTGGATTTAATTGACTGTTATTTTTATGATTATTGAGGTTAATATTATGATGACGTTATAAAAATTAATATACTTATCAAAAATATCAATTTTATCGCACTGAATAACACTCTTATTTAAACACAATTAACAACAACTGATTGAATATAAAAATTACTAAGCATAATAATGACATCATTCAAATAGTAAACATACGTGCTGCCTGCATTACAACAGTTCTTGTTATCTAAACACATGTTAAAAGAGGGCGCATGAGTGAGGGGCTTTTTCTCACTCTATCGTCTAAGCATGTATGCAAATTCAAATCAGGCACTAAAATTCGTACTCACGTTCCGTCTCTATTTCCGTCATATATTCTCTATTTCCGCGTCAACAAAATTTTTACCCTAACGCGGCTAAAGAAGTTTCACTTCAAAAACGATACGAAATCTTTTCCAGATCATTATGAAACATATCCTAATCTAAACACGTACAATTATCGTCTAGTGTAATTAATTAATAAATAATAATAATTTCAAATAAAAAAATATTTTAAATAAAATATTCATTATTCCATTTTTTATGTTATGACACAAATCCGGTCCTGTACGAAACATACATGACGCAATTTAAATACAAATTACATAAAACTACATTTTAACCGTTAATTCAACCGTTAGCCGAACATCAAGGTCACAATCGGTCATCTTAATTCTCGTGTTTACGGTCGGCTATCATCGGTCAGTTACATAATCGTGTTCGCGATTGATTCGTTTGGCCGCATGGCGGCGTCGTCGTCAATCGACTCCATTTGGATATTCAACCGATTAGACTATTCGAAAAATGAGATTCGAAAGGTAAGCACCTATTGAATTTTTTGCTATAACGAACGCGACTCGATGTGAATTTGTGTTTATTAAAAAAAATATATTTATATTCAAATACTGTACATTGGTGTTAATAGTAGTTAAATATTTTTAATAGTTCAATAACAATTCTATTTAAGATCCTGTTTACTTCAGTCATTGCTATATTTTAATTATATTTAACAATTTAATCATTTCTGGATATTGATTATAATTGGGATTATTATTATTTCAATCATAGCTAGACTAATCTAATTGTATTTATAGTGTTAAATATTTCAATAAATATTATATTTAATTCGTCGTTGTATTTTAATTAAATTTAATAATAATTTATTTTTAAAAGTTGAGTACAATATATTTGAAATGGTATTATTTCAATCATAACTAGATTCCAATTCTATATAGGATTTTAAATAGTTTAACAATAATTATATTTAACAGTTTCATTATTTTTCGACATTAATACTATTCGGAAAAGTTATTCTTTCAATCATGACTACACTCTAATTGTTTCTAACATTTTAAATAATTTAAAAATTATTATATTTTAAACATTTTCAGACATTAATTCAATTTGAAAATGTAATTATTTCATATATGGCTGTACTAAAATGGCGTTTTACATTTTAAATAGTTTACCAATAAAAGTGTTTAAATAGTTAAATAATTTTTCGACATTAATTCATTTTAAGAATTTTATTATTTCAAATATAGCTGTACTCTAATATTATGTAAGATCTTGAATAATTTAACAATAATTATATTCAACAATTTCATTCTTTTTCAACATTAATAATATTCGGGAATGTTATTTCAAACATGGATGGACTCTAATGGTGTTTAACTTTTTAAATAGTTTAACAGTAAAAGTGTTTTATAGTTCAATAGTTATATTAGTTAAATTAGTTATATTAGTTAGTTCGATATTAGTTAAATTTAAGAATGTTATTATTAAACATGGCTGGACTCTAATTTTATGTAAGATATTAAACAATTTAACAAGAATTATATTCATCAGTTTCATTCTTTTTTGGCATTAATTCCATCCAAGAATGTTATTATTTCGATCATAGCTGCATTCTAATTGTTTTTAAATTTTTAAATAGTGCAAAAATTATTATATACAATAGTTTGAATATATTCCGACATTAATTCAATTTGAAAATGTTACTTCAAATATGGCTACAATCTGATTGTGTTTAACATTTTAAATAGTTTAACATTAACAGTGTTTAATAGTTTAATAGTTTCTCGACATCAATTCAATTTCAGAATGTTATTTCAAACATGGCTGGACTGTAATTCTATGTAAGATTTTAAATAGTTTAACAATAATTATATTTAAGTTTCATTTTTTTTTCGACATTAATACTATTCGGAAATGTTATTATTTCAATCATGGCTGCACAATAACAAATTTAATAGTTTAATTGTTTTTGGATATTAATTCTATTTGAGAATGCTATTATTTCAATCTCTATGTAACATTTTAAATAGTTATCATTATTTAACAGTTTCATTCTTTTTCGACATTAATTCTATTCAAGTATGTTATTATTTCAAACATGGCTGTACCTAATTGTATTTAACATTTTAAATACTCTAACAATATTCCACGATTGCATTCTTTGTATCCACAGTTGCATTCTTTTTCGACATTATCACTATTAAGAAATGTTATTTCAATCATGGCTGCACTCTAATTGTATTTAACATTTAAAATATTTTAACAATTATTATATTTAATAGTTTAAACATTTCCAGACATTAATTCAATTTGAAAATATTATTTCAAACATGGCTGGACTCTAATGGTGTTTAACATTTTAAATAGTTTATAATAGTTCAATAGTTTTTTGACATTAATTCAATTTGAAAATGATATTACTTTAAACATAACTGCACTATAATTGCAAATAACATTTTAAATAGTTTAACAATTCTTATTTAATAATTTACCCTTTTTTTAATACTAATTCTATTTGAAAATGTTATTTTAAATATAGATGAAATTAAATTATTTAACAATAATTAAATTTATTAGTGTAATCGTTTTTGGATATGAATTCTATTTAAGAATATTATTTAAATCATGAGTGTACTCTAATTGTTTTAACTTTTTAAATAGATAATAATAAATATTTTTAATATTCTACTTACTCTAGTCACTGTCGTTTAACAATTATATTTAACAGTTTAATCATTTTTGAACAGTGATTATCTTTAAGAATGTTATTTCAATTATGGCTACACTCTAATTGTATTTAACATTTTCAATAATTTAACAATAATTATATATAACAGTTAAATAATTTTTGAATATTAATTCTATTTGAAAATGTTATTACTTTAACATGGTTGTATTCTAATTGTATTTAACATTTTCAATAATTTAACAATAATTATATTTAACAGTAATAACATTTTCAAATAGAATTAATATTCAAAAATTATTTATTACTTTAACATGGTTGTATTCTAATTGTATTTAACTTTTTAAGTAATTTGATAATAAATATATTCAAGATTATATTTTCTTCACTGTTGTTTTATTTATATTTCACAGTTCAATTATTTTTGAAAACGTCGTTATTTCAATCATGGCTGCCCTCTAATTGTATTTAATATTTTAAATATTTCAACAATTATTATATTTAACAGTTCAATAATTTTTCAACATTAATTTTATTTAAGAATGTTATTATTTCAAACATGGCTATATTCAAATTATATATGAAATTTTAAATAGTTTAACAATAATTATATTTTACAGTTTAATCATTTTTCGATACAATTTCATTTGAGAATGTTATTATTGATCTTTTTGAATAATATAATTATAAATATATTTCAGATTTCATTCACTCTAGTCACTGTTGTTTTAATTATATTTCGCAGTTTAAACTTTTTTTAATATTAATTGTATTCGAGAATGTTATTTCAATTCTGGCTGCACTCCAATTGCATTGAACATTTGAAATATTTTAACAATAATTATATTCAACAGTTCAATAGTTTTACGACATTAATTCAATTTGAAAATGTTTGTATTTCAAACATGGCTGATCTCTAATTGTATTGAACTTTTTAAATCATTTAATAATAAATATATATTTAAGATTTTCTTTATTTTGTTCACTGTTTTATTTATTTTTTTCAGTTTAATCATTTTTGAATATTAATTATATTTAAGAATGTTATTTTTATCAAGGTTGCACTCTGATTGTATTTAACATTTAAAATATTTTAACAATATTCATATTTAACAGTTTGATTGTTTTTCAATATTAGTTCCATTTGAAAATGTCATTATTTCAATCATAACTGGACTCTAAATGTAATTAACAATTCAAATAGTTCAATAATAATTATTTTTAAGATCCTATTTCATTTAATTAAAATTTGTTTAAATAATACAAATTATAAATACGATAATGATTTTTAACCTATCTTTGAAAGTAAATCGAATAATTAAATTTTGTATCTTAATAAAATGGTGTATCCTATTACATTTTAATACTTGTATGAAACTTTTTCATTTATTAATTCATACCTTCGTTTCATTTCTTTATTTTTATAAAAAAAAACATCTCAAACAGTTTCAGTCGACACAAAATTTTCTTTGTCTTTAAAATTTATGATTATTAATAATTACTGAATTAGACACTATCTAAAAAATAATAATATTAAACCAGATTTGTCAGAGATACTGGCAAATTGCATTTTTTAACTAAACATGTATTAGTCTTTTTTTTAAAAAAACAGTTGAAATATGATGACGACCGAATAAACTATTCCAAACAAAGTTATCGGCTGGCTATATAGGTAACTATACAGGTATGTTCTAAAGTCTATAATGCTATTGCATCTTATTGAAAAATACTATACGATATATAAATAAATTTATCAACGTTTATTAAACCAAAAACTACTGTAATTAAAAGTAAAATATTCATAAAAAAATGAAGCCAAATTCAAAAAATATTTATCGTTATATATCTTATTAATTTCAATTAAATGTACATACTGAATACAAAAATAATAAAAAAACATTACAATTATATTGTATAATAAAAGTTTGTATTAAAAATAACACTTACGTTATTGCAGATGAAAAAAGCGCAGAGCAACATGAACCGATAGATCTGAAAACCAATAAAACCACGGACACCGATGACACTACCGATAATTGAAAAGAACTATCTAAAAAAGATAATCATGTTTATATATTGAATATCGAAATAAACACTTAAAACAAAAAATTAATAAACTATATAGATTAATAAAGATATAGATCCATTATACTTGCATTTTTACAGAAACTATAAAAGCAGAGATTTAAAATCACCGTATTAACAGTATTTTAGTAGTGGTGAATTTTTTAATTTGACCAAGTAATTCAATTATCAAAGGAAAATAATTCTACATATACAATTTTTTTTTAAAAATTACAGAAAAACGAAGTTTTATAAAAAAAATTAATTAATATACACGAAAGAGAATGAATATAAGTAAATATCCCAATTAATTTATTTTTATTAGGTCAATATATACAGTAATGGTGAATTTTTAAATTTGACTAAATATATTAAATTATTAAATGAAAATAATTCTGCACATACAAAGTTTTATTAACTCTCTTACTACCTTACGTTTTTTTAATGTACAGTCTAAAAATAACTTTGAAAATATGCAATTTAGAAAACATTTTCAAATTAATATGTTTAAACATGCAATATTACATTCAGTACAAATATCTACAACAAAAATTAATTCAATTGAAATTAAGTTATTGTATATGTATGTTATATATTCAAAATAAAAAGCCGATATATCGACTCTAGAGTAGTAAGAGGGTTAAAATTACAAAAAATCTAAAGTCTATAAAAAAAACGGTAGTATAGTCAAAACAGCATTAATGAGTAAATATCCCAATTAATTTGATTCGATTAATTCAATATATAGAGTCGTGTTGAATTATTAATTTAACTATGTACGTATTTAATAAAAAAAAAATCTGCACATGCAAAATTTTATTAAAATTATAGAAAAACGAAAAGTTGTATAAAAAAATTGAATAGTACAATCCAAAGAGTATTAATACGAGTAAATATCCATATTTTTTAATTCCATTAAATAGAAATTAAATTGCAGACTACCAAAGACAATAAGTTACCAATATCGATGCAACAATACTTAATGAAAATATAACAAAGAACAAATTTTAAGTTAAACTACTCGTACATGAAAGTTGTTAACATATTTATTAATAGTTAAGACAGGTGTATATGTATTTAAAAATTAATTTAAGTTATTTTTATATAAATGAATATAATAAAAAAGGTAAGGTACAATTACATATTATATCTTTTTATCGTACACATCCGAACAACATTGATTTAAACATTAAATAAAAAAATAAAAATTCAAATAATCATTCATTACTTATTATCATATATTATTTACTATAGCTGTTATTAACTATAGCTGATACACTTTCCATATGTTCTTTTTTATTACATACAAATATTACAAATAATTATTTCATTTTAGCGCTATTTTTAATAAATTTAACATTTACAATTATAACAAAATTTCTAATCAAATAAGAACCACTCGAATGATTTTAGAAAATTATTTCATCGACAAATTAGAACATTAATACTGATAAAGCTTAATGGAATTTCATTTGTTATGAAAAAACTATCGAAAATAATTGACCGTTCATAAGAGTGTAACATTTTATATTGGAATCCATTTTATCTTTAATCTATTAATGACTCTTACGAAATTCCAAATTCACAATTTATAGCATTGATCCTTACGAGAATTCAATATTTCAATAATTACAAACAAACTATTACAAAATGTTAAGTTCAAATGATACCGTTTAAAAAAAATGGAAATATATAAATTATTCATTTTTTTAAATTATAAAGTTACAAAAACTACTGCATTTTAATTAATATTGAACAGACAGTGATTATTAACCATAAGTATACACTAAATCACACCACATATACAAAAATACATAGAAATATATTTCTAAACGAATGATTATTGATTAAATGATTAAAAAAAGTTATGTGTACTTATGTACCCACATCAGAAGTGAAACTTCTTTTCCGTGAAATAATAAAAAGGTAAATGGTCAAGCGCATGCCTAAAACTTGTAAATAAACAAATTCGTCAGAATAAAACAAGTAATAAAATGAAGAAATGTAGTAGGGAGAGAGGCGATGATCAATTATTTCATATTAAGTAAGATTAATATTTATTTTCAAATTAAAAGTTATAAAATTATGAAAATTTATTAATCTTCGTTTGGATTTTTTTCGATTCAATTGGATTATGATAAGTAAAATTTTTGCACAATAGACTTTGCCGTCTTAAAGCCTGTAAAACACTTTTTTTAATTACTATTATGTTATTATGTATAATATATAATTAGATCGTTTTGAAAATAAAACAATTAAAGGAAATACTCACAAATAATATATCACTGCAATAAATAGTCTCTATTTAGATATTATTTATTGATAATTTTCAAACACCACGTAAAATTCAATACATCTTCAAAATGACACCTAAGAATAAAGAATTCATAATAATTTAAATGTAAAATTTTTTGATAAAAGTGTAGAATAATTTGATCATAATTATAAATAAAATTGTGAAAAATTGTTATAAATAAAACAACAGATAACCTCAAAACTGTTTTGATCCGAAAATTAGATCCATTTTTTCAATTTTCTACTATCCAGAGACTTCGCGGCCGCTGAAAAAAATGTGCAAATTTGCAAAATCTATAAATGCCGTCCGATGTAGATAACCATGTTCTCCATGAATGGCCTTACACAAATTTCTATATCTATCGAAATATTCGCAGAATTTGGCAAAAACAGCGAAATTTTAGAGACAAGAAAAATACATACAAGTACGTACTAAACCTGGGGATTGAGTGCATCGTACTATAAATATCATTGTCACCGTCATCACACATCGAAAACAAATATCTTCAGTTCCGATATGAAGCACCTTAAAGTCAACACTCACTACAAGCATCAATTTATTTATGAACACATTTTTAGTGCATAGCATTTATAACTACACTATTTGAAATCGATGACAAAAGTAGTTAATTGTAATTTTAGGATCAGTTTAATACTGTTTATATACGAGGATCGTTTGATAAGTATGGTAAATTTATTTATTACTTAATGTAATTAAATTTTACAATTTAGTTTTTCTTACTTTTTTACCATATTTATCAAACGACCCTCATATATATATATATATATATATATATATATATATATATATATATATATATATATAGATATAGATATATGAGAGAGTGTATAACTTATATATTCACACTGTAATGAAACATTTAATAAAATTGATTTTTAGAGGGAAAAATTGGATATTTTCTACTTAAACATTAGTTCCTGACATGAAAATCAATTTTCACGATCGCAAACTTCTATGCACATAATCATATTTTAGAAGTAAAAAATTAAAGAAATTTGAGAAGATTTTAATAACAACAAGAAACTATCAAACATCGATTAATTAAATGAAAATTTTTGATATTTATTTTAAATAAATGTTATATGAATTTCAATTATTTTTTAAAATAAGAAAAATTATAACTCTATATAATTAAATATTTTGTTATTTAATTATAATATATTAAACAATCATGTAATTATCAAATGTAGTAATACCCATACACACATATATAATTTTTATAATTGACTATTTTTATAATGTAAATAATTCATATCATTTTAAGAATATTAAAAAAAGATAATATGTATTAGAAAGTTTGCATAAAAAAAGGAATTATTAAAAATTATAATTTTTTATAAACATTTTGAAAATAAATTATTAGTTGTTCATAATTTAATACGTATTTAACAACTTGAGCTATCGAATGTTTCATAAGCAAAATAATAAATCGTTGCTATTAAAAATCAAAAATAACACAATGAAATTCAAAATTAAAATTTATAAATGATATATGGATTGAAGTAAAAATAATGCAAATATATATATATATATATATATATATATATATATATATATATATATATATATATAATTCAATTGATATTAATTTCTTTATGTTTTTATTTTGAAGATAAGGATATTTTGTACAAACTATGTGTCACAATACCGAAATATATATATAATTGAATATTTTGATTAAAAAATATGTAGTGTTTGAAGTATCAATTTACGTTTTCCTTTACTAAATTATAGATAAGATTTAAATACCCAAATAGTTATCTTATTATTGAAAAAAAATGAAATTCCATAAAATATTCATTAGTCATTTTAGTTATACAATTATTAATTTACTAATCAAATAAATAATGTTGTATTATCATTTGTGGTTTTATTAAACAAAGAGTAATTATATTTTCATATATATATATATATATATATAATTATTATATATATATATAAATAAAGTTACAGTAATATATATCATTTAAAAAGATAAGATAATTATTATTTCCTACTATGTTAAAAATATGTACTGTTTTTAAAGGAAAACCGCTACAAGTAAATTATATATAAATAAATAAAATTTTATCTATTTACATCAAAAATATAAAAAACAATTTTTTTTAAAAAAAAATTTCTAAAATTTAATTACATTTCTCTTGCAAAACGAATATTTATAGATGGTAATAAGGATAACTGATAAAAATGTATTAGATATTTATTATTCTCTTACAAATCAATGTTTAATAACACCAGTTCGCAATAAATATTTCAGTTATTATTAATACTGTTATTGTACATTATTCTTAAATTAAAAATAATATTTTGAGATATTAACATGTGTTTTTCAAAAATAATATAAATAGAACAAAACATTAAAATATAAATAATATCAACACTGCATTAAAGTGTGGTGTTAATAAAATCTGCAACATAAATGATGCGCCTTTGAACTCTATTTGCAGTTCATTTTATTTCACGTCTTCCTAGAATCAGTTAGAATTGCTATAATCTTGAGTTATTTCCTAAAGATAATTCATCTCAGCTGGTCATTGTCACTCGTCACAGTTATGGAAGAAGCGTTAGTCATTCACTTTTCTCAAATACGAAAGAATATTTATTTCTTTAGATATTAATGCTATTTTTTGAGATTTTACACATAAATATTTTAAGAATAAGTAAAGTTTCAAATATTATAAAATATTAATTGTTTGGGAAAACTTCAATAATAAAACTAGTATCAAAATAAAGTATAGCTATTTTACTTTAAATTTTCATATTTGTTTTTTTATATAATCATCTAATGTGGCATGTTTTTCTACGCATTCAATTCATTTTCTTATTCTATTCAAAAATAAACTTTTTAATTTATTTTTTATTCGATAGTGTACGCTTTATAACTTTAGTATTCGATAAAAAATGTGACTTTTCGACATCTTCTTTATCTTCGAAAGCAACTAAAAATCTAAGGATACTAAATAAAAACTATACAAAATTTGTAAAACAATTGTGAGTTTCATGTTTGTCATTTATTGACTGAATGTCCTCTAAAAATGTTTTTTTTATATATGAAGTTACACTATGAATAAGTTTCATAGTACTTTGTTGAATTAATTATTTTTATTATTATTATTTTTGACAAATATTCTTCGTGAATGAATTCTAAAAAAATATAGATATGACTTTTTGTTCAAGCAATTATTTTGACTTTTCTCACAGACAGATTCAGAATAACGATATTTCATTAATTATTTTTTGTATACAAGATTGTAATACTAAACTTGAACTGATTGCCGCTTGGTGTGCAACTCAGAGAAGAACTCATAATAATTAACATTATTAAGTAACGGTGTGACGAAGAAAACAAACTTTTCACATTTAAATACTAAAAATTATCGAATTCCAATTAGAACTTGCTTTTATCCCCACTACTCGCTTTACAGTTAAGAATACCTTACTTAGTACTGTTCTCTCACATATATAAGCTTGCATGTGTATGTGAAACCGATTTAAAATTTACACAGAAATAGAAGTCTTAAATTTGA
The DNA here is from genome assembly GCA_029203775.1 of Neoneuromus ignobilis. NCBI lineage: Eukaryota > Metazoa > Arthropoda > Insecta > Megaloptera > Corydalidae > Neoneuromus > Neoneuromus ignobilis. The sequence continues at coordinate 14,802,455 of CP092093.1, forward strand.
TAACTAGCTATGGTTATCTTCGCTTATCTACATTTTTAAAATAATCATATCGTTATCACCAATTAAATATTTCTCTCTATTTTCCTTTAGTGTAATACAAAGTTTAGTTGAAAACAATTAAATGCATAGTGATAAGTGTTGAAACAGTTTAGTGTAAAAATATATTTAAAATGCGTGATATTGTGCCCAAAATTCAAGATACGAGATTTAAGAGAAGAGTAATAAATGTACATGGCGGAGAACAGTGCGAAACATCTCAAGATACCCATATTAATCAAAATAATGAAGAAACAGAATCTACTTTGTTGGCAACTGGAAATAAAAATCAATGTTCAACTAATGATGACACAAATTCTCAAGTTTTACAAAAAAGTAAATTGGCAGCAAGATACTTCGATATGACAGCTGAAGATAAAGATACATCGATGAAAAGGTTTTTATTTTTATATTAAAAAAGTAAATTATAATTAAATTTAAATCTTACATTTTTTTAATCTTTTGTTAAAAAGTAAAAGTGAAATTATATTTAATAGTTAAATTAAATATATTCTGTCAGAAAAACTGCAGATATAAAATTTTATTTGATAATAGTAATAAAGTGTGTATAATATTTGATAAAGAAATTATTTCTTAATTTATTGCATTTTTAAAAGAGGTTTCCATAAAATTATCGGTTCTTTCATTACCTATATGTATAATTTATTTGACATGTTTTGAAACTATAGTTGTTTCTTATAAGGAAATAATAAATGTTTTTTTAATTTACTATGACATAATTGGATAGGTTTATCTATCACTTCATATCTGTATAGAGTGATAAAATATTTTGTATAATTACAATATACAATACTGAAAATAAAAAAATTGTTGAAATTATTTTTACATACATAAATGGCAGGATAGACACATGAAAAGGTTTGTCATTGTATTAAGTCGTATGATATGAAATGTCGGATTATTATATCGGAAATAAAATGGAAGAGATCTTCATTTAACAGTGAATAGAAGAGGCTCTTGCTAATGATGATCATATTGATATATATATATATATATATATATACATATATATATATATATATATATATATATATATATATATATATATATATATATATATATATATATATATACACCCATCCCTCAATTTACGTGGGAATTTTTTTACGCGGAAAATTATATCTCTATCTACGCGGGACTTTCTTTACGCGGTATTGATTTTCGCGGCACTTTTTATACACGATCAGATAGATTTTTTTTTATATAATTTTTCATGGAATTGATTATATATCAGAGTGACGCAAATTCTTACTTGAACGTATAAAAGCACGATATAAATATATAAAAGGTTGATTGTTTTCAATTACAGTAGCGATAGTGACACCGAATAAAATTTATCTACTTTTGTTTTCTAAAACGTCATTATTTTTTTGTTAAGCTATGTGAAATAATTATGTGTTTCTACAATTTTACTAGCTTTTATTTCCAATATTTTTCTATTGTACTAACAGACTCAATTTACGTGATTTTAATTTGCGTAAAACAAATCCACGTGGAACGGACACTCCGCGTAAATTGAGGGACGGGTGTATATACATACATATATATATATATATATATATATATATATATATATATATATATATATATATATATGTATGTTGAGTTTAATTACCGAATAAAAAATATTACTTTATTTATTTAGTCAATAAAAACGTTTTTAAATTAAGTTATATTTTATATTTGAATTGAGAAATAATATCAATCACTCATGGATAGAGAAATAAAATAAAAAATAAATTGATTAGATTTTACAACAAAAAGGCTTTGACGATGATGGCATCGCTATCGAAATGCGCATTAACCCATTATTATTATAAACAACAAAGTGAACAATAAGTGATTATTGAACATTTTATAACAAGGGTGAAAATTCATTTGTGTTAAGTTAATTTGCTACAATTTCAAAATAAATAGCAATTAAATTAAAATTAATTCCAGTCATAAAATACTGCAATGCCATAGAATCTTTTTTGATAATTTTCCAATATTTTTAATTTCATATGTATTATTATTTTCTGAATTCTATGTAGTCATTTTGAAAATGAAAACGCAGAATAAAAGAAATGGTTATAAATTTATACTGTTAACATAAAAGATGCCACATAATGGTTCAGAATATAATTAAATATTTCAAAATCATTTACATACTACAATAAAAGTTTAAATTTATCAATATATCTATATTTACAATAAAAAATAATAAGAAGAAATGTTAATATAGTAAAAATAGAATATAAAACGAGTTTAAAATTAAACATAGTAAAATATAAGATAACAAGTAAAAGCATAAGTGAGCAAACAAACTGGAATTCAATTGAATTTAAAAAATATTCATGTGATTAATTCTAAACAGAGCAATATATAATGTTAGAATATATGGAAAAAAATAATGGAAACAAAAAAAATCTTTGAAAATTAATATAAATCGACAATAAGGGTAAAAGTTATATTTTGAGAAATTATATCTCAAATAAGTGAAAATTTATTATCTATCGATAAGATAACCATTTTTAAATGGAGAAAAAACAATAGTGAATTAAATGAAAAAAGTCAAATAGTAAAACATGAAGGTATGGAAATCATGGTGTGTATTTACATAGCAGTATTATAAGTTTTTATTTATAGTTGAGAAAATTCATAAAGAAATCTAAAATATTACGAAAAAATTAAATTTAGAAAGCAATTATTACTTTCAACAAGATAACAGCCTAATGAAGACTGCTCAGATCGTAAAACTTTTGGTTTTTATAACATTTTTCATATAATCAAAATATAATTCCAGTTTTTAGTCAAATATCTATGAAATTTCTTAGATATAAATGTAAAGTAATATTACATGTTATTCAAGATAAATTTAAAATATTGTTTTCAAAAATGTTAAACTGTTACTTAAAAATAACCGAAAAATTGATCTACTTTATATTAAATTTCTTATAAGAAGTAATTAAAATAAAAAAATTAACTGGTTAAGTTTATTTTTTTAAAAAAATACTTATAAATATAACATAAAGGTTCAATTTTAAATATTTCAATTAATTAAATTAATTCAATAATATATTTCGCTTGGTATTTAATTATAAAATTGTATAATTGTTATCGAATAAAAAATAAAATTTAAATAAAAGTCCATTTCTGATTTTTAGAAATATTTTTTATGACCATTTATATACCGAATATTTCCGTTCATTAGTAAATATAACATGAAAAAAGTAAGATAAAAATATCATATAGTTGTAAAAGTTGTATGTTTATCGATACAAAGTTATATTAAAATAAATAATAATACATTAATTATTGAAAACTTATAAATGTTCAAAAATTTCTACTATGTGTGATGTTCATCAAATAATTTAAATAAACATTTTAGTAACACATGTTATTTTCCTATTATAAAATTAAATAATAAAAAGATAATAACTTTGTAATCAACTATTGTAGTTACATTATGAAAATATGATTAATAAATGTGCTGAAATTGAACTATACTATTTAATATTTACATAAATAATTGTGGAATATTAGGAAATAATCATAATTATTCATTTTAGAAACGTAAATGTGTGTAATTTGGAAAAAAAATCATCTTTTCTTGATAAGTTCCGTACAAGAAAACAATATCAACCAAATCGTTCAGATGAAAATGAAAGTAAGTATTTTCAATAATAATCTTGAACAATTAATTTAAAAAAGTTCATATATAAATAAATGTTAGATATTGTATTTACAAATTATATATATTAATAAATTTTTTCACGGAGAAAAAGATTAAAATTGATATAAATATAAAATAAAAAAATACAATCTTGTAACTACTATTCATTAAAATTTTAATAAAAGTAAAATATTAAATTAATTTTATTTCATAGTTAAGATAGATATTTCATAGATACTTTTATAAATGCTTTGATAAAATTAGAGAAAGTAATTAAAATATTAGAAATAATTTATAATTTAATTTGAAAATAATTTACAATTTAAATTGGCACGGAAAAATAATATACATATAGTGGGTTTATTTTTTTTAAAAAAAATACAGTATAATGGAAAAAATAAATAACATACAAAACATGTACTTTAAATAATAGGTATATATATATATATATATATTATTTTTGAAAAAAATTAAAATACATAAGGAGTAGTTTAAAAAAACTGAGACTTCTCTTAGTTTTATTATTTATGTATTCGTTTATTTGGCATTGAATACTTTAATGTAGTTAAGTATGTATTTTTTTCAATTTATTTTATTTTTTAACACAATGAATATCTAAATGAATTCTTTACAAAAAAAATAATCTCGAATTACTTGAAAAACACATTTTGGTATTAATTTCAAATATTTGTTCTGTTAAATAAATTTTCGATTGAAAAAACTTTGGTAACATTTCATTAAATAATTCATTAATTTTTATCTATTTTAGCATTAGAAAAACGTCAATCTAACTTTTATGTAAATTTAGATCTGGAAACAAATAAAAATAACACATGTTTACCAAAGAATTATGTTAGACAAATATCGAAAAAATTTGAAAAAGAATGTACGTTAGACAACGTTGAAGACACGTCACAAATCTATGAAAATATAGATTTCAAGAAAAATTTAAACGTAAACAGAGGTGAACATACTGAAGATAGTACTGACTCACATAAAACTGATCAAGAAAATTATTTAAAAATTGAAGAAAACAGCGAAAGAAATGACATTACTTCAATACATTATGAGGATTGTATAGAAGATTATGATTCTTTCGATGATTCTGATGTTGAAGATTCAATGTTTAAGGTAATTAAAAAGTAATAGTACTATATTTATATGTAAAAAGGGATAATATATTTATTTTCTAAAAATTAAATAATTTCCTTTATATATATATATATATATATATATATATATACATTTAAACAAATATATTTTAATGAATAATAATACAATTTTATGTGTTTTAGGAAGCTGAACTAGAAATTGATAAAGAAGAATATGTATTTGTAGATAAATGTGAAATTGAAAAATCTGGAATAGAAAAACAATTCGAAAAAGCTGATAATATTGTTCAATTTCAAAGAACTTTGTGGCAAGAAATGCCAGAAGTAATTAATTCTGGATTATTGGGTATGCTGTGTTTAAATATTTGTTTTCTTAATATCCTAGAGATTTTTCGAGAAATTATATATTTTATATTGTGCCATCTAATGATAGAACAGATATTAAAATTTACAAAAGAATTGAACAAATTAATAATTGACAAATACTTTTATAAAATTTTATGATGCTTCAAAAATGTTATATATAATTTTAATTAATCATTTGCATAGTAAATCACATGAAAATAAAAGAATAAAAAATATTATTAGTTATGAGCAATATTTTAATTTTTATTTTTAAGTATTTTGATTTACATTTTTAGTCAATTCTTTCTTCGCGATTACATATTAATATTTAAATAATTTTTCAGATTCGCTTACAGTTGCACAAAAAATTTCCTATGAAACTAAATTTGAAATTTTAACAACAGAGATGTCATATAGTAATTCAATTAATATATTTTACAATCATTTTTACAAAGAAATAGTTGAAACAAAAATACTCACAGATGCTCAAGAAAAAATGTTATTTGGAAATATTGAAGAAAGTATGTAATTAATAACTTCATTTCATTTGAGTACTAAAAAAGAATTAACGAAATAATTGAATTACTCACTTCTAATACCACAAAATTTCATAAAAGTGTATATATTTTATAATGCAGTGCTTTGACGATGAATATTTTAACATTGAATTTGAACGGGATGAGCTTAAAAAACTGCACCCTTCAGTTTCTAATCAAATATAGTGAATAATAAGTTATTAATAAAATTATTGGACACTTTACAATTTTGTGATGTTGATGGTGAAAGATTCATTTGTGTTAAAATAAATTTACTATAGTACAAATATGCTATTAAATTTCATTTACAGTACGAAATTGTTCGAAAAATTTCCTTAATGATTTAATGCTGAATTGGGAGCAAAATTTTAAATTGGAACACCTATGTGATATTTTAATAAAATATGCAAAGAATGACTTTTCTGCATATGTCACTTATTGTAAACATCAAATAGTAAGAGAACATATGCTTAATAAAATAAGGTAAATCATTTACATATGTATATATAAATATATATATATATATATATATATATATATATATATATATATATATATATAACGTAAAATTTTATTACTTAAAATATTTTACATAAATAATTTAATTGTTTACATTAATCATTTTCTTATATTTTGAATATTATTTTAAGTTCCAATAGTATTAAAATATATATTTTAGAATCGTGAAGTTTAATGATGATTTCTTTACATTAATTACGATATTAATTATGTGTTTGATCGATAAGTTTTGTTGGAAATAATGCAGAATTAAAATTATAACAAATATTTTTTTAATGTAAATATATATATATATATATATATATATATATATATATATATATATATGAAGACTGAAAAATAAAAATACTGCTGGAAAATGAAGGGATTACATTAAGTATTTTTAAATAAGAGGAAAAATGAAAAAGTTTTGGCTGATATTTTCACTCATGTCTAAAAATAAAAAGAGCAATGCTAAAAGAATAGAATGAAGCTGTAATACTTATTCACAAAAAGGAAATAATGAAGGTCTGAAGAACTATCGACCAATCAATGTACTTTCAACGATATATAAAATTTTCACTAAAATTATTTCAAGACGGTTACAAAGTCAATTGGATTTCTGATAGTTACGAAAAAAAGTAGGATTTTGAAATGGATTTAACATTTTGGATCACATTTAAATAGTAAGGGAAGTTATTAATCCATATAACAAATACCAATTACCACTTTGCCCTGGATTTATATATTATGAAAAAATAAAAAATTATAAAATTAAACAATCAAGGAACTGAGAAAGTTTATATTGAACTCTTAAAAACTATTTATAGAAATTCTACATCGTCCGTACAAGCACACAAAAAACAGGAACATGTACAGATAGAATGAGAACTGAGTGGATTACAAAGAAAACAAAAGTTACAAATATTATAGCAAAATTAAGAAGTTCTAAATAGAAATAAGCCGATCATACAGTAAGATGAAAGAACCACCGATGGACAAGGAAAATTATTGATTGAGAACTTATATATATATAATTTCAAAAGACATCTGGATAGATAGGACAAAAACATAAGAAAATTCGTTGGAATGAATTGGAAAAAAACACATTGAATTGGTCAAAATAGAAAGATTTGAGAGAGGCCTTCATCCAACAGTAAATAGAAAAAGAGTGATATTATATATATATATATATATATATATATATATATATATATATATATATATATATATAAAGTCTGGAACTAATATTAACAAAAATTCAAGCGAAAAACAGAATTAATATTAATTAAAAGGGTCAAAATAATTTTTCTTAATGGTTGTCAGGGATAGATGAAATCAGAAAGGCGGTGTTTGAATTTAATTCTGTATATCTAAAAAAAATGTAATAATGCAACTAAGATATACAATACTGGATTCCTTTAAGGATGTATGTCATTATCTTTTGATTTTATCTCTGAGAATCGTTAAGAACGTTTTTCCCAATTTTTTATCTAATGATAATACGATTTTTTAATTGAAAAAATATACCACTTCAAACATGTATATATGTATAATACGTAATAATGTATTGATTTTTTTAATCGGAAGTTAATTATAAATAAAATGTATATTTACATTGTATCTTCTTTTACGAAAATGTAATAATTGTTGTTGAATAATAATTGGTGTGAAAATGTAAATATTGTTTTGTAGAAATTAATTTTACTGTTTTTGAATTTAAAATAATAAAGTATAATAATTTATTCAAGAAGAAATATAATTCAAAAGTAAATATATATTTTTAAAAAATCACAATTATTTTTAATAGTTTTGAACATAAATATTTCAAGTTAAAAGTGTTTTTTATTTAGAATGGCAATTTTTAAACTGAATCCTTTTTAAAGTAAAAATATATTAATATTAAATATGTAATAATATATATTTATGTAATTAAATCAATATATTTTTTCATAGGGATGTCGACAAAATTAACAATCTTCTCCAAGTGTTGGAATTAGATCCAGTATGTGAATCATTATCTTTTCATTCATATATAATTACACCTATTCACAGAGTTACACGTTTACCTATATTGGTGAATGCAGTTCTTAAGAAAATGGAAATAAATGATCCAGAGTATTGTTCTTATCAGGTGGCATACAAAGAATTAACGAGTGTAAATATAGATTTTGATAATTTACTAGTTTAGTCTTACAATTATAGAAAAAAATATCTTAATATATTTATAATGAGGGACACATTTTTTAATTAAATTGATTTATATGATTATACACAACACAAGATTCCTTTAATAATTTTATTTTGTCCTATTCGTGAATGATTTTATTTCCTTGAATAGTTTTTATAGATATAAAAATGTTTTACTGTAAAATATATTTAGATACACTCTCAATTAACAAACAGGGTAACAAATAAAAAAGATTTTCAAAATATATTTTAGCTAGTAGAACTTTGTAATGAACAATCCAATAAAGTTCACAAAGAGGAAGAATTTATTGAAACATGGAAAATGTTAGAATTCTCCCAAGATGTAGGTGTTCCGACACTCAATCCAAACATAGAACGCTGTTTAGAAAGAAAGGCAAATTTTATTGAATACTCATTAAAAATGGAAAATAAATTCGACTCACTACTGACCAAAAAATCATCGAAAATCCCAGTTACTTTGTTTTTATTTACTGACATTTTAATAATAAGCAAACAAAAAAGGTAAATTTAATAAATTATTTACTGTTTTTATTAGATGTTTTTATCATTTTATTTTGTTTCCAGTATAGAAACATACATGGTTTTGGATCATTGTGCACGGAATTTAATAGAAATAAATTATTTGTCAGTAATAAATAATTGTACAACTATTCAAATAACACTCTTGGAGAATACTGAATTAAAAGAAATTTCATGGGTAATTATATAAAATGGGCATTTACTCATTTTAATCATTTATCACATTTCGATGATCTTAATATATTCAGAGCATTGTACTATAAAATAGAGACTATAATATTTTAACATAAATGAATTTTTATTCACAACATCACAATAGAATATTTAATCATTTTATCTTTACATTTATATGCGATTCTTAACAAAGCATCGTCTTTTAAAAAAATATGTTTACTTTTTAAGCATCTTTAAAATGTACAGAATGATGGTTTTCTTTGATTTTTTTTATATGGGTTTATTTTATATATCTTGTAAATTGTTTCAACTAAAAAGGTTATATGTATTATATATCATTAATGTAATGATGTCAACATATAAATTTATTAAAGTATTAATTTTTAAGTTATAAATTTTTCAAAGTGTCATGTATATTTTTTTATATTATATTATAAGGAATTAAAATTCAATTTCAAATGAGCTATCTACAGAATTTAATATCGAATAAAGTAAGGAATTAGTATGTCATTCTGTTGGAAAATGAAAAAAATATGAAACTAAATGCAATAAACCATTTTAATAGCAATTTAAACACTTTAAAATCCATCAAAAGTACAAATAAAAACCTCATTTACTGTATACAATTAGCACCTTTAGATGTTCAGTGTAATTACTAGCCATATATTATTTGTGCTTTTAAGTGATTGATTTCTTTATTGCAACAATGATTTGAAAGTATAATGTAATAATTTGCGTTATTAGAACTGTTTATGTTATAAATATTTACCAAATATCATATTTTTCATTCATGATAGAACTAGAAGTATTATATGTTTTGTAACTGTGAATATTATAATAGGTTTTTTATAATGCAGAAATGATTTGCATAAAGCATTGACTATTATTGTACTTCAGCTTTACAGTACGCACCTTATTTTTGAGTATCTAGAAATTAAAGGATTAAAAAACACAATATAGAAAATACTTGTAATAGTTTTTAGGAAATAATGATGAAAATGAAATAGCTTATTGGATGGTTGCATTTGAATCAAGAATATCTCCTTATCCAAATGAAGTACTTTACGAATTGTGGGATTGTCCACTAGTCAAAGTAATCAAAAAATATACTTCAATTAATGAAGATACTTTGAATTTGGAACCTGGGGAAATTATAAAAATTTCACGCAAATGTAATGGTATGTACAGTTAGATTCTAAATATAAATCAAATTATGCCCATAAATGTATAAACATTATATATATATATATATATATATATATATATATAAATATATATATAAATATTATTTCATTTTATTTCTAGATTGGTATTTCGGTGAACTGGAAAATAGTAAACAAAGTGGTTGGTTTCCTATAAATAATGTTGAAGATGCACCGTGTAATTATACTCGAGCTTTGAATATTAAAAAACGTTACAGAATTTTATCAACAATTGAATTTTAAAAGTATGTCATAATTCACATTAGTTGTAAATACAATATTACTATAATTTATTTATAATGTAAATAATATATTTATTGTTTATAATTTGCATTGTTATATTTATTTTATTATATACCCATATATAAGAAAATATTACTTAAATTCAACTAAATTCAATTCAACATTGAACTAAAAATAATTTTTATGTTATTGTACTTTATATTACAATATATAAATTACAATAAAATGAATATAATAGTACTATACATAAATGTGATTTTTTTGGATGATACGTAGTTTGATTTGAATAATATAGTCCAATATTAAATTTATATAGTCCATATATTAAATTTATATATATATATATATAAATAATATATATATATTATATATATATATATATATATATAATATAAACAAGATGAAATAGGAAGACAACACAGCAGATTCAGAAACAGATTCATATCATGTATATAATATCAAGAAGTATCTGAAGTGGAAATGGAAATATAAGAAGAAAAAAACTAGTGAATAATGTATATTATTGGAAATAAGAATCAATATATATAGAGAAAGAAAAAGATTGATGAATGTTTAAAATAAGTATTAAAGATTTTGAAAACTTATGGAAGAGGAAAAATTATTTGAATTGAAATTAGTTAAACATTAGACATACAGAATTAAGTTTCATAAATTTTCAAACCCAAGTGTGAAAGTTCCATTTTCATTTGTTGTATTTCTTTCTCAGTAAGAGGTTTTAGCGGAGGTCGTGGTAACCCACAATTAATCGGTGATAGCATATTCATGGCAGCTTTCATTGTAGGAACCCAAGTACCTAAAATAATATATATATATATATATATATATATATATATATATATATATATATAAATGCAGGTAACAATCATATAGACAACCATAAAGATATACATTCAATAGATACGTATACATATATAACAAGTATCAAACAGAAATACACAATATGTAGACATATATACGTTTACATAATTATTTAAACAATCACTCACATACAGTTATAGCCACACAAATAAAGAAACACATGCATATAAAGATAATCATGCATATAAGCACATAAAAAGTTACATATGCCCTCTTTACTCTTATATGTACAGAAGCAAACGTATCAGATATACATGCAAACGTAACCATATAGATAGGCACGTATACAATTTCTTCATGTATATGTGCATAGATATATACATATAAATGTACATACACATTCTAAGAAAACATGAATCAAAATAATACCATTTTTTGTAATAACATTAATATAAGAATTCAGTAACTGCTGCTTCTTTCTTGCTTCAGACACATTACTTTGGTTAATATTTTTTAGGATATCTTGACCACATGACGGTAGCATGTTAAGAGATGTTGCTATGGCAGAATTGAATCCTAACACAAATGCTCCAGCCATAATCTTTAAAAAAATATTCCGGTAACGTAATTGAAATTTGAAAAATAACTGTATAAATCTTAATTTTTATAATAATTTGAAACATACTTCTCATTAAAAATTAATATATTTATACTCTTTTTGCAAAAGGTCAATTGCTTAAAAAATAATGATAATAAGCAAGTAAGGAGATAATAAAGAAAGCTTATTTATAACTATAATGACAGAGATATTTTTTTGCAATAGTGGGTATTATTAATCTGTTTTCATATTTCACACTGCATAATACTATACAATGAGATTTTCCAAGAAGTTTAACATATTTTAGAAAATTAGAAAAAATAAATTATTATTGTAAATAAAAAATATCTTAGTTAAATATATAATAAAAACAGACAAAATATAACACATTTTGAATAATCTAAAAATCAATTACAAAAATAACACTTACCTGATCAGCACCTAAAAAAATATTATATGAACCATTTCCAGCTTTTAAACAAGCTTCACCTTCATCTAGTACAGTTGATGTAAATTTAATTCCCACTAATGTAGGTAAAACTTTGTAAGCTTCATTTAAAAAGCTAGCCATATTAACTGTAAGACAAATTATATATAATTACTTATTTGGTTAAAATGTAATTACATTAAGTTTTATATATATATATATATATATATATATATATAAATATATATATATATATATATATATATATATATATATATATATATATATATATATTATGATTTTTATTTTTAATATAATAATAAGTATATTTACTATTAACATTAGTCCAGCCTGGAAGATGATAGTATAATAATGGTGTATTTGGTGCAGCTTGACTTATTTTTTCAAGATACAAAATTAATTCAGTTGTGGTTTTAGGTTTATTAAATAACTCTGGCAAACATAACAGCGCATCTACATCAAGTGATTCAGCATGTTTGGCCTACAAAAAATAATTTTAAATTTTCATTCTAAATACAATAATGTCGTTATATATATATATATATATATATATATATATATATATATATATATATATATATATATATATATATATATACACCCACACATATCTTTTGTAACATAATATGAAAAATTACAAAAAGAAATATATTTATAAATGTAGAAACTATGTTACAGACAAATTAAACATTACAACATTGATTGAAATGAGAATATACAACAAAAAATTTTACATACTAACAAGTTATTTAAAAACTATATTAATTCATACCATTGTTAGCACATCAGGAAGAACAGTACCACCAATCTGAATCATTAAACACTGCTGAGTTTTTTTACATGCCTTAGCCCATTCTTCAGTAACGGTTTGTCGTTCAAACATTGTCATCGACATTCCTTCACCACTTGTACCATTTACTGCAAAGTCAATAAAATAATTTAAAAATAAAATTTGTAATTTCATAATTACTTAAATTAATAACTGTATCTATATATAAAAGAATTTACCTAATATTCCTGTAATTCCAGAATTAAGAAGGTGTTCTGCATACGCAGGAATAATTTTTAAATTGAGACTCATATTACTGAAAAATAAAATAATATAAACAGAAAATAAAATAAAGTTTCAATTTATTAGTGTCAAGAATTTAAAATAAATGAAATATAATTTAAAATAATTTATAAAGTTATCATGTTTTTAATTTACCATGTTTATAATTTATAGTCAATACGTTTTAATATTTGTTTAAAGAAAAATATTGAATCTATCAAAAACAAAGAACTATAAAAATATATTCATAAGCAATTAATTCTTTTGTTAAAAAATTAATTCAATAAATTAAATATACAATAGTTACAATACAATAATTAAAATATAATTTTAATTTCTTATATTATTGTATATATAATTTATACCTTTAATTTGCATCTTTCTTATCCAGTTTAAAACATATTAAGAAATAAAATTCTAAAGTATTACAAAATATTTTATATTTACAATATATTTTATATTTATATTTATTTTATTTTTTATCTTATTTTAAAATAATGATTATAATAAATAATATGTATCTAACTCAATTTTTTTCATACAAACTTAATTAAACATAAATTATTATTGGAGTATATAAATAACAGAAACATTATTTTTAGGATGTTATTTAATGAAATTATGTAACAGTTAAACAAATTAAAATAAGATTGATATGATTTTTTATGTTTATTTGCTACTTAAATTATATATATATATATATATATATATATATATATATATATATATATATATATATAATATTATTATTATTATTAGATAAACATTAAAGAGGTAATTATACATTCTAATTATTTATTTATTTTTACCTATCATTATTAAAAGGAGTTAAAACTGGAGCCATAAGACCACAAAAGTTGAAATCCTTCTGAAACCAAAGAAGAAAAATTAATATTTTTTACAGTATAAAAATTTCTAGACGTATGGTAAAATTTAAAAAAACATATTTAAATTTATAAATACATATACATATATATATATATATATATATATATATATATATATATATATATATATATATATATATATATATATATAAATTTTAGATATGTACATTTAAGAAAACAAACAAGGAGGTTAGAATTAGAAAAAATTTTTTAACAAAGATGTTGCTCAATTAAATAAGTTATGTGTAGAATACTTAATTAAAAGTATAAAATAATTTATTTATAATGAGATTTTACCATTTTTATTTTGTATATTTGTTTTCAAATAATAAGAACTTAGAATTGTTTATGAAACACAAGTATGTGTACATATGTGTATATATATATATATAAATATATATATATATATATATATATATATATATATATATATATATATTATTTAAATTATGATAATTATTTAAATGAAAGGTCTTCTGATAATGTAATGTAAATAATATTACACATTATCTTTGAAAAAATATTTCCAAGGCATCGTTAATGTGTGGTGTACTATTTGTTGCATAGTCAAAAGGAAAAATAAATCTCACATAATTTTATAATAAATAATTTATATACTTACATTTAAAATACAAATGTGTATGTATTTAAGGTATGTGTTTGTATTAATAGATATAAATATAAAATATACATACGAAAAATGTTCTTTAATATAATCTGAAATATTTTAGTAAAATTTAAATTAATTTATTGGTATCATTATGTCTACAATATACTATGCATAATAAATAATAACTACAATAACTAAGAATTAACAAAGATAGTAGTAATTAGGGTCATCGAAAAATAAAATATAGACTATAAAAATAACGTAATAATTATGTAAAGGATCTTAATTATTCACAAAAATTATTGAATATGTAATTATACTAATATATAATAAATATTACCACTAATATTAAATTGAAATAGATTACTTCGGTATTATTAACGATTACAGTTTTTAGTTAATTGTAAACATTATTAGTTTTTAAATCTGATTTTTTTTCTATAAAAGATTACTTTTTGAAGTATTTGTAAAGATAGAAGTATTTTATGCTCTGATGTGTAATTTAGAATAGTGTTAAATTTTTATTCTGTGGATACACCTTTTTACTCTTAGTAGTGAATTTTTATTTTTTATTTAAATCAACATAACTATTAATTAACTATAACCATATTAACTATTAACCATATAATCGGAACACAAGTTCTATAGAGTTTATAAAATATTACAATTTTCAAAATTAAAAATCTATTTTGTTGAACTTGCCTTTTAAGAAATAAATTTTTGTTTTTTGTGGTAATTGATAATAAAAATCGAAAAAAGCTAAGAATATGTTAACAATTAAATATTAATTAAAGAAAAATAATAAGAAATCATTTAATAGTTTTGAAAATATTGAGAAAACAAGAGAGTTTATATTTTGATAATTTTTTTAGTCACATAAGAAATGTTATTTACAACATATATTTATTACACTATAAAATTTATATTTATGGCAAATATATCTAAAAACTGGCTATAGTGTCACAAAATTTATTTATAATTACAAATGAAATAATTTATATTAAAAATAAAAATATACATTTATTATATTTTCAAGAATATTTATAGAATTTTTATTTTGTAGTATTTTAATTCATTTCAATTATTATTTGAGATATATAAAATTCGTGAAAAATAAAAAGTTGAGCCTGCAAATAATATAAAGATATATTTTTAAACATTAAATTGAACAATAACTAGAGAAATCTTGTAAAAATAAAAACATGATTATTATTTTTAAATGTGATATCTGCTTGTTTACAAGTCAAATAAACAACATATCTAATCAAAATGTTATGTATGCACGCTCATATATATATATACTCATATTTATACATATACATGTATGTATGTATGTATGTATGTATGTATGTATGTATATATATATATATATATATATATATATATATACATACATACATACATACATATATGTGATGAAATGAGACGGAGACAATTTTATCTATTAGAAAAATGAAAATAAAAAATAGGCAATTGTATTGAAATGTTATTTTGAAGTAGTAATGAATTTTAACTACATATTTATTTTTTAAAGTAAATGAAATCAAAAAATATTTCAAACAATTAAAGATAAGAGAAATATTTGTCTAGAAGTACATGCAGACTGATTATGTTAAAGGTTATTTATAATATATTTCTATTAAAAGTAAATGTTCATACAGTAGTAAATAAAAATATTTTTATTTTACGAAGTAAATATATTATTATCAGAGTATTGTATTATAAAAAGTTTAAAATTTAAGATTTTATAATATAACGTTCTAAAGAATAGAACGGCCATCGAAATACACATCAACTTTTATTAAGCAAATAAAGTGAATAAATAAATGACTATTGGGAATTTTTAGAAAATCTTGTGACATGGGGTGTAAGCGATTTATTTACATTAAAATTTTTACTATATGTTGTATTGTACATTTGCGGAAAAGGAAAAGAGATATTGGGTTGAGTGAGTCATAAAGAATTTCCATTATTAAGAACAAGTTTTAATGATTCATTACTCGTCCTAATGACTCGCCATATATAACAAGTTTTTGTTTGTTTGAATTAAATGAGTAATGCTCAGTCTTATTATGACAGTAGTAGTAGCTTATATATCGTATTTAAATAATCAATTATTGGCTGTAAAATAGAAGGATCAAAAGTGCACATTCGCCCTGTAATGTTATGGAAGTTTAAGAAGGGGAAAAATGCTACGAAGACAAGTGAAAATATATTCAGTATGTATTGTGAAGGAATCATAACTGATCGGTAAGTACGGAATTGGTTTGCAAAATTTTGTTCCAATGATACGTCCTTAAAAGATGAACCTAAACCAGGGCGCTCTTCAGACTTTAATGAAGAAGCTCTGAAAATAATTGGTGGAATGTAATCCACACCAAAGCATTCGATAATTAGTAGACAAGTTAAACACGCCACAGTCTACCATATATTGCTATTTGTAAAATATGTGTAAAGTCAGAAAGCTGGGTGTTTGGGTTTCACATGATCTTAGTGAAAGAAACAAAGACGATCGTTTATTGATAGCGATAAGTCTTCTTTCAAGACAGAAAAACGATCCATTTTTGGATTAAATTATTACTGGCGATGAGAAGTAGATTATATATAATAATGCTCTACAAAAAAGACAATGAGTTGATAAGGAAAAGCTTCATGGAAGAAAAATAATGTTGTGTGTGGGACGAGATCGTTGTGGTAATATTCATTTTGAGATTTTAAAACGGAATGAAACAATAAATGCAGAACTGTACGTCCAACAGCAGCAGCATGTTCACCAAAGTTGGATCAAAAAACATTCTGTGCTTGTTAATAGGAAAAACGTTGTTCTCCTCCATGACAACGCAAGATCTCATACGGTCAGAGCAACGCAGGAAAAAAGTTTGGAGTTTGAGTGGTCAATTCTCTCCCATCCTCCATATTCACCAGACCAGATACCATCCGATTATCATCTTTTTTGATCGCTGTAGAACGCTTTGATGAATACAAATTTCTCGAATGAGAACCATGTTCGAAAGTTTGTCGAAAACTTTTTCAAGTCAAAACCATCGGAATTCTATTCAAAAGGCAAAGAAGATCTACCTCGCAAATGGCAACAAGTCGTTGCAAACAATGGCACATATATTAAGTGATTACAGTACAATGTTTTTTTTATTATTATACATTCAAGTTGATATGTAAAAAAGAAAACTATTTATGACTCAAATCAATATAATCATTGTCATCATCACCAGCTTTTTAAATCCATTACTGGAAGAAGACTTTTCCCAAAATTTACTATTTATAGCGATCCAATGCCTTTATATATAATACGTATGTATGTTTGTACAAATATATATATATATATATATATATATATATATATATATATATAATTTTTTGTCTTGAAAGATTAGTAAAATTTAATAATTTTAACTATCAACTGTCATATTCATCTGTCAATAACTATAAGAGTATCATTAAAAAATTGATATATTCTTTTGTATTTTCTCATCTATTGTTTCGTATAAATATAAAGATATTTTTTTAATATAAGACATATTTATACTTAAAAGTTTTTTCGTTCTGTTTATCTTTTAATCAACCATAAATAATAAACATCTACCCTGAACAAAGAATGACATACATTTTTTTATAACTATCATAAATAAGTTAACATGAAATCTTTTCGATAAAAACTGATGTGAAAACTTAATGATTTATTAATATATTGATATATTAAAAACCTTGTGAAATATATTTTGTAAGTAATTATATGTGATTTACAATTTGTACACAAATGTAGAAATTCTGAAAAAAATATTAATTCTCATATTTATGTCTTATCTTATTAGAGCATTATTTCAAGTATTATTCAAAATATTTTCAAGTATTTCCATTCACGTTTTCTATTAACTAATAGAATAAAAATGTATTTGTTATCAATTTCTTAAAAACTATATATAAGGATAATGTTTTGAAAAGAAGAATAGAGTGTGATAAGCTTATTCGCTAAGTTGATTATTGAAAATTTAATAATATTTTAAAACAGCAATTTTAATAAAAATGATTCGTTTTTGTAAATTTGTAGTATTTTTATGTCTTATTATACGGTATGATTATGTTAGTGGACATGGATTACTTTCGGAACCCCTAAATAGAGGCTCATTATGGCGTCGAGATCCTTCATTTCCTATAAATTATGATGACAGTGCTAACTATTGTGGAGGAAGAGCGGTAATGATTTCTTTTTTTTGAGATTAATACAAAATATGTGGACTAAATTCACTTTAATAGATCTGAAATAAAATATAATAATGTTTTAATTCAGGAAATAATTGTATTTTGATTATTTCCTATTGAATTTTAAATATTTTAATGATATTTTATAAATATAAATTTCATTTATATTACATTCTTAATGATTTTGATTAGATAATATTTTAATAAATTCACATGTAATACTTATTATTAATTAAAAATTAATGGTATTTTTAGTTAATAATCTAATAAATTAAAAAAAAAACATTGAAAATAATGATAACATAGATATTTATTTGAAAAGTTTTTAAATTAAAAATATTAAATAACTAACAATATTTTATTTATTTATTAAAATCTAATAGTTTTGTATATAAGTAAACTATATATATATATATATATATATATATATATATATATATATATATATATATATATATATTTATTTATATATATACAACATGTAAGTTTATATTCTATATTGAATTTCTTGGAAAACAATTTCAAATGTATTACCACATAAATTTATTTAAAAATAAAATTGTTTTTTTTTTTGTTCGCTGAAAAATCATTTCATAAAATGGTTTCAATTTAAGCTATCATTTTTATATAAACAATGTATATAGAAAAATTATATATATATATATATATATATATATATATATTTACCTAGAATAACTAGTAGTAAGTTATTTGTAAATTTTTAAAAAACATATTTTTAAAAATTGTTTAAATGTGTGAACTATAAAAATGATTAAAGCTCAAGAAAATCTTGAATATGGTATATTTTTAAATATACAAATAAATAATTATTACAATTATTTACAAATTTGATGTATTTAGTTTATTTCACAATAATATTTTTTTTCAGCTATAGATAAAATTTAAAAAGTTTAAATATCAAGTATTTTTTGTATTTACTCAGTCATTATTTTGTATAATTGTAAAGAGTTATATACACCCGTCCCTCAATTTAGGCGGGACTTTTTTTACGCGAGTTTTTTTTACGCGGCAAATTATACCTCTATTTACGCAGGATTTTTTTTACGCAGTATTGAGTTACCCGGCACTTTTTATACGCGGTCAGACAGATTTCATTTAATATAATTTTTCATGGAATTTATTATATATCAGAGTGACGCAAATTTTTACTTGAACGTATAAAAGCACGATATAAATATATAAAAGGTTGATTATTTTGAATTATAGTAGCGATAGTGACACCGAATAAAATTTATTTACTTCTGTTTTCTAAAACGTCATTATTTTTTTGTTAAGCTATGTGAAAAATATGTGTTTCTACAACTTTACTAGCTTTTATTTCAAATATTTTTTTCTATTGTACTGATAAACTCAATTTAAGCGATTTTCATTCGCGTAAAACGAATCCACGTAGAACGGATACTCCACGTAAATTGAGGGCTGGGTGTATATATATATATATTAGGTTGGCAAATATCTCCCTTCCGCCTTCTGGTCTTTTGAATTTCGCAGCTATGTAAAAAAAAAAAAAAAGCGGAAGGGAGATACTTGCCAACCTAATATATATATATATATATATATATATATATATATATATATATATATATATATATATATATATATGTTTGTATTTATGTATTTAATATAAAACTCGAAGTGAAAACAAGTAGAATTAATACAAAGTCCGAAACATAATTTGTAGAGAGAACTTAAATTAGTTGTCATGTAAAAAAATATGACGTGAAATCAAACGTTAATAGTTATTTGAATAATTAGATTGTTAGAATTGATAAATAAGTATTCAATTTATTGATAATTAATGATCAATGCACTTAAATTTTTATATTGTGAAGAGGTTTCAAAAACCGTGCTTTTAAAATCACATGACAAATCATAAGGAATATTCATAAACTTAATTTAAAATATCTAATATACGTATGAAAATAATTGATAATTTTTTTAGAATAGTAAAAAAATATATATAAGTATATATATATATATATATATATATATATATATATATATATATATATATATTATTTACGTTTTTAAAGATAAATATGATAAGAAAATGAAAAAAAATATTATTTAACTTAGATTTATTTGATTTTATGAAATAAACAGGTACAATGGGACATTAATAATGGCAAATGTGGTATTTGTGGAGATGATTATCGAGATCCTGTACCTCGTGCTAATGAAAATGGTGGTAAATATGGCCAAGGTGAAATTACTGCTGTTTACAAACGTGGGGATGCTATACCTGTGACAGTATGTATATTTACTTATGTAATAAAAATTTACATTTTGTTATATAAAATTAGATAAATGAAACGGAGAACCAAAAAAATATTATGATAAAATTATAAAATACTATAATTGTATAAAAATAAATTTGGTTGGATAATTTTATAAAAATATAATTAAGAAATAAAAATTAATATAACTAATAATATTTAATTATCATTTTTAATATTTATATTTATTTTGAGTTTGGAAAAATATTGTGACATTGTGTAGTATTGATTTTTTTAACAATTATTTATTTATGAACTAATATAATTTGTTTAAAAATAAATTTTAAAATTATTATTTGAATTTTTACTGCTGCTACTCGTATATTAAACTTAATTTTAATGAAGTTAACAAAGTTGATAATTTATTTTACTAATAAAAATTATATTTTATATTTAAACAGAAATGTTTTTATTTGAAATTATAACTAAATTTTTATAAAGAGATTAAAAGATATATATATATATATATATATATATATATATATATATATATATATTTAATGATTTAATATTTGTATATTTTCCTTAGGTATGGATAACTGCAAATCATAGAGGCTGGTTTCAGTTCAGTGTTTGTAAATTGGATAAACCAGATCAGTTGGAAACAGAAAATTGTTTTACAAATTTAACTCTTACAAATGGATCGCCAATTTATGTTGTACCAACCAAAGAAAATGATTTTTTTAGTACTGTGTTGCAACTACCTGACGATTTAGTTTGCGAAAGATGTGTTTTACGTTGGCATTATAACACAGGTAAAAGAAATTCAAGTAAATAATAAAAGAACAATAGATTGTTATTGTGTATCTAAATAAAATTTAATCTTATTGCATCTATATACTGATTTATATTTTTCAGGGAATTCTTGGGGACAATGTGAGGATGGTAGTGAAGGTATGGGATGTGGACCACAAGAAAATTTCAGAACGTGTTCTGATATTAGAATAATAGATCATGTTTAATATTTTATATATATATATATATATATATATATATATATATATATATATATGTATAGTAGTATTCATTTTAGTTAACAAAAAATATTTATAAATATATAAGTTTCTATTAATTTATTTGAATTAATTTAAGAATATAAAAGTTTTATGTATTTTATAAATAAACATATAATAAATTTGTTTGAATTTGAATAGTTTATCTTAAAATGTTTGTTTTCATTCTGAAAATCCGTTTGAAGTATATAAGTCTTTCAAGTTCAATTCCTTAGGGCCATTTTTGTTTAGTATCTTGACAAAAATACTTTCTATAAGTATATCATAGTATTCTCACGATAATTTGATGATGATATACGCAGTAAAGTCTAAAAGTTTTTGACTCAAGAGTGGTAAAGAAGAAATAAAATGAAATAACCATATTTATTTTTTTATAACATTGAAAAAAATATCCTGTGTTATCTTAAAATATAAAAAATAATGTAAAGTGTAAAAATGACATTTTTATCACTTATATATTTTTTTCTTTCAAATTCAATTTTAATTTTGAAAACAAACAATAGTCTCTAGGGTTGCATTGAGGCTCTAAGAGAAATTATTTAATTCTTGATAACCAAAGAGCTGAATAGCTTCCTTTATAATAGCATAAATTAATATATTGGCGTATTGTCGTGCTGTAATTTTACTCCTTGTACTATTGTAGTTTTTCCTGACATTATTCTTTAATTTGTATATTAATTGACTCATAATATTCTTTAGTGACGGCAATATTTTATTTTTTGAGGTTAGCTGGAATAATTTGCTGATAATTCTAAAAAATATTGACCTTTTATTAAGTTTGGGTTAACTTTAATGGAATCTCTCTTTAAAGGAAAAAGTTTAGCTCACTATTTCAGATTTTTCTGTTTTTACCTCCTTTGTAAAAATTATTTTTTTTTTAGAATATATTGTAATAGCATACTTTTTTTTCATTAGCAGACATATTATTAAGAGTAGATTTATAAAAAAATAATTTCAGCAAAACAGAATATAGAATGAGTGGTTGTTAGTATGAGAACTGTGCATTCATGTTCTAACTTATTTGAAATGAAAATTTGTGTATCTCATTATGTACCAATTGAAACTAATCGCAGCAAAATACTAAACAAAAGTGACTTTAAGGAAATAAGCATAAAGCATTTATGTACAATATTTATTTGCAATAAATAGTTTTTCAATCATTACAAATATTTTTCTTATTCAAATGTATATATTATTGCTAACGTAGCTCTTAAAATGTTTTTTTTCAATCATATAGAATACAATCTCTTATTTTTATTGATTATTTTTTTTAACATTACTTTGAATATTATTCTTTCATTTTAATAATTTACCATACCAATATTTTATAAAAAGAAACAGTTTTGAAATTATAAATTCTTCAACTTATGTTTAGATTTTTATAGTACATATTTTTTATTGTTTAGATAATTTTGTAAATTTTTAAAAAGGTATTTTTTTGTATGCGATTTATTGTATACAGTAAAATAATATATTTCCTTAGAGATAAAATATAAACAGATAGTAAATATAAATGATTTGTAATTGATACGATTTCGATTAGTAACTCAAAGTAAATGACATTTTTCATATTTAAATAAATGTACAAAAATTTGTTTCTTTTACAAAATAAATTTGAATTTGATAAAAATATTTTGTTTTGATTCTAATTTATAAAATTAGGTACTCTATTTAACATGAGAAAAAAATTAAATAATATATTTGATAATCTTTTTTTATAATAGAATTTCTAATAAAAGTGAATTTATGTGAAATTTAAGAACATTCGAAAAATAATTTTCCAATATATGTGAATATATTAAAATTTAGTATACTTATATACATATATATATAGATATATATATATATATATATATATATATATATATATATATATATATATATATATATATATATATATATATATATTCATGTAGCCATTTATGGTCACACATTTTCATTCGTACGTAAATTTACTAAGAGTTGATGCTATTGTTTTCATGAAAATTATTTTATCTTTTGTATTTGTCGTTCTTTGTAAATTTTATTCCATATATATATACATATATATATATATATATATATATATATATATATATATATATATATTTGAATACAATTACACAGCGTTCATTGAAACATAAAGTATTTTAATGTAGAATGGGTGGTTTTTAGAAAAATTAACGACCGTAAAAATATTCACTAACGAGAGCACGCAATATGGTTCATAATTATTGACAAAAAAGAATTCAGTGAAATTATTAAGTCATTTATGCCGGCCTAATGAACTAAAATATTCTAGTCATAATTATTTTTAATTCGTACGATTTTATTCTTACGATCATAAATATCTGTCTAATACAGATTATTGGATTTAATGTTATGACCGTCCGACCATTGAACACAAATAAAAGGACTGTTCGAGTGATTTATGAAAGGATTAAAAAGCAATTAACTTCCTGGAACATGATTTAGCTTTTATTAGGGAAAAGAGTGTACAAATGTACAGTAAGTTTTTACTTTATTGAAAAGACATACTTTAAATTAAAATTGATGTTTTTATTCGCGACATATTAACGTTGGAACATTTTATATAACTCATATTAAAATACATATTTATATATATATATATATATATATATATATATATATATATATATATATATGTAATTTATTTATAGATAGATTAGAGTACTTAATTCATATTTTCAAATTTTTGTACATGTGGGTTGAATCGATTTAAAAATCTATAGATTAATATGATATATATATATATATATATATATATATATATATATATATATAATTTTATTTGATGTTGTATTTCTTGATATTATTAAAACATTATATGAGTATTAAGAATATGTTACTCATTATATGAGTATTAAGAATATCTTTTATAATCTAGTTTTATCTTATATATTTTGTTTGCTACATTTCTAGAAAAAAATTAATTAAATATGATTTGTGTTCAATTGTGGTATTCATTTATAATCAACGATATTGTAAACATAAATGTATAAATAACAAAATTAATAGAATTATATTATAAAATTTTACCCCATATACTTATTTCAACCAATTTTTTATTATTTAATAATCACATATTTATATTTAGAATTATCTTTTCAAAAATTAAACATTTAGAATTATATTCTAATACTAGATTTTTTAGTGATTTATAAATTTTAAAAACGTATATATTGTTTTTATAATATAAGATATATTTACATTATTATTTTATGGAGAAAAAAGAATGAATTTAGTGGAGAATACAATTGATTAAATAAATTATTCTTCATTCAAAACAAACAAATTTTTTATTAAGAAAATTATTTTTTTATGTTGCATAAACACGTATATATATATATATATATATATATATATTAATATATATATTAATATATATATACATAATTTAGTAAGTAGATTAATTCTATTATTTGATATGATTCACAAGATTATATTAATATCACTAGTACTTGATTAAAATTATCGGTTTAGTTATCATTATTAGCACTTGACAGCCAATATGTAATTAATCATCGTTTTCTAATCAAAATCAATTGATAATCGTTTAGAGAAATACAGAGATTAGTTCCCGTTTAGATCTTTATCTATGTACTGAACACTGAACATTTACTTTTTATAACGAAAAAGAGTGTTTTAGTATTTCAATCAATTATTGAATGATTTTAAAATAGGAAGGATTTAAATATGGTATAAATATAAATTATATATGTAAATATAAATACACACATACACACACACACACACATATATATATATATATATATATATATATATATATATATATATGTGTGTGTGTGTGTATATAAAAATTGATTTCTCTCTATCCACTATTGAATGAAGGTCTATTTTAAAATTATTTTAATCATCTATCAGACACCTCCTTAAGTTGTGATTAGGGAAATGCTTATCAGATATGGAAGATACTGGAAAAACAAAATACTCGTAGTGAATTAAAACTAGTTCTCCAGGTTGACAGTATTGCAAGAGACTGGTTATCTTTCAAAGAAAAATGATATTAATCATAAAATAAAGATGAATCGGATGAATCTGAAGTTATTCAACAATCATAGGTAGAAAAATCCAAATACAAAAAAAGAAGATAATATGAGATTGTAACTAGTATATCAGCATATGAATACTACAATAATAATTCCTAAATTTTACCTACAAAATTTCTTGAATTAAAAAAATAATATAATAAAATAATTTTAATATATTAAAGAATCACTTATTGGTTTTGACTTGTTTTTAAATAGATGTTTTGTAGTTTTAGTACTTTTTGATATAATTTGGTCAATTTTTTACAATCTTGATTTTTTTTAAAAAAATAATATTAGGTTGGCAAGTATCTCCCTTCCGATTTTTTTTTTGTACATAGCTGCGAAATTCAAAAGACCAGAAGGCGGAAGGGAGATATTTGCCAACCTAATATATTTGGATGAAAAAGGTCTTTATATAATTCATATAAAGACTGGATTGAGTTTTGAAAATTCAGGAAATGTATATTTTATTGTTTTTAATAATATACATTTTTCACTGAAATACAATTATTTTGGATTATTAAAAAAATATATTGTCAAGTTTTCAGGGTTGTTACTTTTTTTTGTTCTCTGTGTAAAGATCAAGGTATATTTAGTACACAAATACACACACATACAGATGTGTATATATATATAAGATTGTAATTAGTACGATGATATTTAAAACTGATTCAACTCAGATAATATTAACAAAATAATATATCATTTCGAGTTTGATAAAAAAGAAGGTAATTGATAATGTGCTGAAATAAACAAAATTTTAACTGACTTATATCATACAATGAAAACAATAAATTTAGATACTATAACAATACATTTGATAATATGTACAATAAAGCTTTTTCATTAAACGGTCACGTTGTTTTTTTATGTGATCATGGCGAAACATGCGTGTTTAATCGAATTTTAAATTGTGTGTTATAATCAATACTTTTTACACATGCCTCAATTTTTTATTTCAGTGATTTCCAAATTATTAGTATGTCTCTAAAACATGTTCA
>CP092093.1:14832500-14840000 GCA_029203775.1 Neoneuromus ignobilis
ATATTTCATTTTAACGTTAGAATATTAATTTTGGTAGATATTATGATCAAATGTTTTTTTTAAATTACATTAAATATTTAGACATATGTATATTATTTTCTGAATTCTAAAAAGTCGCTATGTAATTAATTAGGACTTTTTCGAGAGCAAGGAGAGTTTAATGACTTTAGTACAATTATTTATAAAAGGTGGTACAAATGAGATTGAAGAATAGTAAAAAATATTAAATGATAGTAAATTAGCAAATATATATCTAAACTCTTCAGTTTCATACGGATTACCTATATTTGATAAATTGTTTGACATCTATATCCTAATATTTTTTACTATAGTTTTTAATATATACAATAACAACGTAAACTTTGCTATTCATTTAAGTTTCTAATAATTTCCTATTTATCTTTTTTTGAAAATAATTACGTTATTTAAATAATAAAATAAAAAAATACTATTTTGTTTGTTAAACATATTTTAATGTATAAATCTTTTAATTATATATTAAGAGAAATATTTTATCAAAAAAATATAACGATAAAACAGAAAATGTAGTTAATATATTTTTGGTACTCTGGTAAATAACTTGACACAAATGAATTATTCACACACAATATCATAAGATTTTAAATTTTTCATTAATCACTTATTATTTACTTTATTTGTTTAAATGGTAATGTGCGTTTCGATGGCTATGCCGTTATCGTTAAAGCACTTATTATAAATTCTTCAAGATTTTATAATATAGTACTCTGACAATGACAGCATGACTATCGAAATACATGCCAGCTTTTGAGCAAATAAATTAAATAATTAGTGATTATTGGATTTTTTTAAAAAAATTCATTATTGCAAGTGAAACTTTTGTGACAAAGAAAATGTATTGTGGTACTAGAAAACTAATGTATTTTAATAACGAATTTATTTCTTTTTTGTGCCTGGTGCTTGATGTTTCTGATGTTTGAATTATAATAATAAATTTTAACTATTAATATATCAGTAATTAAACAAATTTTATCTTAATTACAACATATTTCAACGCGAAAGTGATTAAACTTTTTTATATGAATTTTATTATGCAAATTTCGATAAATCTAAAAAAGTTCATTTCCAAAATCGCTGATAAGCGTCATCTACATTTATTTCAATTAGTTACAATAAATTATTTTGATTTTAAAATATCGTTGCATTCATTTTCGTTCAATTATATTTTTCAAATTATTATTTCAACGTTGCTTTCCTTTTTAATATAAAAGTAAATGAACTGATTAAATCATAATTTTCTAATTTATACATTACTTATTCATTTACGATTTACTTATATCTAATTTGAAAATTATTTTAATTAAAATAGTTATGCACTTAATTCTCTCTAATAAAATATCATATTATTTATCATTTGTTAAATGTGCAATCTAAGTAATTGCCAAGATCAAGAAATACCTACAACTGAGTAAAGAAACAAGTATTAATTTATGATAGTTTATTTTGTGTGACCCACTTTAATGTTCAAATAACATTGCAACTAAGTTTTGCATTAAACCCTATGTTGTATTCAACATATAAAGTTTCTAAGATAGTAATTACAATCGTTGGTAAGTGATTAAGTTTCGGTTGATAAACGTAAGGTTCAGAGACATCAATGATATATATATATATATATATATATATATATATATATATATATATATATATATATATATATTGAGATAGTTCTTACTATAGAACTTGTGAATGTTTCTCTGTTTACTAAATAGTATTATTTTTACATAAAAAATTAAATTCATTAGGTGTTACTGTATACAATGATAAGGATTAATTTTTAAATCGAAAAATTACAATAGATAATTTTGACATACATACATGTAATTAAAATGTATTGAATAATTGACAATAATGTCGAATGCTAGTTTTTTAATTTTCATTTATATGTGATTTATTGTATGTGGATTTGTATGCAAAATACAAAGTAAAAAACAAAAATAAGACACCTGAATTATTTAATTATCTGCTTATATTATGTTCACTGATAAGATACGTGCAAATACTTTATTCTAAACAATATAAAAATTACAAAGGGATGTTATTATTATCACATAATACTACTTCAAAAAGATCATACCCGAAAGATTAAATGTTCAATGATAAATATCAACGAAATTTCATATAAAAATGCGAAAAACTGAGAAAATCAACAGCATTTATATCATTAATATTAGACGATCGATCAAAATAATTACAATGAAGGTACTGGTTACATTTGTTGCCGTTGCATTGTTGTGTTTAGTCGGTGTCCAAGGACATGGAAAAATGACTGATCCAATAAACAGAGCTTCAAGGTGGAGAACAGATCCAACTGCACCTGTCGATTATGATGATAATCAGTCATATTGTGGAGGACGTTCCGTATGTACAACTTTTTAAACTTTTTTAGTGTAATGTGAAATTTAAATTTTGAATTATAAAAGTTATAATTGTTATTAGAGTTAAATATTATTATTTTTTATCTATTAAGATACATACTAGATAATAGTCAAATAAATACTGACCTGAACATAGAGTTATTGTTTGATGACTTTAAAAAAACATTTATCAAACCGATTATTTATCAATTAATTTAAAAAATACATTATTTACCACATTTCTATAAAAAATACTTTATTTACATTATATATATGCATTAAAATAATGACCTATCTAATGAATTTTTTTATTATAATTTATATAGGTTCAACACAGTTCAAACGGAGGCAAGTGTGGAATTTGCGGTGATGATTACAGAGACGCAGTGCCTAGAGCTCATGAAAATGGTGGAAAATATGGTCAAGGAGTAATTGTCAAGACTTACGAACAAGGAAGTACCATTAAAGTAACAGTACAATTGACTGCTAACCACAAGGGATGGTTCTTGTTCAGCATCTGCAAATTGCCAAGCAAAGATACAATTGAAACTGACGAATGTTTCCGAAATTTAACATTAACTAACGGTAATACAATTTACTATGTACCATCAACAACACCAGGATTCTTCGATGTCGATTTAGTTCTGCCACAGGATTTGACTTGTGATTTATGTGTGCTCAGATGGCATTACAATACAGGTAATTTATAATTTATCTAAATTTTTATTTTAAGATATTCTAAAAACACATAAAGATGATTATTCTTTTCATATTTTTTTATTATTTATGTATTAAAAAACACATAAGCATCTTTGAGAAAAGACATATTTCATTTCTTGAAATATGTTTGTAACTTTTGATTTCATATAAAATGAATATTTGAAAAATTAATACATCAAAAAACACTTTAGTAATTCTTGGAAATATTTCAAAATAATTACAGAAGGGTTAATGTGAATTTCTTGAAAATATTATTTGTAAGAAAACTTCAAGTGCATGTTTATAAAACATATTTAGTTACTTATTCTTGATTAATATTTATTTGATGCTGAATATTGATACTTTATTATTAATTGATAAAGTAGAAATGGAATGAAATATTATAAATTTAGCAACCGGTCTAATATTTAAAAGATGAAAGTGATTCTGCGTTAAAATCATTTATTGTTTAATTATTAAAATTCAAGTACATACAAAATTTTCTATAAAATGTTTCTATTTTATTTTATACATATATATATATATATATATATATATATATATATATATATATATATATATATATATATATAGAGAGAGAGAGAGAGAGAGAGAGAGAGAAAGAATTTAGATTCGAGATAAGTACATATTAAATAAATTTATTATTAATACTAAAAAATAGCTCGATTTGAAGCAAAGTTTAGAATAAACCAACATGTAATTAAATATTGTAGTGTATATCAATTTTTTCCTATTATTGGTTTAGTCGTAATTATTTATATTTATTTATATGAATCTTTGCATATATTTTGGTCTTATATTGGTTTTGTTTATGAGTTCCATAAAACAATATATATTTTTATTTACTTTATTATGGATAAATATAACAGAGATTTAAAAATTATTTTTTGTAGAAAGATAAACATTTAAAATACAAAAATATTTTTAAACAATTAAGCAATAAAATGTATGTATTTGTATCCAATAATAGATTATTAAAAATAAATATCTATGGTACTTAGAAGTTACAAAAAATAGATTTTTTTTAATGATTGATGGATTAGATTTTTTATAAACGTAGATTCATTTTCAATGAAAATAATTAAAAGGTAAATTTATTTTTTCATAAAGTAAATAATTTAAGTTATTTTTCTGTAATAATTTTTATTTCGAACAAGTTTTGCATATTATATATATATATATATATATATATATATATATATATATATATATATATATAGAGAGAGAGAGAGAGAGAGAGAGAGAGAAAGATGATTTAATACGTTAGTATTTTGAGTTTAATACTAAAAATTTATGAGTTTTCAATACAATGTTTTTGTGTTAAATATCTAAACTAATAAAAATATTAAATATTTTAGGTAATACTTGGGGAATGTGTGAAGATGGAGTGGGTAGACCTGGATGTGGACCTCAAGAGAATTTCCGTTCGTGTGCCGATGTCAATATTGTCAGACGTTTTAACAATCTTGTAGCTGGAAAATTAATATAAAATCTATTCACAAAATGTTATTTATAATTTATAATCGATTGTCATATAAAATTGAATAAAATATACTATTATGTATATAAAGTTTGAAATTCGTAAATAAAGTTTTTTTTCTATTCAAATATGTATTTTATATAATCAATGTATATTCATTGTTTTTAGGTTTAAATGTCAAAAATTAATTATGATTTTTTCAATTTCCTATAAAAAAATTATAAATCATAAAAAATATTTTAATAAAATGTACAAGTTTCATAATATTTTAAACAAAATAGTTTATTAGATTAATTGAAATATTGATAGATACGTAAACAGATATATTTCGTATAGAATATTTGAATATATACTACTAATTTTTATTGCTATAGCCCTTGTAGGTCACTGAACTCTCTGTAAAAGCCAGTTTAGTAGGACTATTATTGCTTGGATATCAAAAAATGTAAAAAATTAAGAGATTAGTAGATAGTTTAGATAATGAAATTATAAAATTTGTCGGTGTAAAATGGAAGAGAAAGGTGAAAGATTGTTGACAATGGAAAATTTTGAGAAAAGTTTTTAGTCAACAGTGACAAAGAAAGATTTATATATATATATATATATATATATATATATATATATTTGTTTTTTTACAATCATCAATTTTGTAATTGATTTGTCCTAACACCCCATAGTCTTACATACATTAGTCTTTTTTAGCAACACCTCTCGAAAATCAGATCGAGGGGCTTCTTTTTCAAAGTCTTCTATAATCGAAGTCTTGAAATATCGATTCGATATTTATCGTTGTCTTTTGCTTCTTATGTCATTGATCTTTGTTTTTTCCATTAATCTTTAGGTAATCATCTTGCTCTAAATATAAAAAGGACATTCATCAAAATTAAATAAATGTTGATCTCGACAGATACCTAATCATTCTTTGAGTTAATCTTTTAAGTAATATACACAACTGTTTCCTCTGCATATAGAGTGTTAATCAATTATTTATAAGGCATACGTTTATAAGAATCGTACAATTATTTTAGTTATTTTTCTGATATGTTACTCAATTTCATATTATATTTAATTTTAAATTGTCAATTTTTCCATTATTCTTTTTACTATCCTGTTTCCTGCAAAACTGTTTTTTTTATAGATTTATCACGTATTGACTTCTTCTATTTTCTGTTTTTCGATCTATGGAGTTTTACAAGATTATTTTCAATTACTGGAATTTATATTTTGAAGTTCATAATTAGTGAAACAATCATTATCAATTATTTCTGAGGATTATTATTTTTAAAAAAGGTTATTAAAGTTATTTTTCTTAGATTTATGCAAGTATTTTGTACATAAGGGATAGAAAAATCATCTATTTTAACATGAAATCAGATGCTACAGATCTATTATAAACATTGAGTCAGATGATATTTCTTCTTGAAATTTAGAGATATTTTATTTCTTTTCTATTATTCATATCTAAAGAGAATTACCTAATTAAGCCAAAGATGCGATTTGATACGAAATAACTCGAGTGATGTATACATTTAAAATGTACACAAAATGACAATTATCATCATAATTAGACATTTTTCATTCACGGTATATATGAATGACCACCTTTTCCAATTCCAGCTCCAACGATTTAATACCTTTTTCATTTATGATACATCATATCACTGACTTTTCTTATATCAATCATGTATATATATAAATTATTTCATCTGTCCATTAGTTTCTTCATAGGCCTTTTTATATTTCTGGTTTCCTACTTAAAATTATTTATTGTTTATCATTTGTCTTCTCTTTTTGTTAAATATTCGACCTATTTCCATTGTGAACTTTTTATTTTTGTTATAATATCTTTAAATTTGATTTTTATTCGAATCCGTATATTCCCATACGCTCGTATATTGTCTAAAATCGCTGAATTATTCTGATTATGTTTTATTACTGTAAGTAAGAATAAGTAAATAAATTAATCAAAAAAAATTTAAAATCAGAAGAATATTAGATTTTATGAGAATTTATCTAAATTGACAGCATCTTATTATTTTTCTCCTATTCACTTTATATAAATGTTATTTTAAATTAATTCGCTGTTACAAGTAGACATAGTTTTTAACTTCTTTCATCTTTATTTCATTAAATCAGAATTTATTCGGATTTGGGAATACATTTCATGTTATATTTTTGTTTCTGAGATTTATCATAAAATCAATTTGTGACTTATTTTATGTAATTTTTTGATTCTCTTTTTTAGGTTTATCTTAGCTCATTGAGAAAGCAATATCATCATATCTATATATGTACGAGGCTGTATGATAAGTCGTGTAATTTCCGAAAGATGGCACCACTGGTGCATATCGAGGTTATTTTTAATTAGTAGCACCTCTTGGAAGAACACACATCAAGTTTCAGCCATATCGGTCTATTCCTTTGTGTTTGACAATCGTTGGAATCAAGGAAATCGAGTGATTGTCAAATAATGGACGAAAAAGAATTTCGCGTGTTGATTAAACACTACTTCATTAAAGGCAAAACGCCTCAGGAGACTAAACAGAAGCTTGATAAACATTATGGAGACTCTGCACCTTCAATTAGTGCGGTTTATAAGTGGTATCAAAATTTTCGGAGTGGCCATATGAGCACAAGAGACGCTGAACGTTCTGGACGCCCTGTTGAGGTCACCACTCCAGAAATCATTGATAAAATCCATGATATGGTGATGGATGACAGAAGAGTGAAAGTGCGTGAGATTACTAGTGCTGTAGGCATCTCGTGTGAACGGGTACATAATATTTTGCACTGACATTTGGACATGAAAAAGCTATCCGCCAGGTGAGTGCCGCGATTGCTCACGATCGACCAAAAACGAGGTCGTGTGAAGTGTTGCAAGAACAGTTTGCAGCTGTTTCAGCG
>CP092093.1:14842500-14892500 GCA_029203775.1 Neoneuromus ignobilis
AGTCTTTTATATTTCTGAATTTTTCTTTAAACCAATGATCATCTTTTCTTACTATATAATCGGTCCATTTTTATTATAAACTTTCCATTTTTGGTGTAACATCAGTTATTTTTATTTTTTTCTGATCAACACAATTCTTTTTCTGTCTTTACATATCATTGCTAACAAAATTCTTTTAATGTTCACTTTGCAATTTGGAAAAGTTAAATTTTTTGACATATATATATATATATAATTTTATTTAATGGTAGATTCAACACGTTGTCAATGGTGGTAAATGTGGATTCTGTGGTGACGACTACAGAGATGTAACTCCTCGTCTACATGAAAATCGTGGCAAATATGGTAAAGGTGTCATCGTGAAAACGTACACACAAGGCAGTGTATTTACAGCAGTAATTGATTTGGATGCTAACCATAAAGGATGGTTCCAGTTTAGCATTTGCAAATTGCCAGACAAAAAAGCACTGGAAACAGAAGAATGCTTCAAAAACATCACTTTAGCTGATGGAAGAGATATTTACCATTTACCAACGAAACAACCAGGCATTTTCAAAATTGATTTGAAACTTCCCAACGATCTTACTTGCGATTTTTGTGTTTTGAGATGGCATTACAATGCAGGTATGTAATCAAGGTTTTAACAACTAAAGTAACAGTAGATAAATATACAGTTGATTTTTTAATGTATTTATATATATATATATAAATTATAATATAATATAAACAATTATAAATTAATTAAATTTTATTTATTAATTAGGAAACACATGGGGAATTTGTGAAGATGGTGAAGGCAGAGATGGATGCGGACCACAAGAAAACTTCCGTTCTTGTTCTGATATCAAAATTGTTAGCCGAAAAAGCGAAGATCAAGATTAAAAATGTCTATAATTGATTCTAAATAATTTTTAATACAATTTTTTGTAAAACGATTTTATTAACATTATGAAATTGTTTAAATGATGAAATTATTAGAAAATAAAAAAATAATATTTAGTAACACTGTGTTTTTATTTATATATGTTCTATTAAAATAGAAGGAAGAATAGATTTCAAATCATTATATAAGGACGATTTTTTGATAAGTAGACATATTTAAATTTAAATGTGAAATATTTGTGTACCTTAATTGAAATTTAGATGTAAGTTGAATCTTCAAATTTGATAAGTACAATAATTGTGTTTAAAAAAATTTGTGTTCAATATAAATATTTAATTATTATGCAATAAAATCTTAAATTTGTATCCAAAAAAATATTTAGTATTATTAATACTTCTCTTTCTCTCTCTATGTATATATATATATATATAATTACAAGTAAATAATATCTGGAAGATATTGTAATTCTATTTTATAAATCTTTTTCTTTTTTTAAACGTACATTTAGTAAAAAGATAAAGTTGAGAATTATTACATAAAACAAGTCACAGTTTTATTTTAGAAAAAATCTTTATTTTCTGATAGAATTATTTTAAATAAGCATAGTATTATAAATTAAGATTAAATACATGTCATCAGATTTGTAAGACGTTTTATTATTTCTACATAAGAATATCAATTTTTGTTCATTTTTAACAAAATTTATGAATAAATGTAATTTTGTAATTAAAAAAAACATTTAATTGGTTTTAATAAAGTCATATTGTATAACTTTACAGATTAATATAATATAATGACACACATATATGTGGAACAAAGATAAAGGAAAGATCTATACTTTATACTAAATAAACATTTCAAATGTAATAATTGAAGTAAAATAAGAATAATTTGAATGAAAAAGTTTAGAGCAAAAGAATATTTTTTTTATTTTAGTTTGCATTTTTAAAGCGTTTCAAATATTTTCAAGATACCAAACATGAAAATATTTTATGAAAAAAGATTTTTTCCTACAGCATAAACGATCAAGCATTTAAAAAAAATTAGAAAATTACAAAAGAAGGTCAACATATATTTTCATTTTAATATATTTGAATCATTGCCTTCTCAAAAAACTATTTTAAGGTCAAATTTAGTAAAGGAAAAATTAAAAAATAAAATCTTGGTTTTTATTGGAATTCCTGATACTTGATTTACTGTTATAAGCAAGTATATTATTAATATTAATTTATATGTTCAACACATGTACCAAGTTGCACTAATAAAGATATTATAAATATATATATATATATATATATATATATATATATATATATATATATATATATATATATATATATATATATATATATATATATATATATATATATATATATATATATTAATATAATATATTTATATTAATAGCAAAATTAATATTTTTTAAGTATTAATTTAATTTTATCAATGTCATTTAAAAATACTTGAATTATATTTTAAAAACTAATATAAATTAAATAAGTAATTTAATTAAGAATCATATAGAACGTAGATACAAGATTCTTTAAGAGTATTTAGTTAATACAGAATATTTTTTTGTATTTTCTTAGAAAATATACATTGTATTTTTCTGTTTAGTTTGTATTCAATCAATTTTCCTGTAATGTTTGGGTTTTTAGTTAGAATAAAAAGACATATAAAAATACTACGAATATATGGTTTAAAATTATTTATATTGTCGAAGTTTCAATAACTGAAACCAATTGTAGGTGTGTAATAAATGTTTTGAAATAACATTACACTTTTTATAGTGTTTTAAGAATTTATGTTGTTTGGTTTTTTAGTAGTACTTGGCAATAATGAGCTTTATTATCGATGAAATTTTTCTATATACATTATTATTATTAATCTCTTTAATTTATAGAAACCAAATACTAATTTTTTTGTTATTAAGTAGCTTAGAATTCTAATTTTTGATATTTATTATATATTTGAAAATGTTATGTTCAATTTTTAAAAGTCATGTTATAAAAGTGTACTATTTTTATTATCGTAGAAATTCAATAAACACTAATAGATTTTTATATAAAATTATTTGATTCATAAGTAATATGTTTTAAAATGAATATAAAAATTTAAATTGAAAAAGATTATTTTATGAACATACAACGATTGTTCCACAGATGAGTAATTTGTTGAAGTTATTTATCAAAATCATAGCATGGATATAATTAATATAAGCAGGTGTTCTAACACTTCTTTATTTATGATATATATATATATATATATATATATATATATATATATATATATATATATATATTAATGATATATTTATTTTTATTTTTTTTATTGATTTATGAATATTTATTTAAAGAAAATCGTTTTTATAAAATATAATAGAGTTGACAGTTTTTTTAAATATATATTTTTACCTGACCATGTAAATAAAAAAGTACGCGTATGAAGAAATATTTGTGTCACAGTCAATTCTAAAAATATCCAATATTCCAAGTTAAAAATAACAGTAAAGTTATTTGGCAATTAGTATAGTACATTTTTATTTTGTGTATTTAATAGAATAGTACATAATAAGTACATGTGACCTTTAAAAATAGATAGTTCTAGATTAAAGTATAAAAAACAACTTGTCAATAATTAAGAATATTTTAATGCGCTTGTTTAGATATTTTGAATAAAATTGAAAGGACAATTTAATTCTTAAATCTCTACAGATTTGATATAAAACTATTTATCTAAGATCACAAATGAGTTTTTGTACATAGTATTTAAAATATCAACTGATCACGTTTTAGAAGTATGCCAGTTATTAGAAAATTGAAATGAAAATATCTATTGATAACATTTGTATCAAATACAGATTCAATAACATGAATATTAAATGATAAAATCGCAAATATCCAAAAAAAAAAAAAACAATAATCAATTAACATATGAATAGTGAATAAGTTAGATATATAATATTGTTATCTAAAATTTGTCTTAACATAGATCATAACTAAAGTACAATGGATCTAGATAAAATGTAGTAATATTTCATATAAAAATGTATGAATTTTCGGAATATGGCACTTTATTCGTGGACATACCTGTGCACATTAACTAATACTTCAAAATACAACATGAAATTTGCAGTAGTGCTCGTTGCCGTTGCATTTTTATGCAGTTCGGAAGTAAATGGACATGGCAAGATGATTGACCCTGTTAACAGGGCTACAAGATGGAGGTATGATCCCACAGCTCCTGTAGATTATGATGATAATCAAGCTTATTGCGGAGGTCGCACGGTAAGACCATTTTTTAATTTTAATTATTCATTAATGTTATTGTTAGTTTTTAACCAACTAAATCACTCACTCAACATTTTATAAAAGATTTAGTAATAATTTTATTACGTTTCTTATTCGTTGACATCACTTATCTCGATGTCTATTTTATCATGATTAGAAAACTGTATTAAAAAATCTTGTAGCATCATAATGAGTAATTCATTTGTATAAAAGTACATTAAGCTTAGTGTGAAGAAAATATTTTGATATTTTTTATGTTTAGTTACAATTAAGTAATTATCATAATATTGAATATTATTCAATAGAGAAGTAATTGCTTTCTTAAAAGGAAAAATGGATGAGACTAAAATTAAAAAAATGTATATGTATTCATATATACCCGTCCCTAAATTTACGAGAGACTTTTTTTACGCGGCAAATTATACTTCTATTTACGCGGGACTTTTTTACGGGGTATTGATTTACGCGGCACTTTTTATACGCGGTCAGATAGATTTCATTTTATATAATTTTTCATAGAATTTATTACAAATCAGAGTGACGCAAATTTTTACTTGAACGTATAAAAGCACGATATAAATATATAAAAGGTAGATTGTTTTGAATTACAGTAGCGATAATGACACCGAATAAAACTTATCTACTTTTATTTTCTAAAACGTCATTATTTTTTTGTTAATCTATGTGAAATAAATATGTGTTTCTACAACTTTACTAGCTTTTATTTCAAATATTTTTTCTATTGTACTGACAGACTCAATTTACGCGATTTTTATTCGCGTAAAACGAATCCACGTGGAACGGACAATTCGCGTAAATTGACGGACGGGTGCGTGTATACATATATATATATATATATATATATATATATATATATATATATATATATATATATATATATATAAAGCAGATTTTAAAGTTGTTATTAATTTTTATAAAACATAATATTAAATAAAAGAAATTTGAACATTAAATTTTGTAAAGTATAATAGAAAATGAATTTAACTTTTATTAATCATAAACTTTTATTATGTCCATAAAAGTTAAATGTAATCTAGTTATTTCATTCATTTAATATTCTTTATTTTAAATTTAAAGATATTTTCTAACTCAAATTATAGAATGTTCTTATATTCATTATTTATTTATTTTAAAAATTGGTTAATTATAATTTTAATTATTTTTATATTAAATATATGTAAAAAATAAAAAAATATTATAATATTTATTGCTTAATTGTTAAAAATGAAAATTTTAATCACTCTATAGATATTGGTAAACATTTACTGATTTTATTTCGCAAAATATTATTTGGAAAGTAATATATATATATATATATATATATATATATATATATATATATATATATATATATATATAATTCATTATAAATATAAATAAACATTTTTAATATTCCTAAAAAATATATAATTACTTGGTATTATACACATTTTTAAATATGTATATATGTTTATACTTATTGCCTGCAATAGCAGAGTTTCTACGCAAAGAACTCGTTTTTATTACTTTGTTTATATTGAAACTTTCGTAGAATTTTTTTATCTCATTTTGTATAAAGGGTAATATTACTATTATTTTTTTTCAAGCTGAAAATGAAATACAATATTGTAATTGTATATCATACATGTACATATATATATATATATATATATATATATATATATAAGTGTAGAAAATGTAGTAATATACGTATACTTCTTTGTATTTTATGATTCTTTTTATTATCAATGTTGAGAAATATAAAAATGTAGTTTAGAGCTATACAATGTATTTTGTATTACATATTAAAAAACTCATAAAACGTGTTGTATATATTAATTTTATTTATTTATTGAGGTTGCTTTAATAGCGAATATATTGTAAATGAAAAAAAGTAATCAGAGTTCTGTATAAAAATAATAAAATTAATGTGGGATTACGTTCAGGTACAACACAATGTTAACGATGGCAAATGCGGTATTTGCGGCGATGACTTCAGAGATTCGATACCGAGAGCTCACGAAAACGGTGGTAAATATGGCGAAGGTGTAATCGTGAAAACGTACCCACGAGGAAGCGCATTCACGGCAACAATCGAT
This sequence comes from Neoneuromus ignobilis, assembly GCA_029203775.1. Taxonomy (NCBI): domain Eukaryota; kingdom Metazoa; phylum Arthropoda; class Insecta; order Megaloptera; family Corydalidae; genus Neoneuromus; species Neoneuromus ignobilis. The sequence goes on from CP092093.1 coordinate 14,848,773, forward strand.
TTAAATGCTAGTCATTTAGGATGGTTCTTGTTCAGTATTTGCAAAATGCCGAGCAAAGATGCTTTGGAAACTGATAGTTGCTTCAGAAACTTAACATTGACTAACGGTGAGGCCACATTCAAGGTTCCAAATACAGGACCAGGTAAATTCAAAATTGACTTGCAATTGCCGAACGATCTCACCTGCGATTTCTGTGTACTCCGATGGCATTACAATGCTGGTACGTGTTTGACATTTTATATTATTTACATAAAAATTCCAATTTTAGTTTATATACTTTGACATTTTTTTCAACTATTGTATTTTCCTTTCTCTCTCTCTCTATATATATAAATTGTTTATAATATTTTAACATTTAAATTTATATTCTATATTTTTATTTAAATTTTTTTAATGTGTTAAATTTTGAAATGAAATAATATTATTTATGAAATATACGTAGATATTTAACAATGTTGGAATGTAGTAACGAAATCGTGCTTTGAAATTATTACTTAAAAGTAATTCATTTATTAAATTGTAGGAAATACTTGGGGAATGTGTGAAGATGGTGTTGGCAGGCCAGGATGCGGACCACAAGAAAACTTCAGATCTTGCTCTGATATTGCCATCGTCTAATACTCGTTAATATTTCGACCGTTTTCTATTTATTTAAATAATTCATTCGGCGTATCTACTTAATCAGTCATAATATATGTATGTAACCTACTATATTTAAATAAATGAGTGAACTTTATTTTTATTGTTTATTTTTTAGTAAATAAGAATTTATTTTATATATATATATATATATATATATATATATATATATATATATAAGCAGTTATAGATTTATGAACAGAAACTATTTCTATTAGTGAACTGTTATATGTATTTTTTGTTAATTATGAAATATTTTTAAAAAATGAAAATATTAAAAAAACACCTTCAACTACTTAAAAATACAATCAATTATACATACTAAAAATAAAAGAACATGTACAAAAATATCATAACAATTTATCAAAAAATATGCATAAAAATATAAAAAAGATTAAAAATTTAAGTAGTTTTAAAATTTTTTTCGTTATTAAAAGTTTCATTTTGTAATTCAGAGTTTACAATTTCTGTTTCAATCAATTCAAATATAAATGAAGTGAAAAGAAAATATTTTGATAATAAACAATCGGGTTTTTTGATTTTTTAAAAATGTATAAGAAGAATAAAGTGCTAATTGTTATTTTTTAATCAAAAATTTCACTACTGTATTCTGAAAAATTAAAATTATTTTTTTCATTCTACTAATGCTTTATATTATAGAGTTCCGTTCTTCAAAATGTGTAAATTCCTCATAAAGTAACTTAGAGTTGTATTTTATTTCTTATAAATATTCTGAGAGACAATAAATCTTTGGGTTATTTTAGTCTTATTATTTATTTTGACCCTAGAGCTGTTTATAATTTAGTAAATTAAATAATTATTATTATTTTTTTATGATTCGATATCAACAATTCTATCAAATCATTCATTTCAGATCTGTTCTAATTTAAGATTGTAAAACACTTGTCTTAAATGCAAAACATTCAGTAATTTTATACAACACAAAAAATATATTTGTTTAAATCCTTTGGCCAGAAGTTGTATGTTACTATATATTTTCAAACTGTTGCCAAATTCACTTTCACACATTGCTTTAATAATGATGGAATTGCTGTGGAAATGCATATTAGCATATTGTTGATATAAGTAACAAAAGGAATTATTAAATGATTATTGAACACTTTTTTGTGTTGGAGGTGATAATTCATTTATATTAAAACAAAGAAACATGTTATGAATAATATATAAGTACAAAAAAAGAGTGGGTTTAAAAGAAAACTAAAGTTATTAATGTTATAGCAAGAGTGGAAAGTTTAAAATGTAAATAAACCGGCTTTATACAAAAAAATAGTAGATCGCCGATAGATAAGAGAATAAAGAGATGTAAAAAGATCTATAAAAACGATGGATAGATGAGATAGAAGAAAATTAATCGGTGTAAAATGGAAAATAAATGCACTGATTCGTCGAAAATGAAAAGTTTTAAAAAAGGTTTTATTCAGTAATCGATAAAAAAGGTTAGGGATGATGATATATTATTTATGATAAATAACGTATTTTCAAATTTTATTTTTTTAGTATTAGTTAAATGTTGAAATAAACAAATATTTTTAATAGTAAAACTGGTATTGAACAACTGAAAAAATATTTTCAGAACCGAATTAGAAAAGAAGAAAACAATTATTATTTACTAAATAAATGTCAGCATAAAAAATAATTTCATTTACAATTAATAATCATTTGATTATATTATATATTCCCAACTCTAAATAAGCTATAATTAAATACTTTTGTTGTTGTAAGTATATGGAATTCAATTCTAAACTTGTCTTCATCTAACTTCTACAGATAAATTTAAAACTTGAACATACGAAATATGTTTATGAATGGATTGAGCATTGCATTCGCTCGTTGTTTAAACTACAACTCCTCGGGTTATATGTTTACTGCATATGTGAAAATAGAAATGGTGCATATGCAGAGATGCGTGTCGCCGGAAGGATCTATATATAGAATCCTTTGTGTATATCGTTTAAATGCAATGTCAACAAGACAATATGTACACGAACCTTCTTGTCTATAATATGCGTTGTTGTGATATGGTTAATACACAGTTGTGATTTATGTGTTACAAACTGTGTTTATGATAAGTTACTACCAGACATAAATATATATGTATGGATATATGTATTATCTATGCACGGCAGATTTATTAATGGAGATAATTGTTTGTTAAATTATATACCTATCATTCGTTTTTATATCTAACTGAAATACATGCTACTTTATCGATATATTTTTATCGAAATATTGTTCTAAAAATAATATCCGTTCAATTAAAGATATATTAAATTGTTTTGTTATTGAAATTTAATAATCATATTGCACGTGCTCCATATCAATATTGTTTTCTATTCTAACAATATGTATAATTTTTATCTAAACATTTTAACAAATAAGAAAACAGATAAAATGTCATAAATTTATCACAAAGAACAATAATATTGATAACATATTTTTGATATAAAAAAATTGTAAGTCATTTAATGATATTTTTATTGTCGTTTTCATATTAATATTAAATATAAATAATTTTATATCCGCAATAGTTATATATATATATATATACAGCTGGGTATGTTTTTGTGTGGATTATTTTAATGTGATTTTGAAGTTATGGTGTTCATATTTCTTCTTAATATCTTTTTATGCACATTTTTTTAAGAATTCCTTTAAGCGGATATTTAATTTAACGAAAAGCTCTTCAGTTTTATGAAAAAATGAAGGAATCAGAGCCATTTACTTCCGCTTCTCAAACTGATAAAGAATTTTCTGCTAGCAAAGGATGGTTAATGCCTTAAGTGACAATGATATTATTGCAATAAGTTTAGATACCGTAGAAGATTTACAAAAAGATAATGAAACAGAAGTAGAACCTGTTCCCTTCACTGCAAAAATGATTTGATTAGGTCTTCAACTTTGTAATGAATTGGAAAATCATTTTTTTGTTAATGACACGAATTCTGAATGAGCTTTTAAATTTCAACGACAGCTAAATAATTGTATGTCTAAATATCGAAAGCTTCATAAACAATTAGTGAAATCATCGTCTCAAAGTTTAATCACTGATTCTTAAACTGTCGCCAGAAAAATTAACACAGAACGAGACAGAAGTCGGCGCTAAATCTATTTGTGTTTCCTCTAGTGACGAATCTGATTTTACACCAGTTCACAAACGAACCCGCATATTTTCCAATATGTATAAAAAAATGTAAAATAAATTACACATATGTACATATTGCTTTAAATGAAATTAAATAGTTAATAAAAAATAAAGTAAAAAGCTTTCTTTTGTATCAATTTTTTTAGGCATTCTTTATTTTCTAATTTTTTTATGCGAATTTTAAAGTAATTTCACTGTGTTGCTTTAGTTTGATAGGGTTTTGAAAAATACGAAACGTATCCCTAATTTTTCAATGTAAGTTAAGTTTTTTTTGTGCGATTTTTTTAATGCTGTTTTCTGCGGAACGTATCTATCGTATAAAAACAGACCCAGGTGTATATATATAGTAAATTTTTTTTAGATATGTAAAAAATGATTGTATACGAGGATTATTTATGTTTCATTACGTATACAAGAGGTTTTTAAAAATTTTCTATACTGATATCACTATTAAGGCGTGTAGTAAATTTTGTATATTATTTAATGTAAATTTGATTAATTTTGTGAAAACTTAAAACATGTTCATGCATTCACATAAGTTACTCTAAGATAATTTTGTAAGAATTGTCTTGAAGTCAAATGGTGTGTTTTTTGAAAGAATTGTATCAGTTTTTCTTTGCCAATAAATGTACTTATTCGAAAATCACATATTATAAAGAAAGAATTGTGCTAAAATATTTATTCAATAATTTAATTTGATATTGTCTAATTTTTTTTTCAAAAATTGAAAATAAAATACAAAAGAATTCAATTCATACTCCGTTGAAAATAATTAAAAACGAAGGAAATGGTTTAAAAGAGTTTTAAAAAAAAATTTCTAAGATAAATTAAACAAATCAATTAATCTATATAATGATGTAAATAGATGAGGAATGATAGCAAATAATTTAAATAATCGATATAGTAAAATTCACACACGCGTTAATATTTATACAAATATACACTATATACATACATACATACATACATACATACATACATACATACATACATACATACATACATACATACATATATATACATACATATATAATTATATGTATATATGTATATATATATATATATATATATATATATATATATATATATTTATATGTATATATACTGGCAAGTAGTAAAATTTTAAGACTAATTCATTCATCAAAACTAAATATTAATTTTTTCTCGAAAATGATTACTTCGGTCTACGAAATTATGTATTATTTAATATTCTACTGCTTTTACTTACAAAAACTGAAAGCTTACACGAATATTATTCAAAACAAAAATTAATTACGAACATATTTTATTGTTAAAAGCGTGTATTTATTGTTTACACTGATAATTAAAATGTTAAGCACGTTCTTTATTAGTATTCAGTTTGTGGAGTATAATTTAAATATTTATCTTCAACTTTCAAATACAATCACAATATTGGTAAAATGTATCAAATTAAAAAAGATACACAGTATATTTATATACATATAAATACATACATTCATATACATGTGTGTGAGTATATACTCGTATATATATATAGTCATCCAAATGTAACGCCTAGATTTGTGTTTCATTAAAAAGAAACAAAAGAAACTATACACATGTTTCTTTATACACCAACCTATACACATGTTTCTTTTTAATAAAACACAAATCTAAGCGTCACATTTGGATTACCCTATATAATATGTGTGTGTACGTGTATGTAAACATATGTGTACTGCATTATTCAAAATTTTATGCAAAAATATTATTTAAAACACATTTTATGATTAATGCAAATCGTGGTGATGAATATTTGAAAAGTTTCATTTTATATATATATATATATATATATATATATATATATATATATATATATATATATATATAGTGTGTATTTTTTATATCCATAAATTACCGCACGACGACGAATGCATTTCTTTCTTCTCGTTAGTGTGTAAAAATCCGAGATCTATTTTAAACTCCCATCAGCGAGAGCGTCGCCGTGACCCAGCGCTCAACGACAATGTACTCCTCAGTCCGACATCGTATTCGGTGACGCACCTATCTTCTGTTTGTTCAGTAGCGACGACGACAATCAACCTCTTCTACGTGGTATCATCTCCGAAACAACAAGAAGACTTATTAAGTATTTGTCAATGTCATCTTGTATGTCGTGTTATTGCGTCAGGAGAGATCTTGCCGGTTTACTGTTTCGTCGTCGGTCGTATGAACGTCGGTGTTGTGCGATGTTGGTGATAAAGTGTCGTGAACGTTTGTGAAAGAGGTGGTATTGTAGTGGCGCGCTTCTTCGTTTCTCGTCTCCAAAAGAATAATAAGGGGACGCGGCACGTGTCACCGTCGCGTGAAGGGAATAATGAATGCAGCAGAAGAAGCAGTGACGCAACATGACCAATATTAAGGTCGCTGTCAGAGTACGACCCATGTCAAACAGGTAGGGTTCCGTGCCGATGGAATATATTTCAATCTTGATGATAAGAAAAGTTTGATAGAATTGTTGACGGTAATCAATTTTGTACTATGGAAATTACAAGTTGAATTGTTATTTCAATTATTTTCAATTGCGGTCAGGTAAAATTTGAAGTTTTCCGTTTTTAAAAATGTTCACAATTAAAAAACAATTTTAATATATATATATATATATATTTATATATATAATATTTATAATATAGAGTGTTGTCTAGTGTATAAAATATGCAAATATAAATTAATTTAATATGACTTTATGAATAATTAAAAAAAGTAAATTTGAATATAGAATAAATTACTAAATATAATATGAGATATATTTTTAGTAATATATGAATGTTGAATGAATGTACGTCATTTAAAGTTATTGGAATAATTCTTTTATATAATACCAGAGAATTATGAATGCAAAAAAAATGTGGAATGAAAAAACCGATATAAAACAGAAGAATCTTTTTTAATGTAAAACTACTTAGGAAGAAAGCTTTATAAAGTTTAATATATACATTTATGAAGTTTAGAGTATTATATATTCTTTTAGTAAACGAAAGAAAGTTATTTTTCAATGAATTTAATTCCAGATTGCCTTTATTATCATCATCAGCTTTTTTATAACTAGTGCTGGAATATTTCTCGTAAAATTTTTGACTAAAAGCTATCTAATGCCTTTTTTTATTTTACTCAGACGAATTTTCTTTTGTCTATGTTCCATCTATCCAAAGATCTCCTTATACATTTTTTTTAAATTCTGGATTTTCAATCACTATGTTGTTTTTCAATTCTTATTACATGATTAAAGCATTTCAATTTTTAAACTAAGTAACAGGTATGTTTCTTTTTGAATTAAATCATTTTTCTTTTTGTTCCTATGTATTATTCTTCATATGTATGTTTCTATATTTCTTTGTCTTATCTGGTGTCACTGAATTATTTTGGCATCTGAGATCCATTTCTATATATATATATATATTGGTAGTCTATCTAAATAAGACTGAAAAGTTTAGAAATACATTTTCTTATTTATTATTATTTTCTATTCTTTATTATTATTGAGTTTCATTTGGGCCAAATATATATATATATAATGATTATTGTTCTTATTAACATATTTTTTTTTAATGATAAACGTCAAATAAAAGTTTCTTTATTTATAACGATCCAATATTGATCTAACAAGTCTATTTTAAGTCTTTTATTTATTCTTTTTCTATGAGATTTTCTAATTTTTGGGCTATAGTTGATATTTTTTTTTATTTTTTTATTACGTTATTTCTATATTTTTTTATTCTTCTTATATATATATATATATATATATATATATATATAAATAAAGAGAGAGAGAGAGAGAGAGAGTAATGTAAGTTTATAGTATCAAAACGTAATAAATATTCTTGAAATGTTATACGATTTTCTTATAAAAAATAAAAATATATTCTAACCTTGTTGAATAATGTAATTAAACGTGATATTGAAAAAATAAAAAAATATCTATTGAAATTTGCTTAAAAAGTTTTAATAAAATTAATTTGTGTTTTAGTTTACGTTCATTTTAAGTAAGTTTGTATTGGAAAAAAATATTCTATAAAACTATAAACATATAATAGACGTCATTAACAAAAACTGAGGACATGAGAATGTTCAACTAAACAATGTTCCAGATGCCAGATATTGGAACGTTGCCAACATTAAAAATTGATATTTTATTCAATTTAGTTGGATAGAAGAGTAAGAAGTTACATGAATTTTGAATTACTGTGTGAATTTGTTAAAATATTAATTATTGGGAAAGGGTTTAGTATTAAAAATATACAATTTGTCTAGATTTAAAAAAAAATTTTTTTTATATTAGTAAATTTATTAAATGATCGTTTTGTGGAAGAGTTTTTGACTAAATACTCGTTGAAGAAAAATTAGAGTTGATAGAAAATTTTTAAGATTTAATTATGAAAAATTATATTACCTCTGTCTGATAAAGATATGGTAACATCTTAAAGAGCAAAACTGGTCTGTTTTTAATTAAAACATAAATCATTCATTTAAAAATTGAACAAAAATGATAATTTTAATATCATAGAGTTTTATAAAAGTAATTAGTGGTTGTGATGACAATTGAATTTTGATAGATATTATTATTTATAATCATACTTAGTATAGTAATACAGCATTTTTATCTAAATATATTATAGAGTTTTCCAATAAACATGTAAGAATTTTGACAGTTGGTGGTAGCCATGTTTGAATTTTTTTCAGCTCATTTTGACATTTCAACACAGTATAATTTGGCAAATTCATGAAACGTTTAACACTTCAATAATACTTAGAAATTGTAAAAACTTTAATAGACTTGTTGAAACAAAAGTTTAATGAGTCCATTATTTCACGAAATGGACTAATCAATTGACCACCAAGATCATGTGATTTAACTAAATTGGATTATTTTCTGTGGGGTTATGCAAAATCATTGGTTTATTATGATAAATTACAAACAGCAGAAGTATTAAAAATAAAACATTGAACGTGTAATTCATGAAATTGGACCACAATTATGTCAAATAATGACTAAAAATTTGACTAAACGAATGAACTATGTCAAGCTAAGTCGTGGTAGTTATATGATTGAAATTGTGTTCCATCATTAATGCCATATATGCTTAAAAATAAAAAAAACTAATTAGTTTAATATTTTTGGAAAACCCTATATTTATAAATTTAATTCAATTTATACAATACTAGTGTATATTTTAGATATACAATATCATATGCAATATATAAATATAAATATATATATATATATATATATATATATATATATGTATGTATATAAATGTGTATATGTAAGTATATATAAGAATATATAAAAAGGTATTTTCGAAAATCCAATATCGTATCTTTTGTTTCCACGTCAAGTATAATTCGATTAGTTATATAGTATGTTTTCAGATGTGAACAAATAATAGTCAAAAATGTGGGTTGTATTTTATTTTAAAATAAAATAATACTCTTCAATTGAATAAATAAAGGACATTTAATTATTAGGTGGACAAATAACGATAAAATATTCGATTAATTGAAATAAATAAAAGTTATTTATAATAATAAGAAATAATTTCCTCGTATATTAATTGTTCAGTTCATAATGACTTCAATATGGATAGAAAATGATTTACGCATTGAAAAAAATGTTAATCGAATAAGCATAGGAAATTGGAAAATATGTTTCGTGATGGAGCGTATGACGTTTTCTCGTGTGCCGCCAGATCGACGCGAGGGATGGAACAGCGTGGGGTACTTTCGCGGTATTGGGCACGAGTTTCGTAGCTATGCATGTCGAGTTTACCGCAAAATTAGTTTTTTTTTTCAAATACAAATTGACATTTCTGAAATTATTTCTTTGCTCGGTCACGGTACACTCTTCTATTTCTGTTATTTTTAAACTTGAGACGTTTGTCAATTTGTCGAGTGTAACGTGCCTTGTCAATTGGAAAAAGGTCACAAATATCAATAATTCAAAAATGTTGAAGAAGTTAGTTTGACAGATTGTATATTATTCAAATTTCTTAAAAATAGTCTTGAATGAATTTTTTTTTGTACATATCCATTTGTACATATATATGTATAAATTTTTATCAGAAATATTTTATCAATATTACCATTTGTAATAAAATTTCTTATATCATTTATCTTTTTTAAAATATGAAATTTTAATACCATGTTTTTAAAGATAAAAAATGATTTTAAAGTTTTAATTGTATTTGTTTGAATATATTTAGATAGATGATTGATATTTTAAAAAAATCTAAAATTGTAAAAATATATTTTCCTTACTTATACACGAACATACAAATATATATATATATATATATATATATATATATATATATATATATATATATATATATTAAAAGTGAGAAGTTTAAATAAAAATGGACTAGTTATACAATAATAAGAAAAGACTACAGATATTAGATACATAAACAATCTAGGAAAAGACTTATGAATAGATGTTCAGAGATAAGAAAAATCCTCGGAATAAAGTGAAAGAGAAAAGCATTGGATCGGTTGAAGTAGAAAGTTTTGGAGAGGCCTTCATTTAGCAGTGGATAGAAAGATACTGCTGCTGATTGATATATATATATATATATATATATATATATACAGTGTGGGCCAAATGAAACTAATGGATAGTAAATAATAATAAGTAAGTAAATGTCTGTCCAAAACTTTTAGTTTAATTTGGTAAATACACTGCTAGATATAGACCTCTTTCAAAATTTTCTACTTTCAATGCCTAATGCCTATTTTAGATCGATAAAATATCCTTTTTCTGCCTTTCCTTGGGACATTTCCTCTACCTAATTTATTTGTTTAGTTTGGTAAAACTACGAAGTTTAACACATATTCGTCCGCTTGACGAAAATTCGTCATCTTCCAGAGAATCACCCACAGCCAAATGACGAAAATTCGTCATTTGTATATTACAGAGAATAATTGATTTTTGTTCTCTTAATTCTGAGTATATTAAATTATAATTGTAACCAAACAGAGATAATGCCATGAGAGAACTGATTTTAGCTTTCCCCTTCATACTGGCACATGTTTTGAACAGTACCATTCACTGAAAAATTATTAATTATTTATAAAATTAAAGACTCAAAAATAATGTACTTCATCTAAAAAAAGAGAATAATAACTTTGTGTTTTTAGAAATTCATTTAAACTTTTTTATGAATTTAATTGTTTTTTAACTAAGGAAAGCCAAAAAAAATAAAAATTTATATATCAAGATAAATTTGTTTTATATCATTTTCCAAGATTTCACTGAAAAATATATGATTTCTAACAAGTTACATTAGTTTTATATAGACAATATCATTTCTACAGTTAGTATCAAAAAATGCCGGCATTTGGTGAATGGCGGTGCAAAAAGTTACCCGACGAATATGTGTTAATTGTTATAAATTAAGAATATAAATAAATTCCTTTAAGGCATTATTGGAAAAAATTATGATGGTTTTACATGAAAAATTGAAGGATCATAAAATATATAATAGATAATGGTTATTTTAGTAAAAATTGTGAACAAATAAGACTTACTCACTGGAAATTTGATGCAAAAAAAATATTTAAATAACAGTTTTCTAAACATTCATTTATATCTTTTTTATATATAATTTTCGATAGTATTTTTTTTAATAATAGTATTTTATAAAATGGCTCAAATGAAACTGATGAGTTTAGATATACATTTACTTATTTACTATCTTTTAGTTTCATTTGGGTTTCTCTATATATAATATCATGTGATTTACAAAATATTGTAAAAACAGTACGAAATAGATTTTAAATCTGTTTGTTTTATTTTACTGATGTCTTTAATATTAAGTAATCTAAGCTTACAAAATGATAAAAAAACACTCCAAAGAAAACAAGCAATGATTAGATTTTGTAGTAGACACCTTTTTGTTACTAGAGCTTTCACTTAATTGATATTTTAAGTAATTCATCTGATATTATGACTACGTCGAAAATTTAATGAATATCAAACTTAAACTTATAGTGATTTGTTTATATAAAAAGACATTTTTACATAAATAAATTTTATAAATATATATATATATATATATATATATATATATATATATATATATATATATATATGTGAGTATCTGTGTATGTATATAATGACATGTTATTTAAGATAGTTAACAGAAATAAAGATAATAATCCCCTTGTTAATTGTCTGAAAAGTTATTATCATTTTATAGCTTATTGTATTGGTTCTAATCACGAGTGTGTTATTTTAGATTTATTATACAAACATGGTTTTTTCAGGTTGTGGTAGAATGGTACGAAGAAAGTTATGTTTAATTGCTGTTATTTATGTACAAAAATAAGATAATACTTGGATACCATGAACAACGTAGAGTAATGTTTTTTCTTCTTTAATTTTTATAGTATTTTAAAGTCAATGACTTCTAAATAACTTTATTTCAAGTCTCTTTCATATGTTAAATAAAATTTACTTTTATATATATATATATATATATATATATATACGAGGATCGTTTGATAAGTATGGTAAATTTATTTATTATTTAATTTAATTAATTTTTTCAATTTAGTTTTTCTTACTTTTTTACCATACTTATCAAACGACCCTCGAATATATGTAAGCAGATAAATAGATAAATGTAAATATGCATAAGTTTACCTTATATTTTTATCTCTAAACAGATGTACATATATTCAATGAATAATATACAGCTAATTAAGCTTAAGATATTAAGTAAAAAACTGAAAACACTGCTGACCTCTAAAATATAATAATAAATATGGGTATCATTTTTTTGACAACAAATTGGCTAAAATTTCAGTCTACATGGCAAAATAGCGATGACTATAAATAAAATTTGGTTAAATATTAAAAGTTATATCAGATTTTTAGATAAATAGTACTTTTTAATTTAATAAAAAATGATTTTCTCCTTGCAAAAGACATGGTTGTAAACGAAACATTAAATTACAAAATTGAATATAAGTTAACAAAATTATAATTTTTAATACCGTCGTTGTGTTTGAAATGTATGTCATTCTATTAGGTTAAATTAGTATCTTTTTTTTAACGAAGTTCTTTAAGGAATATATATCGTGACCCGAATGGGACTAAAGGGCTTAGATATACATTTACTTGCAATCATTTACAATTTTTTATTATCCTTCAATCCCATTCAGGAAAACCCCTATATTAAATACTAGAATAAATAAAAAGATCAATTTTTGTTTCTTATTAATCATTTAGACGCCAATTAATTAAATATCAAAATTCACGCCAAAGCCAAGATATTTTATCATTTTAAAAACTCTAGAATTCTTTTATATCTAAGTATAAAATTGAAAGTACTGATTCTTATATTTACTACGCAAGTCAATGACAATATTTTTTAGGGTTGTCACAACAGATTATGGTTTTTATTTTAATAATATTAAAATTTCTCTTGTGTGTGGAAAGTAATTTTGATTATTTTGTTTATTCCAGCTTCTAAATTCCTGGTATTCTAGATACAATTGTTAATTTTACTTAGTATTTTGAATAACCAATAGAAACATTGATACCAGATTTGGGTCACATTTATTCCTGGCTTCTATTGTGTTGCAGCCCTGAAAGCATCTCTCACTGCAAAGAAAGCATACGTATTGTAAATCATTAGAGATTTGAATACGTAAATGCCATCACATTTAAACCATTATTTTTTTTTGAGTAGAGAATAGATATCACTATAGACTCAAGCTTTAATATTGACCGAAAATATAGAATTTCATAACCAAAAACACAATGTACCCAGCTCACGCACCGGCGCGTTTACGGCATTAGCGGGCTCCCGTATTTGCGCTCAGGGCAGCCATAAGGTTAATATCCTTGTTGCCAATTTTACTATTGCAGATAATTATTTACAATGAATATTATTGTATTAAATCGAAAAATTATCATATGATTAGTTATAAGAATATTTTTAATTTTTTTGCAATGTAATATAATATAATACAGAGATTTGGATAAATTTCATTGCACATGGATTCAATTATTTGTGTAAAAATGAAATAAGAAGATAATAGAAAAACAAGAATTTCAGTTCATATTTAATTTTCTATAATATATATTAAGTAAAAAAATCACTCAAGCATTATAAGTAGTGAGTTAATGTTTTGAATTAGAAATGATCATTTGGATCTTGGGTTGGTTTATATAAATAGGTACATTTTATATATATATATATATATATATATATATATATATATATATATATATATATGTGTGTGTGTGTGTGTGTGTGTGTGTATAGAGACAAAGATATTTACATTTAAATAATATGTATAACCTCAATGTTCACTTATGATCCAAACGAGTTTTTAATATAAAATAAAATGTATAAGGTTGCCCATACGTTGTACATTTATATACTTTTATGTCTGCGTGCACGTAATAAACTTAGTGAAATATGTTACGGATAAAATGCCAAATATGAAAACCATATATTCAAAATAAAACCGACCGACATCGTGATAGCAAAAAGGCACGGTGTCTTACCGCGGTTTCATGTATGTTCACTTTAAGTATCCTCGTCGTCATCGTCCCTCTTCACCGACAACGTACTATTTTCATTCAAACATCTTCATGTTGTAACCGAGGCTCGGTAATATATACGCACTGTACTCATATCACGTTCCTGGTTTGTACCACCGACGTCTCCTTCCTGGATGTTGGATTTTAATATGCGACTCGTACACCGCCCATTATCTCTAGGTGTGCTAGGGAGGCGACGTAACGAGGACGGATTAAGATATTTTAATATTGTTCTATATTGAATTTTAATCTTATGTTATGAATAATTATTGCCTTTTTCGTTCAGAAAATACAGCCCTGTTTAAACGATGAAATAATTTCAATAACTTGGTTTTAGTATGATTATTCATATTGAGGTTTGCTTTTTAGATAAGAAATTTAAATTGTTATATTAAAAATTATGAATCCTATTCAGTATTTAATTCAGTATCATTTAATAATAAGTATACAAAGATAAAAATTTACAATGGAGTATTTTTTATGAAACACAGTTTCGTACTACTGGAGGTTGTTTATTTTTTCGAATTAAATATTCGGATAAAAGTAATTTTAATTCCATTATTGTACATTTCCATATTTCCATATTTGTTTCTTTTAAACATATTAATATAAAATTAATATGGAAAATTAATTATTATAATTTATTAAATATATTAAAACCAAATAAAGTGGCTATATGTCTAAACACAATTAATAGTCAGTTAAAAAACTGATTTTGAAAGATGAACTGAATAGTCATATATATATATATATATATATATATATATATATATATATATATATATATATATATATATACACAAGGGTCGTTTGATAAGTATGGTAAAAAAGTAAGAAAAACAAAAATTAAATTAATTAATTAAATTAAACAAAAAATAAATTTACCATACTTATCAAACGTCCCTCGTATATATATATATATATATATATATGTGTGTGTGTGTGTGTGTGTGTGTATTATGGATACACCATTTGTTTCACAAATATTTTTTATTATTTTCAGAGAATTTTCAGGTTCTTGATAAAAGCCTACATGAAATTATTTTTGTATTGATAAAAGACTTGTGAAATTCTTTTCTCTAAGAGAATTGTATTTTTAAAGAAATAAAATATTTGATATCCTGACAAAACCCAATGTTCTTTTTATTGACAAATTTAGACATTTTTTTCTAAATATTATCTTATAGTCAAATTATGATTAATAATTATATGAATTTATCAATTTTTTGTTTATTAATTTGCAATAAATAATTTTTTTCTAATTTTATCAGAAACCAAATATGACTTTTCTTAATTCATATAAATAAAATAATGTTATTATAAAATAATATTTTTTTATTGAATTATTTTATTAGCAAATATTTGTTAAAAAATTAATTATCGTTTCAAATATTAGATTGTTATGTCTTTATTTTAAAGATGATATTATTTAAATTAACGTGCATAATCAAATATAACATTGACGTAAAGTGCAATCTAATATTTTGACAAGTTAACTATTATAGCGTTCAGGAAATTAATTTATTTATGAGAACGAATTAGATCAGATTATTAAACGAAAATAGATTGTAATTTTAATATTTATAATATATTTTTATTTTTTCTAATTTATATATCTATATTTTGAAAATGAATATTATTAGAGAAATATATAAAATATGACATTCTGTAAAGATTATCAAAAAAATATAAATATATGGATAATTTTTTTTTAATAATCTTTACAAAAAATGTTATATGACATCTACATTTAATTAATTAATGTAGGCGAATATACATTAGTTATATTACCTGATCATAATTTTGTATTGTTACTTAATTAACTTTTTTACTTAGCAGCTAATTAAAATTACTTAATGCAAAAAATAAAAATATATTGTAAAGAAACATTTTTTTTATAAAAGGTTTGAAACGTTATAATAAGTAAAGATGTTTTTTATAAATAATTATTTTTGATGATATTGAATATTTTAATAAAAATGTTATATAAAATGGAGTAATTAATTACTCTATGAAAATAATATGTTGATAATATAATAAAATTCCAAGAAATGTCAATAAATTGAAAAAAATAGTCATAACAGAGCACGAGGGTCGTTTGATAAGTATGGTAAAAAATTGAAAAATTTAATTAATAATTAATTAATTAAATTAAACAATAAATAAATTTACCATATTTATCAAACGACCCTAGTATATCTTTTTTAATAAGCAATATTTTATATTTTAGTGTGAAATTTTTGTCTTTATTATTATAAAATATATTAAAATACTGCCGAAATAAATATTTTCAATTCTTTTTAATGTAAAATAATGAATTTTGAATAAAAAATTACATGTGTTTTATTGTATATTTATAGTTTTGTTGTATTATTTATTCGAACATAAAAAAATAAATTTTAATATATTTTATTTTTTATAAAAATAATTCTGATTAAATTAAAACACTTTTGCTCTAATAATTTATATTTATATAAAATGATATCAATCACTTGTTCAACTTCTAACAAGTTATTCAAGGTTGATATTTAAGTTTAGTATTTAAGTTTAGTACTTAAATTTAAGAAAAAAATTTAAAGCTCTTCCCTTTTTCTATTTTAATTATTTTTTATTGTCTTTTAATATTTACTATAATTACGTAACTGAATATATATATTTTTTGACTTGAAGAAATACAAAAGAAGTAACCCAACGATAAACAATACATGATACTGAGTATAGGAATAATTATTAAAAAAAATAGTTTTAATTTCTATTTTAATAATTTCTTAGGTAATAAAATATATTCTAAGAAATATATTGAGAATTTATATAAATATTAGCTTATGTATATCATACCATCTCCACTCACTCCATCATTTTGTGGAACGTAAATTTTTACTTCGAGTGTTCCAATATTTTACTTCCATTCTATTCAGAAGAATTTTCTTAAATCTCTTGCTAGACTTTTTCATATCTCTGGGTTTTCAATAAAATTGTTGTCTTGTTTATCAGCAATATTTTCTTCTTATTTTATTTAAAAATTTTCACTTTTAATAAAGCATTCATAACTTGATTTATCTGTTTGATCTACTCATTCTTCTTTCTGTTTCTACACGTTATTCTTAACATACATCTTTCCACAGTTCTTTGTGTTGTTTGAAGTCACTGAATTATTCTGACATTTAAGACACACTTTTCACTGCCATAAGTAGAAATTTGTTGGATGTATAGTTCAAAATCTTTTTTCTTAAAATATTAAAGTATATTCAACTTTAATATATATATATATATATATAAGGATTACTTTACAGAAATCAAAAAGTATATATTTACAGAGTGTGATTTTTTGTGTATATTGATGTTATTCCTAAATCCAAGCCTGTATCGAAATTGGAAAGGGTAAGGTGGTGAGGGTAGAAATGAAAGTAAAGATGAGAGTGAGTTTGAGTACGAGAATGAGGCTGAAAACGGGTAGAGCCCGTTAAAAGATGTCGCGACGGTGTGTCGTTGTGATGCAGCAGTGAGTATGGTGGCATGTTGGAAAATTGGATTTCTCAATTACGATCGGAACAGTGTTCAATATTCACACAGCGATGATAGCTTCAGAAAAAAGGGTCGGTCGGTCGCATGCCGGTGCGATCAACCCGTCGACTATCCATATATACGTACGTACATACACACTCACTGACATAAAATCATACATGGACACATACATACATACATCTATTACATGTTTTGTCTCTTGTCTCGTGAGTCATGTGTTGACAGAGGTGTGACACGATGCAGTTACGATACATTCCGGATTACATTCGGATTATTTGGTTCATTATAATCCGAATATGTAGCAGTCAAGGTGGTGGAATTGACGTTGAGAGAGGATTACATAAACGTAATGTATGTGGAATGGAAAGGGTATCGACAGAGCTGTATATCTTGTTTGTACACGGGCGGAATGATATATTATGTATTTAGTGATGTTCATCGACACTCAATAATCACGTTTTGTATAATTTATGTTTGCGGACGGCGGATGGAGGTTTTAATAAATGACTTTTTGATGGTGCAATAGATGTTTGTAGGAAAAATGCCAATTATTTTTTCAGTTCGATTAATTTTAAATGAATCACTATTACAGCTAATTTATCATTTTTACACATATTGCAGTTACGCTGAAGGTAATGAAGTTAATTAGTTTTTACTAAAAAAAGAAAAAAATGACATTATTCAGTCGAAAATAAAATTGTTTGCGAATAAAAAGTATCTAAATATTTTATTTTTAATAAGAAATAGATATATTCATATATATATATATATATATATATATATATATATATATATATATATATGTATAAAGTATAAAAAAAATGTCTTGAACGTTATTTAACAAAGTTATTTTTTTTGCTGTTAATGTATCTTAGTTTCTAATAAAGTGTTAATTATTGATAATAAAATGTTTGAAATGATTTTAATTTAATAAAAAATGAGTAAAATGGCATATTTACTATTCGATATAGTAATAATAAAATAAATTTAGTGTTATTTTGATTAATTATCGTCTCAATTATTAACCTACCATTAATTATTAACCCTTTGTACTCGAAGCTTTTTTCATTTATATTGCCAAAAACTCGAAGCAATTTCAATAGAAAAATCATATTCACATATTAGAAAATGATATGCGCAGTAATAGTTTTTTTTTACAGTTACATAAATAAATCTTTCTTGAACAGATATAATTTGCAATTTGTTAAAAGAATAAATGAAGTTATTACGATTTGTTTTTGTCCTTATGTTATGAACTGAAAATTATTTGCATTGTCTCCATAGGGGAGCCCTCGAGTTTAAAGATAAATTTTAAATGGCTCCGCTCCGGAGCCCTCGAGTGCAAAGGGTTAATAATGAAAAATAAATTCAATATACAATCAAATAATAACGTGGTATGAACAAATGTGGTAGTTGTTTAATTAAAATTCCTAAGATCAAAACAGATTGTTAATATTAATTTTGTATTATGAAAAATTTACATTTATACAAGAGAACCATCCATAAAAATATTAGAATTCATAAAATTGTTTATTAATTATTTTTTGCTCAATATTACTTTATTCCTTGATGTGAATTTCAACTGACATTATTCTGACCAGAGAGCTACAATATGAATTTATTATGAATTGTTTGAAAAAAGTTACAATATCACAATTTAAGGATGAAGTGTTTTTAAAAAATAGGTTTTAAATGATCTATTGATTATAAAAAGGCAGTTCATTATATTTTGAAATATATCTCCTTTTTTGTATATCGAATTTATATCATATTTAGTTGAAATTTTAAACTACCATATTTAAAAAAAAATAAAAAAATAAAACCTACTATACGAGTTAATATAAAAATATTATATTTTGAAACAGCATAAAAGAATTTAAAATTTAAGTTAAAGCATATTGTGAGTCGTATATAATTTAATTATAGATTTTTTTAGTAGTTTGGTTTGTACTTTTTTTGAAAACTATTCAAGTGTTAAGACATACAAACACACACATCTGTATACACAAAAAAATGAAAATATATATTCAAGTACATAATAATTGATGATATGAACTTTATTTTTTATACAAATGAATAACATTTTTCAAAGCCAAAAGATTTAATCTTTATAAAATATTATGGTTATAGAACGAATAATTTTTGTGCAAAAATAAATTAGTTACAAGGCATAATTAATTATGTTATTATTTGTATTTGATTTGCAACAGATTTTTGTTAATTTTAAAATATATACATATATATATATATATATATATATATATATATATATATGTATGTATGTATGTATGTATGTATGTATATTTATTATTTTTTATGTTAGAGATTGAGTTTGATTCTCGGTCGGTTAACCTCCTAAGTTATTGGTTAAGAGAGGAGTTGATAACTTCATCGCATAAAAAGCATAACTGTCATTAAATTCTGATAAGAAAATTCCTACTTGGTTAGTATTTGAAAGAGATTAAGTATTTACAAGGGTTGTAGCTTTGACGATTATGGTGACATTTGGTATTTGATTCTTTTTTATTTTTTTATAATAATTAATGTATTGATGACGTGAAAATGTTCATGATATTTTATCGCTATTTTAAGTAAGATCGATAGTTAAAATAAGGAAATTTTGCAAAAAGTCATAGCAAAGAAAAGTCGAGTAAAAATCGAGTAACGTTATTCGTCGCCCATATCTTTACTTGCACTTGTGTGTTGGTATCGAATATGAACGCTTGCGCAGAATATTAATTCAGTAGCAAGAAGAAATAAGGTGGGTTCCACCACTGGTCTACTATATGTATTAAAAGAATGGGGTGAGTGGATGATCGGATTAGGGATGTGATGTAGGGATTATAGTACATAAGATGTTTCGTGGACGACGGAATGATGCTAATTTTAATTTCGTTCATGTAATGTGATTTTAATTTTTCTTTCCTCCATTATAACCGTCATACTGTCACTATATCAGCTTTTTGTAATAAATTATACAGTATCTTTTATAATATAAATTTATACTGTATAATGTTAAGATGTTTAACTTAGTTTGTTGGTTATTTTTTGTTGTATTAAAATTCATTTAATTATATTTTATATCAAATGGTTTTAAGAAAATAACGTAGATGAATTGATTTAATAACAAATTCTAAATATAAATTTCATTTTCTTATTCTTTATAAATATATTTAATAAAATATTGTCAATTAACATTAATTGTATTATTTGGCACATAAAATAAAGTACATAATTTATCATGTTACTTGTTTTATTTAATTTTTAGTATTATATATATATATATATATATATATATATATATATATATATATAATATTAATACGTTTCATGCTTAATAGATCACATATATCTTACCTGAGGTTTTATTTCTATGTTTGATATATTCTTTATTAAATGTGAATTTATCGTAAGCTATTTCTAATGTCATTAATTTTAATAAATAAATATTATTTAATTATGTACCTCAGGTACTCTCTGTGATGTATTGGTTTGTTTTATAAACTATTTCTTTATAGTTTAAATTTTATTTCCTAATAAAAATTTCAGATTCAAAAATATGAGGAAAATGTGATTTATTCATCTTAAACGGAAAGATGTTAAAAGCCAATCTAACATCGTACGTGTTAAAATAGTTATTTCTGATTCGATTGTCGTTTTAAATTATATAGTAATATAGAAAGAAATATTTCTACAGAAATAAACCATTGACTTTAACATTAAAAGATTTCATTACAATTTTCAAAAATCACTCATTATTCATTCTATTTTTTAATGCGAAATTTAATCAATACATCATCAGAGTACAATAAAAAAATTAAATTTAAATTTTTATACAGCTATATTTAAAAAGAATAATAATTTGTATAAAAGTGAAATATTTCACAATGCTAAACAAATAGTGAAAAATTTTTTTTTAAATAATCAAAATAAAACATTGTTTAAATTTTTGAATTCATTAAGGATCCAAGTAAATTATTCGAATTGAATTTTTATAATCTACTATGTTTCAATTGTACTTATATATATAGATATATATATATATATATATATATATATATATATATGTATATATAATATTGGAAAATATTTTAATATTGATGAAAAATCTAGTATTAAATTTTTAATAGGGCACTTTAATGAAAAGTTTTAAGATAAAAGTTCTAAAAAAGCTTTGATGAAAATTGATTCAATCTTGAAATAAAACAGAAAAGTTTGTAATATAAATGTTTTCAAACAGATGTTTAAAAATCTTGTTCTTATGCATAATTTATAAATTTCAACAAAAAATCCAAGTATATTTATGTTCATATTGAATTCATAGTCAACATGAAATACAGATGTTGCGGTCAAGTAAATATTCCTTAGAATTGCAGCACATGCATGACAGTAAACATTAACCAGATGAACATTGAGTATGTCTGGAACGTCCTGGTGCATGCTTTCTTGTGTGCATGGTGCACGAACGGATGTTGATTTCTGCACGGAATGATGTTTCAGGACAAAAAAGATCCGTATTGAATTCAGAAAAGATGCTGCATCTACATGGAATTTGTATTTATAGGGAAAGAGAATAGTATGATGATGCATATGTTCGACTCGATTCTGTATAATACAATGAAGAATACTTATTGAATCAGTGAATTAAAGAAACTTATAACATGGCAGAGTTATAATTCAAAACGTTTCGTTGATTTAATATAAGATTTTTTTGTGTTTGTATATATTTTTACAGCCAAGAAGTTTATTTATATAATACGAATGAAAACAAAATAAAACATATACAATGAAAAATATTAAAATATAGTATGTTTTATTAAAAATAATATTTTTATTTTTTCCAATTTTTAAAATTTTATTTGTAATTTTCTATCAGGTGTATTAAAAATCAAGCTAATATTTGAATAAAGTAATCAAAGGCAGGTTATTTTATATTAATTCTGATTTGTTATTGAAAATGTGAATATTAAAAAGTAACAAAATATTTATACACTCTTTAAATAATCTAGAAAATAATAACGTTTAAAAATATGTATCAAAAATAATAAATAAATTCTGAAAATTTAAAAATATGATTTTTATAATGTAATGTTTTAATTGTAAATATATGGATGTTTGCAAATAAGTTAATAAACCGACTGTTAAACATTTTTTTTAAAAAAAACTGGTGAAAATTGAAACCACACGATAAAGATTGAAGTATGTTAAACGGTTTATGTTTGGAAGATTACAGAAATTCTACTATGAATGTGAAATCAGAATTTAATAGTCATATCAAAGACTGTTTTTATCAAAAAACAGAAATTTCGCAAATAGTATTAAAAAATTTCCAATTTGTTAATATTTTTATATTCTATTCATCCTCTCTCTCACTCAATATATATATATATATATATATATATATATATATATATATATATATATATATATATATGTTAATATAAATTATAAGAATTATATAAAATGTGCATATGTGTACAAGCTTAAAAAAATACTTATTGAGTATTCAATACTAAAATAAATTAAAAATTAAATATTTTTTTAACATAAACGAATTGTTACTCACTCTACTATCACAAAATTTCATGTGTTTAACAATCAGTTCATTAACTTTATTTCTTGATACATATTTGATTTCTATGTTATAACTATTTGGTCATTGTATCATAAAATGAATGTTTTTAACTTTTTAAAATTTATTTTTAATTTTTGGAATTATTTAAATTTTTTGTATTATATTTAACTATATACTTAATATACATATTTATGTTAAATTTTTGTCAACTTGTGTTATCAAATTATTATTTTTTTAATTTTATGGATATATTAAACATAAATATAAAAGAGGTACGTTTATTTATTGTATTATAATAATTCATTAAAAAAAATAATTTCATATTATTAGTTAAATTATTTTATTTGATACTCTGGCCAATTCTTTTCAAAACGAAAGAAAGTGTGTTAAATTTAATTTAAATTTTATGACGTTATAAATTATTCTATATTGTAATTTAATGTGGAGATTTTAGTAAATAAAAAACACATTTTTAATTAAAATAAATGCAAATACTTTAATATATATACATATATAAATATATGTATATATACTGATATAATCATATAAAAAATATTACATTTAAGAAAACTTCTATAAAAAGTTCACATTATTTATTACGTTGATATTTATTTATTTACATATATATATATATATATATATATATATATATATATATATATATATATATATATATATATATATGTATATATGAATGTGTCTCCCCAGATAATAAATATATAATTCCACTTTATTACCGAACACACTTTTATAACAATTCAGCCATAAATACTATTTGGAAACTACCTGAAATGGTAATAATATTATTATAGCTACGCGTGAATCCCCAGGAAAGTGTATTTTCTTAAGTACATCTTATTATGATAGAAGGGGCATGACAAGGGAAGTGTTCGCCACATGTGTCCGGAAGTTGTAGGGATAAATATAGCCATGACGGCGCATACGTCGTTTTAGCTAATCCCCCTCTTGTGTACATTTGCCACAGAGTGATATTGTGGCGAGTTTGGATATGAACGAACATCGATTTTTGTAAAATATATACATACGTATACTTAAGAAACAGTCAAATATTTCGATACATGTTTATTCAATATATTTGCGTATATTTTTATTTGATGTATAAATAATTGCTGATGTATTCAAAAAGTTTATTGGCATAAAATACATGTATAGAATTTTCATAAAAGAGAAATATTTTTTTAAATAAAATATGATATAAAGTTGTTCCATATATTTTTATACAGAATAGGGATGTAAAATTAATAAATATTTTTTTATAATCATATAGTTTTTTAAATTTTATTAGAGATATATTTTTGACTTTTATTTTGAAATGTACAAAAAATTAAAGTACATATTTTCAGTCAGATTAATTAAAAATATATCAGTTGAACTTATATAGAACCAACAATTGTATAAAATTGTTAGAAATTTATTTTAATGATGTAAATATTCCTAAATAATGAAGGATTATCTATAAAAAAATAAAAAATGAATAAGATAATACCAATAATAAATGTTTTCAACAGGTTGTAACAAAAAAATTATAAAATACCTTTAGAAATAATTATTAGGATAAAGAATCAAGAGAGTAAAGTTATTTCCGAGAGGGAAGATTCATAATTGATAATGTATTTAGTCTAATGTAGTTGATTCAAAAATAACATTTCAATAAAAAAAATCTCTATCTGATATTTTCTGATTTTTGAAACACTTAATATGAATAGTATTTCAATTGATAATTATAAGAAGATTTAGACGAAATTAAAATACTCATATAGATATTATAAGCAATTACAAATTTATATAAAAACGATTTTTAGTTCACAATTGTGAACTAAGTACTTACATTTAGTTTTAAAATGAATGAAAGTCTGCGACAAAGTTGTTCCATCTCACTAATCCTGTTTAAGATTTACCAAAAGGAAGCACTTGACTCATAGAAAAGAAAATAAAGGGAAAAAAGTTTTCCTCTGCGAAAGGACATCATTTAATTTTTACTTTTCGTAGATGATCAAATGAGTGTGTCCTAAAGTTATGAAACATGGAATATTTTGTAAACATAGAACATGTATCTAGAGATCAATTATTGAAAATCACGGTATTTGTGATTAGGAATAGAGAATGTGTTTATGTATGGAAACGAAATTCGCATTTTTTTACGAGAGGATACCATTTGTATTTTACATTTTGTAGATAACTAAGTGACGGTAGCCTAAGATTACAATGACATTGAATACATGATATAGAATGAGATAGATAGAAATTATATATATATATATATATATATATATATATATATATATATGTATGTATTTGTAATAAAAAAACAGAGATGTAGTTTAAAACAAGATGCACGAGAATTAAAAAATAATTTTTACAAATATAGATATCGTGGAGTCGAATTAAGTTCTATTTTATTAAATAAGTATATAAAATATTGTAAAAAGTGCACATATATAATGCCATAATCAATACAATTTTTATAAATAGTTTGAAGTGTAGCTGTAAATTAAAAAAAATATAAAGTAGCTTCTATCGGATGAATTATTAAAATTATACTGCTAGAATATTAAGAATTAACCAAGTCTATAATGATATAATTCGGGAATATTAAAACCAACTATATCAATATCAAATAATTTGTCTGGTTTGGGTACATTCAATAAATATTTGTAAAAAATTGCCTTATTAAGGAATAAATTAGAAATATCTTGACAGGAAAAAAGAAAGATCTAGAAAAAAATAACAAAGTAGAACAATGTTTGAAAAGGTATGAATACAGACTGAGAATTGGATGTTTATACGATGTTTTCAAGCATTTCAAACATTTTCATTTTTATTAAACTATAAAACATATTTTTATTTTATTTAAAAATCTTAGTATTTATTATAATAAGTTTAATAAACTATAATATTTTTTTTAAAAAAAATTAATAAATTTTAGTAGAGTAGTGTTTTAGAACATACTATTTTTTATAAAATAACATTATTATTACAAAGATTGAAAATTTATTTAAATGTGCATTAAGAAAAAAATATTTTGTTAGTAAAGATTTTTTTATTGATATATGTGCATATGCGCTCTCTCTCTCTCTCTCTTTGTCTCTCTCTCTCTCTTTCTATATATATATATATATATATATATATATATATCATCAGTTTCACAGATTATTTCAGTCTCAGGCCTTTCTGATAACTCAATAGAGCCTTTATTATCAAAGGTTTTTGACAGTTATTTTTTTTACAAGATGAGGTTGTCAGTCCATGCTTAACATTCGAAAATGAGGGACTCTCCGACTGGGAATCGAACGTAATCTCTCGCATGACAAGTAGTGATCCAAACCACTATGCTATTCAGCCGGGCCATCTATATATACAGGGTGTCCCAATAAAATATATACCGTCTGATTCCATCCATTATTTCAGAATGGTTAAACATGAAATGAGTGAAATTGAAAATTAAGTGAAAATTAATGAAAATTAAGTGAGTTTTCAGCTGTTAAAATTTGTATTCATTTTTTTTGGGACATCTGTATATATATATATATATATATATATATATATATACATATGTTTGTAAGACTAAAATTATCTATCACTAAATTTAATACATACAGATACTAAATATCTGATGTGTAATTTAAATACTTTTATTTTCAGTTAGTCATTTTTCAAGTACAATTTCTAAACATTTTCGTATCTTACTATTGAGTATTGTTGATATAAATAGATTAAACCATATATAATGGCTGAAAAAAAGCAAATTGGTTGATTCCAACAAAAAGCAAGATTTACAAAAAGTGTACTTTTGGGGATAGTTTGGAATTTCGTGAACTGAAATAAATGATTTGGTTTCCTTGTGTTACGAAAAAATCATTTCTTGATGAAATAAGAAAATCTAAGTCATTTATGCAATACAAGTAATGAGTTTGGTTTTAAAAATAAGAACCGGTACTTAATATCCAAAATCTCTTATTGTTTTTATTAAAAAAAATAATTACTTGAAAATATATACAAATAATTTGTATTGTATCTTAAATTGTTTAATGTCTATTATCTCAAAAAATAAAATCAATTTGTAATAAATAGTTTCATTTCTAAAATTGATATTATTAATAATGTTCAATTTGAATTTATTTAATATTTGCAATGATTTAATAAAATCAAGTCATACGCATATATATAAAATATTATGTATGTATTTATAATTTAATTTGAATAATATAGCTCAGAGGAATGTTTATCTCTCAATACAAATATATAGTTTAGTATTATTTATAATTAAATCTTATTTAAAATAATTCATATTTTAAAATTTAAAAAAATATAAATGTAGAACGTTCTAAATGACAGCACAAATAAATTTGACGTTGACAATTTCCACCTGAATACTTAATACTAAATGTGTATTATTAAAAGTGATTACGCAATTAACGATAATTTAATTAATAAACAGAGTCTGAATTATGATTGAAAATTTGAAATTCTTATGTTCTGTTTCAGAGAACAAAACGTGTCGAGTGTGAAATCGGTTGTGAAAACAGAACCGAACAATGTTGTATCTGTGACGAATTTGAAGGTAAGATTTAATTATTTCAATCGATATTGTAATTAAATAAAATAATTTATTAGATTATTCCAATTATACAGAAATGTCGTGTATGCACGTAGTCGACCGTACATTTACGGATTTCGAATTCAAATGTAAATATTGATTTCTATATCTTTTTATATTATCTTAAAGGTCACTTTTCCTTTTCTTACATCGAGACGTTCAGGTTTAATTCGAGAGGTACCTTCGTTCGTGTTCAGTTCAAACTGAAGACTGATTTAAAATTCCGTTTAATTTATATTTGATTTGAGGATTGAGAGTGATTGAAGATGTTGTCTGAATTTTTAATGCGTGGAATATTGCATTGATAATAAGATTTATTTTTCTTTTTTAAATAATACTTTAATATTTCGTTATTTTATTTAAACATTTCTTTCTTTCTTTCTCTGTATATACATACACACACTCACTCCCCCCCACCCTATATATATATATATATATATATATATATATATATATATATATATATATATGATTACACAATTATTGAATATAAAAATTATTTTTAAAATCTATATAATTTCAGAACAATTCCCAAAATATAAAACCAATTTTTTTTTTAAAAAAAGCAACGTTGTTTTCAATACGTTTATCAAAGAAATATAAAGGCATGTTTTCGTATTATACAATAAATTTCTTGATTTCAATTTATTTTTAATATTATTGTACTAAAAACTGAACTCTAATTTGTGTTCTTAATTTTCTTTATTTAAATTTATCTAATTTTTTAAAACTTCAATATATTTGAAGTGTAAACAATATATGCTATTTCATTTGAATTCAATGTCAGTTTCAAATTGCATTTTAAGTTAGTTAAATTGGATAATTTTTAAACTAGTATAACTTTATTTTCTCATATTTTTTTATTCTAGACATGCGTGACATTTATATTGTAAATATTTTTTGTTCGTATTAGTCGCAAATATTGTTCCAAATTGTAATCATATAATGAAAGTGAAATAAAAAAGGTATTTTTAAAAAAGAAAAGAAGTATGAAAACATGAATTATTTAATTCCAAAACTTTAAGACATAAATTGAAAGAAAGTGCATTTATTAAATTGTCCATATTTATTTTCATATAGTGAAATTGAAAATAATAGTCTAAGATAATTTTAATCAAAGAATAGATTTATATTTTTCCACATGTTTAATATTAAACTAGTAAAGGTATAAAAATAAAATTGTAGAACTTTCAATATTTTATAGAGATGTTCCCGTTTGGAATGTTCTATATTTCAGTATGCTCATACTGTTAGGATCTTTAAAGTCATATTAGAGGGGTGAAATATCATAAAGTAAAAATTATTCTAAAATTAAAACCCCTGTTATTGGATTTATAACTCTAAATAAGCGTATTATTATTTGAATTTAAAAATAGTTAATTTAAAATAATTACTGAATTTAATTTAAATAATGAAAAAATATATTATTTGTTGTGCAATGTTTTTTTTTAAAAAAGTATGAGATATTTTATAACGATTTTCTTGAATTATTTTAAGAAATAATGAAAATATTAGTTATTAATTATTGAATTATATTATTTGATGTTTTATAGATTAATATTGTACGAAATTATAATATATTTTTATGCCACGAGACTTAATCTTAATTTGAAATAAATTTTTTAAAAATGTATTATCTTAGGTACCAGAACATCATGCGGGTGATAGTAGAGAACGAATTAGACGGTTTGTGTTCGACTACTGCTTTGAACCGGAAGTATCCCAAGAGCAGGTATTCTTATATCGTTTTAATTACAAAATAAAAAAATACATTCGAAAATATTAAAAATTAAATCATTTCACTATTAAAAAACCAATATTTGTAAATATTATAATAATATTTTTATTATACAAATTAATATTTGAAAACAAATGTTTTCAATTTTTATAGTAATGATGAATAATCGTTATTTTAATTTACTGATTTTAAAATGAATATAACGATAATTAAAGAAGAATTAATGTATAAAATAAACATTAATTTATTTTCTACGAAAAAGAAACTTTTTAATAGATACTATTTGTTGAAAAACAACAAATCCTGTAACAAGTATTAGATCTATCGAATGAATCGTTTCAATTCAATTTGATGTCATTTGCAGGTATACAAAACTCTGGGATCGTCGTTGCTTGAAGCAGTCTCAAAGCGTTTCAACGTTTGTGTACTGGCCTACGGCCAAAGTGCTACAGGGAAAACACACACCATGATGGGCACACAGGTAAGCAAATAACAATGAGGAAATGTTACGCACACGTGCGCGTCTGTTTTGTTCGTCTTTGATGATTTATATGAAGTGTGTAGTAGTTAAAGCATTTAAATACGTAAATTTAAGAACAATATGGACATGACATACTTGCTATAGTATTTAAAATTGATATATGGAGTTGTGGTTAATTTATTAACTTGTATTTATTAAATACAGTAAGTGAAGATTTTTTCATATATATGAATATACTCAAATTTTGGTAAAAATAAGGTAATTTTATTATTAGATTATTTAAAAATCAGTATATCAAATATCAATCATGGTTACTAAATAACAAGATTGACAGGACAATACTTTTTTTTAATATTTACATTACAATTTAATATTTGCTTATTCTCTATATTTATATTCTGATTTTACATGGTGTTGCATTTTCTTTGCCAACTTTTAGGAATAATGTTGTATCGGTTTTTATGCTGATTCTTTTAGTAAATTTACTGCTATTTATGCATTTTATTTTTTAACCCTGTTCTAATGATTTAAAATAGGGTTCTTTCAGTAGAATTTTAAATTTTAATGATAACAAAATTTTACACAGTGTTAAGTTTGATGAATAAGTAAGAATGTTGTTATATAATGTTGAGTACTAGGTGTTTCTGTATTATTATTTTTTTGATCAGAATACAGAAAGACGAATAAGTAGTTACTAGGTAAATAAGTATTGAATTTTTGAATTAATAAAAAATTAAAAACTATTGTTATGATTAATATAAATTACCTATATAAATATATTGGGTATAAAATTACATTTTTTATCTAAAAATAAAAAAAATTCTTAGTTAAAAATTAATTAATTTTTCAATTTTATTTCTATATAAAGATGAAAAAAATATAAAATTTACAAGTAAATTAGAATAATATATTTTATAATGTAGTACTCTGACAATGTTGATAGAGTCATCGAAATGTCCATCAGATTTTAAACAAATAAAAAAACAATAAGTGATTACTTAACTAATTTTAGAGTTTTGTAAAGTTAAGGATGAGATTTATTTATATTAAAGTGAAATTGGCACAATATTGCAATAAATAAGAATTTATTTATTAGAATTTTGTATCAATTTTATTAGAACTCTTTTTTTTAAAAAAATATGCAAAAAATTTGATTTTAAATTAAATGTTTGTGCCAATGTTGTTAATTTATTATTTTTATATTTCATGATTGGTTTTAACTCTAAAGTCATTATTAGGTAAATAAATACTGAATTTTTGAATATACAAAATAAATATTTAAAAAATATTGATATGATTTATACACATTATTACTTAAATAAATATATTTTTTATAAAATTAAGTTTTCTATCCCTTTCATAAATTAATTTTAACCTTAACACCACAATAGTTTAAAGTGTTCAATAATCACTTATTGTTCACTAATTATTTATAATTATATCAGATAATGCATTTCGATGGCTATGCCATTATCCTCAGAGCCTTTCTCTATTGTGGTGTTGGGGTTAAAAATCATTTGTGAAAGTGAATAGCCACAGTTTCAAAACAACAAATAACTAAGTTTTCTATCTTATTGTTTTTTAAAAAAATATTCAAATTGCAATTTTCTTGTGTAAGTTTTAATATTTATATTTTATATCGTTTTTTGCTTGTAAAATTTAAAAAACCTGCAAGATAAAACATTTAAATTATGTTTCTAATTTTAAATAATTTATGAAATGGGGATAAAAACCGAGTTATAAATACAATTTCAAAAATTTAATATTTATATATTTGATGATGTTTTTACGAATAAGATTTATTATGAAAAATTGAAATAATCCAGTATCGAAGAACGAAACAGTACAATAATAGGATTATAGATAAAAAAATAACATTATTTTTATTAAAAATACAATAGTATATTGAATTTTATGAAAATTGAATAAAAATCTCTATACACTTCTTTAGTTTGAGGAATGTTATTTTATTTTAAAATATATGTAAATATCTATATGTTTCATTTTTTATTTTTATGTAGAGAATATTTAATATACAATAAATTATTTATTAATATAAATGATTAATTAATGCTGATAAATTTAAATGATGACTTTTATAAGTTGCAAATACGAACATTATAAACTCAACAATGCATTATTCACTGTCAGATTGCGTGTTTGTATTTGAAAGAATTTCCATGTAACTGAAACATCTGAAACTTATTGATATATTGTATCTGTTTGTATCGAGATTGATCCAATTCTATATTAAGGTTTGAAAAACAGTACAATATATACATTTATATGTATAAAGATTGCACCCGAACTGAGATTGATATTATGTAGAAAACATAAAACACTAGATGAAGAATCTGAATAAGAAGATTCTAGTATTTCGAGTATTGGTATATAAAAATATCATCATTTCATACATAAACATTTCTGTATATAAAACTACGTAAAACTGCCACTAAAGCCATACAAATTGCAATTCGAAATGTAAAACAAATATGTATGATTGTGTATCATAGAAGTTTTTGTACATGATTTAGAATTGTATTCGAAACGAAATGTGTTCCGTTTGAATATTCATATTTGTATGCATGTGTTATTATTTGTCATTCAGTTACTTCTGTTTATATTGTTTGATGCTGGAAAGATGTTTGAAAATAAGTAATAATAAAATAATACTGGTGTAGAAAACGTATTTGTTTTATGATATTTTTAACTGAAGGTATATTGTGAATATATATATATATATATATATATATATATATATATATATATATATAGAGAGAGAGAGAGAAGGAGAGAATAACAATAAATAAATGAGAAGAAATCACGTTTAAGTTATTTAATGTAAAAATTATTGCTAAAAACTTAAAAGGTATTGCTCAGTCAAAATGTCGAAAAAAACGTTACTTTTGGGAATTTTTTCAAGAATTACAACACGTTTCTCAAAAAATGTCCGAGTATCTAAAAACGTATATTTCAAAGAAGTTATATATTTTTTCAATAAAAAATATTTAAAAATAAAAGAGATATGGTCATTTTTTCGTAGGTCCTTTGAAAAAATAATACTTGTGGTAACTACTATTGCTCAGATTTGGATCGTATGAAATCAAAAAATGAAAAAAAAATATAAATTAAATTGTGTAGTTTTTAAATGATCAGTTTTTCAAAATATTGATTTGATACAAAATGACGGATATATAAACATAATTTTGATTTTTGATGAAAAAATCGCTCATTTTTAGTTAATAAAAAAGAAACTATGTAATGGAAAAAATTCTTTGTTCAAGGGTTAGTTTTTTGTATTTATAATAAGTCTACAAAATTGGAAATAAATCGACAGAGTCGTTTTCAAGATTCTTTAGTCACCGGTTTTGAAAATTCGATTTTCAGAAAAACACGTTCAAAGTTTCAAAACTAATTTACACAAGTATGTGTAAAAAAACTAGTATGCCTATATCTCCATTATTTTAGTTGTTTTAATTGGAAACTTTCAGAGAATATTATCCAGATATTATATTTACAGAAAATGTTAAAATCCAAAAATTGAATTTTTCGATTTTCTGACTGACCATGACACCTTAATTAAATACATATATTTCAAAAATATTCTTAAGAAATAACAAAAAAATGAAATTACTCTTATAAGATGTTTCATAAATTTATTATATATATATATATATATATATATATATATATATATATACAGAGAGAGAGAGATGAAGTGAACAGAAAAATAAAAATGAAAACCTGTCAACTTGTAAGAAATATCAATAATGTAAAATCGAATTTTATTTATAAGTTCTGTATATTGAAAGAAATGAAATTCGAAGATGAAATTTCGGAAATAAATAATAATATATAATCTAAATTTATAAATTTATGATAAGCTTGATAAAAAAATGATTTATATTTAAGAAGCAGGAAGAATGCCAATATCACTCGTTAAAATTAGTTAACAATTAACTGTTTTGAAAATAAATTGAAAATGAAAAGTTCTTTTTTTCCAAGAATTTAGAATCAACCCTATAATATATTTAAAATATAAAAATGTTAATATTTAATAAATGTTATTTATTATTATATATATATATATATATATATATATATATATATATATATATATATACATTATTACACGCATAAACAAAATATAAATAAGCTTTTCATTTTTAGGATGATCCAGGGATAACACCAAGATTATGTCTAGAATTATTTGATGAATGGAAGAAGAATAACAGAGAATTTCGAGCGAGATTAAGGTAATCTGAAACTATTTGCATGTTAAATCGTTAATTTTTATTCAAATTTTTCTAACAGGTGTACACAAAGTTTGTTTTTTATTTAAATTACTGTTGAATATTTTTTTTATATAGAGTTCTGAATATAAATATGGATCACTTAATTATAATATAATTTTCAACGATAAAAATTAAATAATGTAGTGATATAAATCACTATTTTTTTTCTGTATATATATAATAAATTCTATTTAATATTATTTGACTTATACAAAAAAAATATTAAAATTGCAAACCAAACGTTACAATCATTATTTTAATAGAATCTTAAGAAAGTTCATATAAAATCCGTAAAAGGCAATTAAAACATTTTAAAATCGTTGATTCAGACATGCAATTATACGAGACTGTTTATATATTTTTTTCGTTTTTTCTATTATTTTTGTTACTCGATAAATGTGTTTCATGTTTGTTGAGCTGACAGTTCATTTAACCGTGTTCGTTCACGATGGAAAAATAAATAAGAGCGACGAAAACAAGTCTATCGCAATGCGTCGATGTTCTCACCGTTATCAATGAATGTGTATGTGTGTATGTGTTTCTTCACAATATCAATAAATTGAAAGAACGGGAAATAAGATCGTAGAAATTTGTTGTTGTTGTTGTTGTAAAGAGATTCGTGAAAGAATAATATTTTGCGGCGACTGGAAAATTGAGAAACTTGCTGTAATGGCATATATATATATATATATATATATATATATATATATGTGTGTGTGTGTGTGTGTGTGTGTGTGTGTGTATGTAAGTAAACGTATATAAGATACTTTAAAAGACTGCCAACAATGACGACGTTAAGTGAAGCAAATAATATTTATCTTGAATAAAATGGAATATAATTTAAATTAATAAATATAAAATGAATACAATTTTGTTATAAAACAAGCTTTACTTATTTTCTCAACTTCCATATTTTTTCGCACAAATTATATATAGTAACTTACAAAAACTACAGTCAAGCAAAACAGTGAAATATTTTTAATAGTTAAAAATTTATAACATACGAAATTCAAAAAGTGATACCGTAGTTTAATAGTATTTTATTAGATATAAATATTTTTTTAAGTGAATAGAATGTAAATATATTTTAATATAAAATAAAAAAAAACTTAAAAAAAATATTTCACAAAATTTGTGATATAATATATTAGTGTTTATAAATATTTTTTAAAATCATTTTAATATACAGCAGGGGTTTTCTATGATTTGGGAATTTTGGTGTTTTATTGGAAATTTACAAATATAAAAAGGCCCAAAATGAGACTTATAGATAGATGATTAAAATGGGAGAAATGAGATAGAAAAGAAAATTCGTCAATGTGGAATGGAAGAAAAAAGAACTAAATTACTGAAAGAAAACGGCTTAAGAGAGATTATTTCCAGCAGTGGATTGAAAAAGGATGATTTTTATGATTTTAATATATATATATATATATATATATATATATATATAGAGAGAGAGAGAGAGAGAGAGAAAGAGAAATATGTGTGTGGGTAAATAATTTTAATAAATATGAGATTAAACATTATTAGGTTAAAAATTAATAATTATTAATTGAAAAATATGATTAACTTTTATATATCTATCAATTTCACTAATATTTATGAATATTCTTAAACATTAAATGAGTAAATTGATTAATAAAGCATTTTAATTTTGGGGTAATTTATGTAGTTTTTCTTAAAATACATTTAAATAGATATCTGATAATTCTTCATAATTAATTGTTTTAATAACTTTTTTTTATAAACTTTAATACAATGTATATTTTCATAACGATTTAAATATTTATTTAGTAAATAAATATTACATCAATTATAAATAGCTAATTTGTATATTTTTATATCAAAGATATATAATACATTTTTTTAATATACAGTTGTTTTTATTGTATCAATTGAATAAAAAATTATTGTTATTTTTACTTATCTACAACTTAAATCTATATTTAAAGTAGTTTTTCAATTTTTATTTTAATTTTTTATATAAGATTTAGTTACTAATCTCCATAAATTTATTTTATGGCTATATATTATTTAAACTTATCTTAATAATTGAAAAAAAGTCAATGGTAATTTAGTTTATTTTAGAAACGATTAGTTATTAATCAGTTAATTTTGAATATCATGTGTTTTTACACAAAAATATATTTTCAAATAGTTGTTTGCTTTTGATCATATCTATTGTTAGTTACTAATAAATTGTAATTATGCATAATCATGTTGACCTCGATAATGAGCTTTTAGTTCGTACGAGTCATAGTTCCCAAAGTATTAGAAGATTATTCATAATTCTCAGTGATTATACATAATATTCAAATTAATTGAACTGACTATACAAATATTCTTATACGTATATATATATATATATATATATATATATATATATGTGTGTGTGTGTGTGTATGTAAGTACTTTTATATAAACATAAAAATACATTATATTGTAAATAAATGTAATGTATCTTTTCAAGATGTAAGACAATTTATTGTACGAATTGTGAATAGTTTTATGTATCACTATATACATTTCTGTGTATCAATAAAACAGATCAATGAAATGTGAACAAATTATCTGATAATAAACTACCGTACATTAACAGTAACACCGTCTATATATTCTCCGTAAACGATCATAACCTACAAAATATTTCCATAAAATTTCTATTTGAACGAATAAATTTCAATTACTAAATTACCCATTCAGTTGATTGTTCCATACATTTTGTTGCAATGTAATTGAAGCATAAATATTATACACGTTGTATGATTTAAACTGAAATATTCCTTATATATATATATATATATATATATATATATATATATATATATAAGATATTCAGTTTTATTGAGAAAGTCGTAAATTTGTATCATTTTATAACCAACTATTCAGTCTGAGGTTTTTTATTGGGTATTCATGGTCATCAGAAAATACTGAAATTACAATTTAAATAATATTGTAGTAATGTTAAATATTACAATATTTATGTAAATCGCCAATATTTACACAAAAAACGTATATTTTATATAATTATTAAATTAAAATAATTAACCTGTTAATATTTTTTTTTACGACAAGGAAACTAAAGCTATTATATATTTTAACACAAATATTACTCTTCTCTAAACTCCAAAATATAAAAGTGTTTAATAAATATTTATATATTAGTTCATTTATTCATACGAATTTAGATGACAATACCATTATCGATAGAAAATTTTATTAAAAATTGAACAATAGGTGATTATTTGTTTAACGATTTTAGGAACAATTAACAGTTCTTAAAATTTAGAAAAAAATATGTTTCATTAGACGTACAAAGGTTATATATGTTTGTGTGTATTGATTTTTTTAATTATTATAAATAATTTTATTTATGCAACTTTGTGTAAAAAATTGATGGAACTAATATTTTAGCTATAATAATCATTACTTTTAACAAGGATTGTTAATGAAGTGGTGAAACAATTAATCTCTAATCTATATTAAAAGACCATAAAATATTTGGCATAAAAATTATTTGTTTAATCATAAGTTATTTTCTACAGAAAGTCAGATAAATGATAAAATATTTAAAGATCCAAAGTTCTACTCAAGTAGAATGTTTCGTAAATTTAAATCTCTTAGTGATATAAATATTTAAAGAAAGATTTTAAACTATTATGAATTTTTCTAAATTCAACTATAAAATTGTAAATATCTTAAATTTTAAAAATCTCATTTGAAATTTTAAATTAAATAAGATAATAAACATATATATTTAAAATCAAAACAAGGGATTAATGTTACCAAAAAGACATACTTAACAATAATGTAATTAGCTGTACGAATTCTAATAATTCAATAAATTTTCGCAATAAATTTTATATACTTTTATATTATTTTTGATATTGATATTAGTACACACTATAGATGTTAACAATAAATTAAATAAATTAGGTATGATTTGTAGTACTTTCTTAAAAATTCTACAATAAATTACAATTAAAAAATTAAATTGGTATTTTAAGTAAATAAAAAAATACAGAAATGTTTAAATAGATAAAAAAATAACAAAATTTAAAGATTAAAGAATTTCTAAATATATAGATACAAAAAAAATGTGAAAATAATGGAGACTAACACATAAGTAAATAACACTCACTTTAACACGACAAGATTTTATAAAAAATTCACTAATCACTTATTATTCAATTTATTCCTTAGTGCGCGATTCTGCGGTTTTGTTAACATCGTCGAAGTGCTATATTCTAAAATATGATTTATAATGCAGAACAGATTTTATATTACAGAGCTCCGACGATGCTGACATGGCCATTGAAATATGCATCAGTGAATAAAGTGAACAATAAGTGACTATTAAACAGTTTTATAAAATCTTATTTTATTAGGATGAGTGATTCATTTGTATTCAAGTGAATTTGTTATAGAATCAAAACAAATAGAAAAGAGACTAATTACTAAATTTCTTACAATATATCCTCTTTTTATACTCAGCTATTGAATAATAGAACTGAATTGAATTTTATAATATATTTATTATATTATCTCGCTGGCTTTATTCTTTGGTTTATTATAAAAAAACGTTTCTTAGATTTACGAGTTATAGTTTCTACAAAAAAAACATATTAATATTCAAAAGATCTTTAGTTATGAATTACAACAAAAAATATTTTTTTTGTTTGTATGAAAATTAGTTCATCTCTCTAGTATTGTTTCAAAATTTAAGTTGAATAATAAATAGCTATATATATATATATATATATATATATATATATATATATATATATATTAAATCAAATATTCATAAATCGCATTCCAAAATAACTAAGGCGGAACTTGTTGGAAAATGAAGTTTGAATTTAAAAGAGTTCACTGCGTCTCCGAACGCATAATAAGCGTATGAAAATACAATTCATTGATAAACTTTTGAACTTCAGCAACTATGAAAATGGGTGGAGTTAAACACTATTTGTTGTTCCCATTTATCATGATATTAGATATGGAATTATAGAACTTATTTTAATGTTGTGCTTCATTATAAGTTTACGATTTTTATTTACGTTTTGAATACAAATTCCATTTATATTTATGTATGAAATTAATTTGTCTATAAAAGTAATATATTCGAATTATAATAGGAAATTATTTTTTCTCTGTCTCTTTATACATACATACATATATGTATGTATGTATGTATATATATATATATATATATATATATATATATATATATAATATAGTTAAATTGTTAGTAAAAATTTCTTTTCGAAATATAATTTTTATAAAAACAATTAGTCTAAATATTTTTTCAAGTATCTACATTTTAAATAAAAAAAACTATCTGTTATAGTCCCCAAATAAAAATTATAAATATATAAATTGTCTTAAAAATAATATTATTAAATGTATTTTTGAGGGGGTATGATAGTATATAATACACTTTATTATAGTTATTTACAATTTTTAATGAAATATAGGCTATTGAAGTATGTATTATTAATTTTTATTAAAAAATTGATATTTTATTCTCTTTACATACTTTTTGAATTTTTAATATCTCTACAAATTTGAAAGTTTTTTTATATGCTTATTCAAGAAATTTTATTTTCTAAATTCTATTTTTCTGTAGTTGGTTTCAAACAAGTTTATATTATTATTATTATTGTTATAAACAGTGGAAATAATTTTTGAAATGTATCTATAAGAAATTATTATCTATTTTAACTTAATTTATATATCTTCCTAATATATATTATTATTAAAATTTAAAATCCATAGGAATGTTTCGTGTAAATCAAGTTATTTCTTCAAATTTATTGTTATTTTTTTAAAAAAAACATTTTTATAAGAAAAACCTATTCAGATTTGAATATTCCTAAGCACATCACATTTTCTTTGATATTTGCATATTATTATTTGATTTTTTTAAATAAATTATTACGTTCTGTGTTGGCTGATATAACATTTAAGATTAATCAAAAAATAATCCATAGAAATTAAATATGAAGATTTTAATGGATATTAAATGAATGGATGTCATTCAATCCGTTTGTCTGAAAATACATCTTTTAAAAATTATTAAACGTACATTTGCTTATAAGGCTGAATTTTGTTCTCTCTTTCTCTCTCTATATATATTATATACACATACATATATATATATAAGTACAAATAAATATTATAATTATCATACAATTATATTTTGAAGCAAGTATATATTTTCATTAGATTATTTATGAAAATATTTTTTCATCATTTAAACTCTGATGCTTTAGGAATGTTTAGTCAAAAAAAAATTATATATATGAGAAATTAAGAAATAATTAATCATAAAAATAAATAGTGTAGAGAGTTAATTACCAATAAAAGAAACTAATATATACGACAGTTTTTTAAAAAAATGAAAAATTTATGTCTTTCTAATATTTTTTGCAAAAATATATGATATATATAAGGTCATCCAAATGTGATGCCTAGATTTGTGTTTTATTAAAAAGAAACTATGCACATGTTTCTCTACACTCCACCCTATACACATGTTTTTTTAATGAACATAAATCTAGACGTCACATTTGGATGCCTCTATATAAAAATTTACGATTGATTAATAAAAAATAATCCATAGATATTAAGTCTGAAGATTTAAATTGATACTAAATGGATGTACGAGTATATCATTCAATCCAATTGTTTGAAAATACATCTTGTAAAAATTTTGATCGTTCATTTCCTATTAGACTGGATTTTGCTCTCTCTCTCACACACACACACTTTCTCTCTCTCTCTCTTTCTATATATATATATATATTTTATTATATTTATATATTTTTTTTATATATTTTTTTATTATATTTATAATATATACATATTATAAATATAATAAAATGATATTTTGAAGCAAGTACAATATTTTTCATTAGATTATTTATAAAAATATATTTTTCACGATATAAGACTCTAATGCTTTGAGAATGTATAGTCAAAAAAATTGTATATATATATATATTTATTTATATGAAAAACTAAAAAAATATTTATCGTAAAAATAAATAGCGTAGAGAGTTAATTACCATTACAAGAAACTTGTCTTTAAGACAGTTTTTAATAAAAATGAAAAAATTATGTTTGTCTAATATTTTTGGCATTGATGTAATATATATATATATATATATATATACATATATATATAAATATATATTTATATATATATATTTAAGTATAATTTGTGAATCATAAAGTGTCGTAATTCACTCGCATTTAGTGTTACAGAGCTTCACACAGAAGGGGATATACGTGTCCGAAAAGTAATACAGTGTCAACATTATCGTAGTCATAAACGTGCGTGCGTTGTCAAAATGATTTATTATTTCTTTAACATATACAAATAATGACAATAAACTTCGAAATTCGAAGACGATGTCACGGTATGCGGTCTTTTATATACCGATGTCGTTTCGCGTGTGGGCGCGACGACGGCGAGCGTCGCGGATCGACGTTCGTAAGTTGATTTCCCAGCTGTAACAGACTACGGGTAATATAACATTATTATGTAAATTCGGATCAAATCTGTTGACGCTTCGGATTCAAGTCGTTCAGTCTGTTTTTATTACAAGTGCAAATGACAGATGAATGAGATGCGAGTGTAGATGAGTTTATTAATAAAGCTCTTTTGTTGTATGCCAAGACACCGATTTCTACACGCCAATGTGAATGTATTTTGATAAATTATCATTCGCTTGTCTGTGCACATAAACTGGCTTTGATTTCAACGAGTTTACGCTATTTGAAATATTGTTGACGTGTACTTTCAAATCATATGTATATTCATAACTGCATCTATGTAAATTGTTCATTTTGAACTACAATGAATTGTTTTAATATTCATTAGTTTTACATCTAATACATAAATTAGTCCATAAGAACTATATATCCATATTAAAAGATTATTCAGAACATAACAATAGTAATAATACTCTCATCAAGTTTAATGACATTTTCAAAAATAATTCTAAACACTAGCCATAAATCTTAAACCATGAACGAAAATTATAAGAACAGAAGATTAATACTTAACACATAAACTACATTCTGCTAAATGATAAAATATTAACAAATTAATATATATATATTGATTTTAAGTAGATTATATATATATATATATATATATATATATATCGAGAGAGAGAGAGAGAGAGAGAGAGTTTCAATAAGAATATCAGAATTTTGACAACTGGTGGCAGCCATATTTGAATTTTTTTAAGTTTATTTTGACGTTTATTTAAACTCAGTATAATTTGGACACGGTTGCAAACTTTATGAAATCTCTACTGCGTCTGAGGCCTGCGTTTGGCCGTCAGTACTTGAGTGCCAACTTTCCCGAGGAAAGTTTTGGACTCACGCTGCTCATACCCCTGGTTCGTTGCGCGGTAGGGAAATTATCACATGTGGAGCGTTTCTATTGTCCCCAGTGGGACCGATGCTTTCGATTGACCGGCAGAGCTCCAGGTCGCCCACGCGGGAGCGACCACTGCCGGCCAAGAGGTTAGTGTTGGTTTCGTTTACCTATCTTTCGACAGTTTTCAGCAACTTTATGAATAAAATGACATTGAAATTTTATACCAGAAGACCCCATGACAACCCATTAATAAATGATGCCCAGCAATAAGAGTGATGTCCACAAATAACTAGGGTAGGAAAACTTGGAAGAAGAAACGTTTGTCTGGAACCGTATTACTTCCTAAAAGTCGTATTTTGTATATAAAGACAAGGAAATGTTTTTTTTATGATGGGTTGAAGAGAAAATACTGACCAAGGAAAAGGGGGAGGGAGTAACTTAATAAAAGATACCTATTTTTTTTAAACTTTGCCCAGGTTAAAATATAAAACAGAGAAATCTTAAGAAGACACTAAATATAAAACATGACATATACCAGTTATTGGGTCAATTCAGGAACGTTAGAAATAAGAAAAAGAAGAACAAGTGAAACTCAGGACCAATTTATCAAAAAATCAGTAATTATCATGAAAGATTTAACAACTGATATAAAAATTTAATGAGTCCATTATTTCACGAAATGAGGCCATCAATTGGTCATCAAGATCGTGTAATCTAACTCCA
>CP092093.1:14897500-14975000 GCA_029203775.1 Neoneuromus ignobilis
AGTTTAAACTGTTCAGATTAAATAAATAATATTTATTTATAAATTACATTGACTTTTATTTCAAATTAAAATATAAAAAATATGGAAAATAAGATGAAATTGGAATAAAATTACTAGAAAAGCATTTTCAATTTAAAATTTAATAAATTTTAAATAGAGAAACTTAAGATGAGACTTTATGATGTGTCTAAGGGAATAGCTATTAAGTTAAAAACTATTAACTAAATTACTGGTACTAAAATATACAATATATATATATATATATATATATATATATATATATATATATATATATATATATATATATATATAGGGTCAACGAAATGTAAGGCTAGATTTGTGTTTTATTAAAAAGAAACATGTGTTTAGGGAAACATGTATAAAGTATCTTTTTACTATTTTGTTATATTTGTTTTTTGGTCCTTTTTATTTGGAGTGACATCACTAGACTGAAATCATTTAAAAAATGGATCTAATAAAGAATAATAGTTTCATGTATCATAAAATAAATTTAATTATTTGTTACTATCTTTCATAACGAGATAAAAAATTAATATAAAGCTGCATGTATTGTGTTATTTGAATAGAAAGAATTTTTCAAATCCTTCTCCACTAAACATTCATTTCAAGAAAATTATATAAAATTTGTAAAACAATTGTTTCTTAAAGCCTATATACAACTGTTATTTCTTAATTTTTAATCTTTCATCTTAAAATAATCTTATTTTAACTAAATAAATCGTTTCAAGAGTGATGGGTTTTGCTGGATAACCTAGACGTGAATCGTATTTAATGGATTATATTTTTAAATAAAATAAGATATTTTCTCTTATTTAAGCCGTTGTTAAATATCTTGTATAAAAAATGCTACCTTATATATTTTTTAAGAAACAAAAACAATTAATCAATATTTATTAGATAATAGTGAATTTTACAGAAAATAAATCTTTTATTAAAATACCACACAATACTGTAATTCGCATTAAAATAATTTAAGCTACATATATTTGTATTTTATTATGTAGATATTTTACAATATGAGATAAATTATGAAATTAAATGAAACTAAATTTATTTTTGAATGTAATAGAATTATGTTGAATGTTCAACGTGATCAGATAATTAACTTACATATCACGAAACAGAACGTAATTATATAGAATTTTTTTTTATATTAAGAGGTTTATGAAGATTTTTATATACTTTAAATAAGAGAATCTGGTTAGTATATAACAAATAGTGGAGATAAAGAATT
Source organism: Neoneuromus ignobilis (assembly GCA_029203775.1). Taxonomy (NCBI): domain Eukaryota; kingdom Metazoa; phylum Arthropoda; class Insecta; order Megaloptera; family Corydalidae; genus Neoneuromus; species Neoneuromus ignobilis. The sequence continues at coordinate 14,898,756 of CP092093.1, forward strand.
GTATATGAGATATATTAATATATAAATAATTGTACATGAGAATAAATAAAATAAATAAATTGAATATTACGAGTACAAACAATGTTTACGAAACTAAGAAATCATGTATAAAACATTATTATTTATATAATATATATTAGTTAATAAATAAATAACATTTAAAATACATTTCACTTCTTTCTTAGAAAATTAATTTTAATTCATTTTTTAAAATAAAAAATGGATTAATAAAACAATTTTCGATGTAATGAAATAAATAATAAACTAAAGCAGAAATTTTTATATTAGTTTTTAAGTAATAATTTTTTTTTAAGAATATATTTAATAATGAAAATATTTCGAGTTAAAAAAATTCTTAGATAACAACTAATTTATCTATTTTTACAATAAAATTATAAATCAGTTTTCGAGGATAAGTGATATTTTATGGATATATTCAACGAAATGTTAATAAATATCTACAAAAATATGTGATGTATTAAAATAATTATCAATTAGTATATAATTTTGTAATAAAAATAATTATTATATATTTGAAATTATTAATACTGATATTGATATAAAATAATAAATTTTAATTAAAATAATGAGTATATCAATATGGTACTTTTCTTTTAAGAAAATTTATTTAATGAAAAATTTATGAGTGGAAATTATGTTGAAATATTTATCATATGTAGTGATAGGGTTGTTCATCAAAATTATAATCATTATATGTAATTTTGGTAAGTGACAAGATAATCAATCAGTGTCACTATCCAAGAGAAATTCTTATTATTTAATACATAAACGTATATATATATATATATATATATATATATATATTTATATATACAAACATTCATACATATATATATATATATATATATATATATATATGTATATATATATAGTGATAATTTTATCAGAATTTCATTAAAACTGCTGATATAAATATATTAAATTAGTCAATTAATTTCGTACAACGAATATTATTAACTTCATCAAGAATTTTCGATAAGTAATTAATATTAAATAACTATAAAATTAATAATTAATTACATACATAGTTCCTGTAATTAATAATGACTGTTGATAAATTATTAATCAACAGTTTTTATTTTTTAGTAAATGTAATGTCAAAAAATTCTAATATAAGAATATTAAATATTATTATGTTAAATTGAAATTTTTACCTTATCATTTGTCTTTGAAGTTAATTTGTTTCTCAAGTTTCCTAAAAATAAATGGATATTAATTAATTAAAATCTTGAAAATTAAGTTACAAAAATAACAATACTAGTGATAAAATAAGGAGAATAATTTTAGTTATGTAGAATAGAAAAATACCTTATGCTATATAAATATTTACTATTTTTGAAAACGATTTATTCTTGAAATGTTCACGTAATCTTTGTAAAATGTCGGTTAGATTCATATTTTCCTTTGTTAAAAACTTGACTATAATTCATTGTGAAAAGGCACCAAACATTACTTGCTTGCTCATCGTGCTAGCTACTACAAAAATGAATGTGAGGTTATGTGCATTGCAAAGAAAATCTCGAAACCCCCACTAATATCCCAATTCGGTTTCAGCCGAGAATATTCACTCGTTTGGGATTGGAAAAGAATTTTGGTATATATTTGACTAATATTGGTAAAGTGTTATATGTATTTGAATTTATTTGATTTTAAAAATCACTTATCTCCTTATTTATAAATATAGGTGGTTAAAATGAGACTGAACATTTAAGAACACATTTGAATATTACATTTTTACGTAGTATTATTTGGGCCAATAAATATATATGTATATATATATATATAATTATATAATTATTTAAAGATAAAATGACATTTATTAAGAAATATTATTCAGTTTTAAATTTTTAAAGTTGCTAATCATTATTTTTTAACTTTAATAATAATTTTAATTATACAAAATAATAAGTATATTTTTTGTAAAAAAATAATTATAATTTAGTTTTGTTTATTAGTTAAATATAAAGATTGTGTACTTTTTGAAAACGTACTAATTTCTAATAGACTATATAAAATAATTAAATTGTGCTTTTTAAAATAATATAAAGTACTGATTACAATTTATGTTAAGTACATTTAATCTCAACAAAATTAGTTAATTTAAATATATGATTATTGGATATTTGTTATTGAATTTATATCATTTAAATTTCAAAGCTGATATAATATTTTTTCATTTAAACTAATTATTTTGAAATACTTTATTAGAGATATCCCAAAATTTCTATTGTCGATACTTAGATGATATTAAAAGTTATATCGATGAATATTTATATTTTTATTTGTAAATGACATTAAATTCAAATAAAACTAATAAAGATAATTATTGTTCATATAAATACATTATTAGATTCATATTTCTAAAATTGCAAAATTTATTTAATTAACTTAAAACTGCTGTAAAAACAACCAAAATTGTTTATAAAATTTATAATGGGGGTGTTTTAGCTGAATATTCATATTATGATTGATTTTAGAAGTTTAAAAATACTGGCATTAAATAAAAGATAAAGATCTGGAAGGTTGTAGAGGTAAAATCAGATAATTTGGAAGTGTTGTAGGAAGATTTAACATCATAGGGTACACAGTTTGATATAATCTTAAATGCTAATAAAATTGATTCGATGTTTGAATAAAATGGGAAAGATAATCGTATCAAACACAAGTCTTTCATTGTTTAACTACTATCAACAAAAGTTTTCTTTGTATGGTATAGTAATTAGATATTATCCTGGAGATTTGTAATTTACAATTTTGTATGAAAATTAATATTTTATTTGATATTATAAGGTCATCAAATTTCTTTATATCGATTAATGTACATAATAGTTTTGTTTTATCGCCTGTACATAACGTTTTATGATAATTAAACCATTCTTCTTCTGTATATTCCAGTATGCAAGTATTCTAAAATTTTATTTAAAGATTTATTTGATCCTTCATGGATATTCTGTTTTATGTCGATGAGATATTTGTCTCAAAGGTTGCTTTTATTTTTTTTAATTTCTCTTACAATAATATTCTATCGATAATTATATTCAAATTCTTGGATATTGGTATTAAGATATTTTAAATATGATCATTTTATATTTAATTATTTTCGTAATGATTTTATTTCAAATCGAAATATATTTCCTGTTTTGAAAAAAAATTGTCATCCAAATTTTTTTTTTTAAATAATTCTTATATATATATATATATATATATATATATATATATATATATGTGTGTGTATGTGTGTATGCATACTGGTGTGTGTATTTATGGTTACATGAGTTTTAGTTTGAGTAAATATTTTCGTAAATTTTTCCCACCTTAAAAATAACATACAAGCAATTTGCACAATGAAAGAGTCCGACGTTGGTATAAACGATTACATTATAATAAACATACGTATAGTCTCATACAAACACAGTTACCACAATAAACCACAAACTCGCATGAATACTTAAACCTTAACCAACAACCATCTCATAACAGTTATGTCTGTGTAAATTGGTAAAACCACACGCATAGTTATAGATGAATATGTGAATATGACGTACATGTTTGGAATGTCTGCACAAAACCTTTGGTATTTCGCACAGAAATGTTTCATCAAAATAAATGTATATATATATATATATATATATATATATATATATATTAGTTTTATTCTTTAATAGAAAAAATCAGAACTTTGTGTATAAAAAGTTAGGATTTTCTTAGAAATATTTTAATTCTCTATTCTGAAATTTATTTTCAATAAGTAACTAATTTCATATAATTGTTTTATTTTGCATGAAAAATTCACACACGTAAATACTTTAGAATGCTTCTATAAATAAAATGCCTTTGTTTACTACCGGTGAACAGAACTTTTATGTCCATACATCAAATAAATATGTAATATTTATCGAAATAACTATATGCAAATAAGTGATGCTAACAATAGGGTGATATCAATCATTATTCTTTTGATTACCATATAAAAAATTTAGTAGATTCACTCTATTAACAAACTCTAATTATACAAAAAAATTCATTACTAACGATAAATAATGCTAAATAGGTATGGACAATTATGCTAAGGGGCATCATAGTTCCATATATCAGGAATTAATTAACATAATTGAATTGAAAAAAATAAAAATTCTCTTTTTTACTAGATAATTATTGTTTTTAGTTTCTCTATAGAACTACTGTTCAAAAATATTCAAACAATAAACAATAATGCCTTAAAAGAAAAAAATAATTATATAAATATAATTATTTGGTTCTTTTGAAACATGAATCACCTGTATATATTTATTTTATACAAAAGCATATATTTATTATATATTTTCTATAGGAAATATCTGTATTTTTAATGTCTTGTAAGAAAAAAAATTGAAAATATTGAATCATATTAATTGACGATATTATAACTTTTTTTAAAAAAATATAACAATTTATCATTTATTTAAGGTGAAAATAACTACTATAATAACCTAATATATTAAAATATATGGATGTCTAAAATTTTTAAATAAATATTTTTGTTAATGTAAGTACAATTTATTGAATTAATTACTATTTTTATAAAAAGATATAATTTAATAGTTTATTATGTAATCATACAATAGTTATAACTTTTTATAAAGATGTTAGTTTGAATTATATATATATATATATATATATATATATATATATATATATATATATATATACGATATACGTATTTCAGTATTTCTCATTTTACTTTCATAATTGTCATATCTGGAAGGTATAAACTGTAATTATTGGCAATAAAGTATCATAATAAATGTTAATTAATCTAGTTTTGCATTTTTTATTTTAATTTTAACTAATTTTCATTATTTATTACGGTCTTTTTGGCAATAATTGCATTAATAATTTCAAGATAAACAAAAATCACTACAGTGTGATTGTACTTATACCATAGTTTTCTAGTGTGTAACTTTTTTGCACTCATTTCAATCAATTTAATTTATTAGATACCACTTTATTCATCCTTTTTTTCATTATTTACTCCGAAATGATATAATGTACTTACTTTTGTTAGTTTTAAAATAGTTCATTATTTTCATTAATTGAATCCTCATTCATCACATATAATTAATTTTTTGTAAACAAATTTCTAGGAAATCTAAGAGAGTAATTATATTTTAATAATATATTTTTCATAAATATTTTAATAAAATAAAGATTTGTTGTAACTATACTAGTGCCTAAATGGAACTAGTTTTAAAAAATAACTACTATTATGGTCCATCAGTCGATTATAAAAATTGGTAAAAAAATAGAAAATGAACATATAATAATATTAGTAATTAACTTGATTACTAATAAATATATGCATTATTTACTAATGTACATGCATTCATTCGTTATCATCAGTTTCTTCCTATCTACTGATGGATGAAAGTCTTCCTTAAAATTTTCCACTTTGACCATTTTAAAGTCTTTTCCTTTTAGGCCATTTCGACAAAATTTCTAATATCTTCGTCCATCTATCCATATATCTCTTCTTGAATCTTTTTATGTCTCTGGATTCTCAATTAATAATTTTTCTTGTACATCAGAGGTCTTATTTTTTGGTATGTGATCAATATATTTCCATTTGAAAATTCTCACTTTTGAAATAAGGTCTGTAACATTTGTTTTCTTTCTAATCAACTCTATTCTCTTCCTGTCTCTATGAGATATTTCTGATATGCATTTTTTTATGTATCTTTGTGTTGTCTGGAATCGCTGAATTATTCATATATCATCATCATCATATCAGCTTATGTCAACCCACTACTGGGCGAAAGCTTTATTGAAGATTGCTATTCACTGGTACATGGTCATACCATGCTTACTATGTGAGTTAGTGTATTCATATATATATATATATATATATATATATATATATATATATATATATATATTGTATATGGACTTTTATATACGTGACTATTTTTATATAATTTTTAATTACAAAAGATGATCTTCGTTTATTGTAACATTTCTGATATCTAACATACCCATAAGTATTCTATAATCGTTATTTTCCTGTTTATTTTCACCTTCTTGGTTTCTCTTTTTTATTAACCCAGAATAAACTTATGTACATTCTCTTGGATTAATTTTATTATTTCACTTTTTATTTTTACTAAAATAATGTCTAAAATAACTTATGTAAATAATATATATTTATATTTATAACATAATTGTTAATTATTTTTAAACTAGACTTTAATACAAAACATTTTTACATTTTTATTATTACCTCTGATATATTAGATTTGTTATCAGTGTTGACAAGAATTTTAATATGTATTTTTTAAGAATACATAAATCTAATTTAGTTAATATTGCAATATTTGGAAATTACTTAGAAATGTTTTTTTACTTTCCTCAATAAAAATTGCATCAATATAATTTATGAATAATTTTTCAGTCATTTATATATATATATACATATATACGAGAATCGATTTATAAGTATGGTAAATTTATTTATTGTTTAATTTATTTAATTAATTAATTTAATTAAATTTTTCAATTTAGTTTTTCTTATTTTTTACCGTACTTATCAAACGACCTTCGTATAAATATATATATATATATATAAAATTAATTTTTTTAATGTGCATTTTCCAAATAAGTAACGAACAATAATAGTTTAATATAAGTGTACGATTCAAAATTTGTGCAAACAACTTGAATATATTTTTATACACTTTGTGTTAGTAATCACATGAGTAAAACCGTCCGACCTTAATAGGTGAGTAGGGAATTGGTAAAATCGTGATTTTCCATCGTGTCTGAAGTTTCCGGTCTATTCGTCTTTTTAATCTTATCAACTCTGTACGCCATTTTACGTAGATTTTTAGTAAGAAAAGAACATAAACCTAGTTCTTCGTGCTATAACTTTTCTATGTATTTTAAGAAAATTCGTATTCCATAATAAAATATTTTATATTATATATACATATAGGTATATATAACTATGTCAAAAAAATCAGGAAGAAAATGTAAAATAATTTTCTACAAAAAAAAAAAACATTTTGAATTATTTGTATTATTTTTTTATGTTAACGTCAATTCGTATATTGATTCAAAATACTATTATCAAAATTACATACTTTGAAAAATAAGGAAAAATATAGTGCAAAGAAAAAGTTATGTTTTGAGAAAATATTTTAAGCAACAATAATAATCATTGGAAATAAATATATTATGTAGAATTTCAGTTTCATTTGTAAGTGAATACTTTTTTGACTCGTGTGTAATATTTATTTCTTATATTAAACGAATCTCATATAGGTACATTTTATATATAGCGTCTTATATGTGTTTTCAATCAAATTTATTAAAATTTTAATATTCATCCATGCTTCTAGTATTCAATCTTATAATTCAGAAATACAAATTTTCACTTATATATTTATTAATAAATTAATAGCACATCTTTTCAAGATAATATTTATTTAATGTTCTCTTTATTATATACATACATACGTACATACATACGTATCATTTTTTACCATACATATGTAGATACATACGTACGTACATTCATACGTAGATATATATATATATATATATATATATATATATATAACGAATATGATAATCCGGATTTTTAAAACTTTTCCTGGATTAAAAAAAATGTATTAACATAGTAAAAATAGCAAGAAAAATTAGAAGATATAAATTGCTTTAAGAATATTAGTCTCAGGAAGAATAAAGAAAAGAAAGAATTTTGAAAAAACGAAGATAATTTACAAAACTAAAATATATTTAAAAAATTATATATATATATATATATATATATATATATATATATATATGTGTGTGTGTGTGTGTGTGTGTGTGTGCGTAATGTTTTTGTAATAGTATAATAAAAACATAAATCGAAAAAAACTTGTTTAAAAAATGATATGTATGAAAAATGACATGCAATAGTAAAAGACAATCCACAACTCTATTGTATGTAAATAAATGTTCAACAGGTTGAGGTTTCTTTAAAGTTATAACAAATAAAAAAGATTTATGACAAACAATTTATATGTTAACAGTAGGATATAAATTATAGATGAATATATAAAATTATATTAAAAAATATATTATATATGTTGAAGAAATATCGAAATGCGAAAAAAATTATTAAAAAAGTTTGAATAATTTATCTTAAAAGTTTTGAATGATAGTTACGACTTTTATTTAACAAAAGTTGTTTTTGAGGATGAATACGAAAAAGGAATATATATATATATATATATATATATATATATATATATATATATTTAAAAACAAATTAATGTTAAAACTTATTAAAATTTTAAAAGATATTAATACTAAGTTTAAAATTTTTACTCATAACATTATTTGAAATATTTATTTAGGAATTAACAAAAAGTTTGTTAAATAAATATTTATTGATAAATGTATATGATAATTTTTAAAATATTATTATGCATTTTAATAAATAAAATTTGTATAATTATTCAAATTCCTTAGTAGAATGTTTTAGAAATTTAAAGGTTACTATGGAATTATAAAATAAAATAATAATTTATATATTTCATTATACATAAAGTATCTAAGTGTACAATTGTTATTGAAATGAATGTAATTGATAAAAAAATCTCAATAAAAATGTATGCATAAATCTTGTTTCTATATCATACATTTAATAGACGTATAAATAAACCGAGCTTGAAATACATATTAAAAACTGAAATTTAAAATTCAAAGTGAAACAACGCCATAATGTAATAATATAAATGCAGCCGTAAGCGTGTTATTTGAATCACATACAGGATTGATATCACAAAAAATATATACGTTCAATAAATAACGCACTAAAGTTAAAAGAGAAAAAATACCGACATCTGAACAAACCGTTTCGAAAATTCGTTTAGAAAGGGGAAAAGAATTTCTTTCCATTATACGAATATCGGTCTTTATGAACATATTTCCAGCAATTTAGAGAAAACGTCGACCCCGTTCTACTCTGATCGATTTCGCATAACGTATTCCGACACTGTCTCCTTCTTGTCCTCTGTCAATTTCTCAGCAATATCTGCTTTTCACAACGACGCCTGCCCCTCTACAATAGTGTACGCGGCGTTCCTCGCCAGACGGTATTCACACTACCCCATACACGTTTTTCTTACAGATAAGAACGTTCCGAGAAAAAAAATGGTCCGCATGTTTTCAATATATATTATTTTACAAATTGAGCTAGAAACAATTTAAATTTTTTTGTGCAAAGTTCTGTGTTTAGAGCGGAAGTTGAGGTTACTATGTCACGTTGTTTGTTAAAACGTGTGTAATTAAATAAAAGTAACAAATGGCTATTTTAACTGGATATTTCTGTGAGTTTTCAAAACTAAACTAATTTATATATATATATATATATATATATATATATATAAAATAATGCTCTTTAAATTTATTCCATTTCATTACGAGAACGAAAATTGAATTAGTTCAAATTGAGTAATAACACGATATCCGTAAAATAAAAATTTTGTCGGTGTTCGAAATAATTGAATTTTTCGGATAATCTGGTTTGGAAAATTATGAAAATACACTAAAAATGATTTTTAAAACAACAAAAAATAAGATTACCTTATAAATAACAAAAAAAAATTAATTAAATTCGTGAAATGTAAAATAATCTTAATTTTTTTCAAACATGATTTAAAATTATAAATCTCAGAAGAGTTCTTTAAAACAAACCTATGTTTTAGGCCGTTTAATATATATATATATATATATATATATATATATATATTTAAAAACACTATTTTTCTTTTATAAATGGAACTAGAAAAAATATTTTCTTTAGATTAAAAAATAAAATTATTAAAGTGTGAAATAATTAGTTTAACTCTGAAACATAAAAAACTATATCTATATCTATATATTGTTATTTTATTAAGAAATATAAATTTATCTAGATCTAAATAGATATATATATATATATATTTGTTATAAAGTTTTTATCTGTTTTTTTCTAATATTAATATTGAAAATTTCATAAAACATCTCAACTAATCTCTTTGTTATAAATTGTAATTGATATTTTTTATTTCAAAAATAATATAATTGAAGTCCAATCTCTTATTTTATAAAATTTCGTGTAATAAGTTAATAAAACTGAACTTATTAGATGATTTAATCTTATTTTATATATTAGTCGAATAAATTAAAATCTAATTACAACACTAATTTAAGCATTATTCAAAACTATGCAAAATAATAAAGACAAACATATTTGTAATATATTAATAAAAATTGATCTATTTTTTTAAACTATTGGGACAGAGATGCTAATTTTCTTTCAGATTAAAAAAGAATATGTAGAATTTGTCTTTATTTTAGATAACCGTATATTTTTTTAGAGAATCATGTATTAAGATTATTTCAGCAATATTATATAAATTTCAAAAAAGCGTACACGTACTCACACACACACACACACACACACACATATATACATATTTATATATATATATATATATATACAAGGGATTGTCAAAATAATAAAAAAAAATATATCATGAATTTTTTATATCCCTTTATTTGTTTATATTACATTTCATACTACGTTTTTTAGCGTTTGTAACTGCTATATACTATGATAATTGGTAATTGTTATGACTAGTGACAACAGATTCTAAAAGAAGTTGTGTGTTAGTTTACATCTAGTTCGAATAACAGTGACAAAAAATACAGCTTTATTAGCTATGTGCAAGAAAACAGTCTGCAAAATTTTAACAGCATATATAAATCACGCAAGAATAGCCTTTGTAAAAATAAACTTCATTAAAATAGATTACATTTACAATTTATAAAATTCTGCAGTAAACATGAAAACAGAACTCAATAATAATATTGAATACCTTGTTTTTATAAAAACAGTTCGTTGAAATCTTTATAAATGCAATGTAAAAAGATAAAGAAATTTGTGAAGTAAACTAGTTTTTATTTTTTTGTCTATCCTTATATACGAGGGTCGTTTGATAAGTATGATAAATTTATTTATTGTTTAATTTAATTAATTAATTAATTTTATTAAATTAATTAATTTAGTTTTTCTTACTTTTTTACCATACTTATCAAACGACCCTCGTGTATATATATATATATATATATATATATATATATATATTTGATAAAGCTTTTCTTTTAAAAAAATATCATAAATACTACCAAATAGAGTTAAAAAAACATTTTTGAAAGAAATGTCAATCAAAAATAAGTACTTCTTAAAACATACAGGAATTTATATTATTTGATAAATTATCGTTATATTTATATATATATATATATATATATATATATATATATATATATATATATATGTATATATATATATATATATAACTTGATAACTTTACTGGCTACATTTTATGGAAATAAATAAAAGAAGAAAGTAACAAAATTGGTTTTGGTTTCATATTCTTAAACATTTTCTAGGAAAAGAATGGTTAGAGCTGTTTGCTATTCTTTTAGCAATGATGGTTATAGACAGTCAATATACGATGGATATATTTGTCAATTACTTAATAATTCAAATTTAAAATCATTCAAATAAAATATTTTGAATATAATTATGAATTATAACACCAATGTCCATTCCACAAAAAAAATATTTTTTTCTTTCTGTACAAGATAAATACAAGTTACAAAAATATAACTTAATGTCTAGGTCTTTTTTATCATTTGAAAATATTTTTTTTGTCTCTAAAATAATATCAATATATGGTATATATATATATATATATATATATATATATATATATATATATATATATATATATATATACATACACAAACAAATATACGAGGGTCGTTTGAAAAGTATGATAAAAAAGTAAGAAAAACGAAATTGAAAAATTAAATTAAATTAATTAATAAATTAAATTAAACAATAAATCAATTTACCATACTTTTCAAACGACCCTCGAATATATATATATATATATATATATATATATATATACTAGTGATTTAAAGTACTATTTATTATTCCTTTCAATTAATAGCAAAATAGATTATAATTAAAATTAATTATTTATTGCAATTATATTGTATATTATGTACATACTATAAATAAATGTAACCAGATAAATAAATAAATCATAATTTCCACATAATAAATATTTTTTATCGATGCTAAAAATATTCATTGTTTGTTTTTATATTCTATTTGTTCATATTTTGTTACTATTTTTAAGTTTCTTTATATTGATACTTTTTATTAAGTTGAATGTCAACAATTTTGAAAATAAAAATCTCTTGATATTCGTTATATGAGACAAAATATAAATAAGAAAATTTCAGAAAAAAAATACTTTAAGAAATATCGAACGAAACACTCCACGCAATCAGTTCCTGGAAATTAATCCTAGCGTGGGTATAAATCTGACATGGCTAGTACGTTTGTGACAAAGGTCACTGTTACAGTAAGCATTTAAGGTCAGATCGGTCAGCTTAAATTATTTCTGTCACAGAAGAAGTATCACGGGAATTGAGTTCAAATCAAACTTAATTTGTGTGCTTTTTTATACGTAAACTTTGAATTTTATTCTGTATACCAGCATATATAAACGTTATATATATATATATATATATATATATATATATATATATATATATATATATATAAATATGTATATGGAAACGATTAGTAATATTAAAAAATACCATTTGAACATTATTTAATTCTAAATATAATTCATTACCATTTTATGTAAGCACCGAAGTTATAAGTTGTTAAATTATAATTATAATTCTCAATTATTATCGTCAAAATAGTTTTATATATAAATATAATAGACTGAAATGATTAAAAAATTCAAATTTTTTTTTCAATTATTAAATAATTATAGAACATGATATCCATAAAAATTAATTAAAAAGTTATGTATATAAAAATTAAATTAAAACTTTTATAATCTTCAAAATTATTAGTAAAGTAAATTAAATAAATTAATTATATTAATATTATATATATATATATATATATATATATATATATATATATATATATATATATTATATTGAAAATTTCATATATTTTAATTTTTACTCGCGTCAAATAAATGATAAATATAAAATAATAAAATATAAATAAAATTTATTAATATTTATATCTACAAATTATCTCAAATTTAATTAATTTTTATAAGATAAATTGAATATTTGAATTTGTATATATATATATATATATATATATATATATATATATATATATATATATATATATAACACATTGAATTTCTGTTAAAAATTAACTTATTTGAATTATTTAAATAAACTTTCCGTTAATAATTGCAAAAATGGATTGAATATTACTGAAAATATTAATGAGTAAAGAATATAAATTATATATATATATATATATATAATATTTATATTCTTTACTCATGAATATTTTCAGTAATATTCAATCCATTTTTGCAATTATTAACGGGAAGTTTATTTAAATAATTCAAATATGTTAATTTTTAACAGAAATTCAATGTATTATATAAACATACTTACATGTAAATCTCTGTTTAAATGTCATACATAAATAATATCCTGTAATGACTAAATAACTTAATTACCGTATATAAATCTATCTATCTATATCTACCTATCTATCTATCTATCTATCTATATATATATATATCATCACATCACATTGCCCTTATCAATCCACTACTGGACGAGAGCCTCAATGAATGCTACCATTCACTGGTATTTGGTCATATTCACCACGCTGACCAGGCGGATTGGTGAAGATTTTTTTTATTCGGGGTTTACTCCCTTCTCGACAGTTATTTTTTATAAGATGAGGTTGTCGGCCTCATACTTAACCCTCGAAAATGAGGGACTCTCCGACTGGGATTCGAACGCAATCTCCCGCATGACACGCGGTGATGCAAAATATATATATATATATATATATATATATAACTATTGGGTCATCCAATGTGATGCCTAGATTTGTGTTTGATTTAAATAAACCAAAAGAAATTATACACATGTTTTCCTATACACCATTCTATACAAATGTTTCTTTTAAATAAAACACAAATCTAGGCGTCACATTTGGATGACCCTAACCACAAACATACGAGTCGTACATACATACATACGTACGTACACACGTACACACGTACACACGTACATACGTACATACATACATACATACATACATACATACATACATACATACATACATACATACATACATACATACATACATACATACATACATACATACATACATACATACATACATACATACATACATACATACATACATACATACATACATACATACATACATACATACATACATACATACATACATACATACATACATACATACATACATATGTATCTTTGTGTGCAAGTTTTATTTAATACTCGAAAACTCGCTTTTTTAAAAATACAATTTATTTTAAGTACAAAAGTATGTGGTCCATATGACTTGTGTGTGTGTATTATTCTAATAAATAAATTATTAATTATAAACAATATATCACGTTGAAAAGAATTAAACATGCTATCCAAATATCAAGAAATTCTTTCAACAGAAATGTATTTTTCTAAGAAATTTCAAGCAATAAAAGTTTGATTGTGTACATTCTTTAGCTCTGAAGTATCGTAAACCAATTGAATTCGGTAAATTCAGACAGTAGAAATATATGTTAGAGTTGAAGAAGAGATAAAGAAAGTATAGAATTAAGTCGAAAACGAACAAGAGTATTCCATGTATTTTTTATTAACATAAAATAAAAGAACTTAATATATATACACCTCAGGATATATTAATTCTAAAGTGAAAATTATACTGGTAACAAAGTGAAATAAATTATAATTACACAAGAATTTAATCTAAATTTGTTGTACATATATAAAATATTTACCTTTGTATATTTGAAATAGAAACAAACATCAAAAGAAATGTCAACGTTCGTCCGATCAGTTTTTCATGCAAAACTTATGACCTGTAACGATTCATAGATTTTTTTGGTACGGAACTACTTCAATATACTATTGTATTTGTCCTTTTTCTATCAACGACAACAAAAAATGATATTTTCCACACATGGCCAACTCCATAGTGGTCACATACAAGAGTTATATTACAGGATCGATACTCAATATTGGTGTTATATGCTATGTACACACTTTATATATATATATATATATATATATATATATATATATATATATATATGTATGTGTATGTGTGTATGCATATACAGGTCGATATGTATATATGAATATCTGGATGTGTGTGTGTGTTCAGGATAAGTTTTCAGTTCAATGAAAGGTCCTTACGCGGGAGCCCTTACAAACGAACCATAAGGTCGTACTGATAAGCTACCAATCTCGATGTGTACTCGTTGTCCCCACTATGTTACCCTATTACCAATGCGATACCATGGTTGGTCTAAAGTATAAACTTGGTAGTGTGTGGCACGCATTTATTTAATTCACTGGACACGAATAGAATTAAAACAGCAGATAATTACAAATGTCAATGACACAAGTACATTTTGATATAAAAAAACTGTACTGTATTTTTTTATAAAAAATATATTTTTTTTAAATATATAAACTTAATATATATATATATATATATATATATATATATATATATAAATTATAAAAGAGACATACAATTTTAGATAAAGTAGATTTGACATTTTTATGTCATTGTCAGTGAATTTATTTCCAAATTTTTTTAATTATTACAATATAGTATATTAAAAGTAAAAAAAAGATAAATGAGTAATTGTTTGTGATAGCATTTAAGCTTTCCATCTCTGAAAATTTTGACAGCGTGTACATTAAACTTCATATTCTTGTTTTAATAGTGAATATTTTTTTCATTTCAATATCAACTATGTCCTTTGTATACAAATTTCAATGTTTCACTCATATACTACCCATTACCAAACTTAATAAATTTCGTATTCCATGTATATTAAATTTTATTCATTTTTTTGTGTACAGAATTAATATTTTTTGCGTTTAATAAAAATTCATATCTATGTAAATAAAAATGGTTTTGTTTTCTACCATTTATTTTCAAATAATGTGACATTTATTTTTCGTATAAGGTTTTCTATTATTTTTATAAACGTATGTTATTAATTCGATTAGTAAAATTTCAATAAAATTAAAAATCAGTATACTTATAAGCAATATATTTTCAGTAAAATAATGCATATCATATTTCTACAATATTTGAAATTTAAATACAAAAATAGATGCTATTTCTTATCTTTGAATTTATTTCTCATTTTACAAGAATGATTCCACTTACTATACGTAAACAGTGAAATGAAATAAATTCTTAGAACTAACTTATATAGTGAAGAACAACTCATTCTACTTTGTAAACTCTTCAACAAGTGTATGGAATATATAAACAAAATACCTTATCTTGACTTAATTCCATTTTACTTCAGAAGTAAATTCATTAAGTCAGCATTATACTTGAATAAAATTATATATATATATATATATATATATATATATATATATATATATATATAAACAAGATACAATTAAAAAAGATAATTATGTTCCATAAACTGCAATCTTTTCAGATGAGTTTCAATTTAAGAAAATATTGTAGTTAAAATTTGAAATGATATAGCTAGAAATTTTTACAAAATATAATTTTAGTAATAAGTTATTGTTAGAAAAATAAGTTGGTTGTACGTTTTATATGAGTTTAATAGAATTTTTGTATTTTATATTGAAATACAAACTTATATAATAATAATTTTAATAAAATATCTTTTTATGTCATAAAAATGTTATTTCAAAATTTATAATTGAATTTTTAAGATTAAAAATGGTATATCAAATCATTAAAATGTTGTCATTTTTGCATTAAACTATATTATATAGGATAGCCCAAATGAGACTGAAAGGTTTAGGCATACATTTACTTGCTTACTATACTTTACTACCATTCAGTCTCATTTGGGGCATGCTGTATTTTATAAATGAAATAATATTATCATTTTTCATAAAATGTAGTAAATTTATTTATATTTTAATAAATTATAACACCAATACTAAAATATATTGTAAGTGTTTAATAATTACACATTGTTCACTTTATTTGTTTATAAGTTAATACGTATTTCGATGGCTAAGCCATTATTATCAGAACTTTGTATTATTATAACGAAATAAAATGAATAATTACTAATTATTGAACAATTTTAAAGTACCTTGTTGTGTTAATATGATAATTCAACAATGTGAAAATATAATACTATTGTATTAAGTTGTTTTATTAAACACAACTGTGATTAATTAAAAATTATCACTAAAATAAATTAAATATTTTGTAAATTAAATGATAGATTGTCACAAAGAAGCAAAAGTAATAAAATAATTAAAATCAGAATCATTAATTTTTATATAATTAATGAAAAACTAAAAATGGTTTGAATATTTTAACATAGATAGTAGCTCAAATGAGACTGAAGTATATTAAAGAATATAAATGATATTAAGCAAATAAATATATTTCTAAACATTTTAGTCCTTTGGGATATTCTGTATATAAACTTAATTTATAATAAAAAAACAATATTTAATAATAGAAAGAAAAAAAATACAAATTTATTTACACATTTCAAAAAAAATGCCAGCTAAAATTATATAAAAAAATTTAAACTTAAATATATAAAGCAAATTATGGATCAACTTTACAATACTTCATTACTTTGTTTACAGTACTTCACGTTCGCTTCGAATATTGCATTTTCGAAATTTTTAAAAAACTCGTACAAATCTTAAGTTGCATTACGTGATAAAATATAATTACTAGTATTAAAGACCTGCAGAAACATTTCAACTATTAACTTTTCAAATATAAGACGTATTTTTATATAAATTTCTCATATAAATTAGATATTTTAAAAATTCGAAAATATTAAATTTAGACATAGAACTCGAATGTAATTTTATAGTGTTTACACATAAAGTATATAAGACATAAAAAACTACTTAATAAAACAGACAGACTATTTATTAAGAATAAATATTAAATCAATTACATAGGACCATATTATATATTAATAGCATCAAAGTAAATACAAGGGCATAACAAATAATAATAATCTAGTCTCTAACACAATTTTGGAAGTAAAAAATAATATCAAGGATTTTTTGACAAATAGTACATTTTTAAAAAATATGTTTTTCCTAAAAATAAATTTAACATTTTATTCATGAATTATTTAAAACATAAATGTAGATAGAATTGTATATAATTTTTTATAAAATTTATTTATTTCTTCTAAAAATGAAACTAATTACTTATTTTTACATTAATTTCATATTATGAAATAATGTTAATAGCTAATCTATTTTTAAATGTGTTATAAGTAAAAAACTAAGGTAGGATTTAAGATGTTTCTTCATTATCACTAAGATTTATTTATTTGGCTGTTGTACATTTAATTTTATAAAACTAATAATAACACCTAGGAAATATATTTTTAAAGTAAGAGATTTCAATTATACTGGACAATCCAATCCCAGTTGCAAATACAATAAAAGTTAATAAAACAAACTCCAGCAATAGAATGAATCAAGAATACAACCCTTGGTCATTTATATCAATTCAAGAATCAACCCTATTAGGTGTTTTCAAGGTGTCTACGGCATTAATGCCAACACTAACATTCAATTTTGTCGGAAACTTGTTTCCATCTCGTTCGCGCCAACGTATGGCCGTATACAAGCGTGAGATCAGTTTTCTTTTCACGTCTACACTTAAAGTTGTGTCGGAAATGTCTTACTGTAAAACTTGCCATTATACAGTTTTACAAAGTAATTTTCTTTCTATTTTTATTGCTGTTTCAAAAATAACAAAATTGGAAAACCTTATTCTGCAAAAGGATTAGATGTCTGACCTTTTATTGGTTGTAACTATTTGTTATTCATTTTTATTGAACAGATGTTATTTTTCTTATACATACATACTTATACATATATATATATATATATATATATATATATATATATAGAGAGAGAGAGAGAGAGAGAGAGAGAATAAAAGTTCCTACTACATATTAGAGAAGTGAAGGGAAATTACACCAAAAGAGAATTTATTTAAAGAATAAATAGAAAATATTTTTTAAAAAATAATTGAAAATATTATGAAATATGTGTTCAAGATAATCTTCTCTATAATTTACTTTTCAATTTTTAAATCCCTATTGAAACTATATTTTCTACAATTCATTTCGAGATTCTTAATGTTGATATTTTTTTTTAAATATTCAATAATATTTTTATTAATAGGAACATTTTCTACAGAATTAGTAATTGATAACATTTTCAATAGAAGGAAATATTATTCTTTTGATTAGTATTATTATATCATTAAGTATATTTGTGACAGCTTTCGATATTTCAAATTCACATATCGATTTTAATTTAATATGAAAACGACCATTATTTTCCTGTAACCACATTGACACTAATTGTGTTCGATTTCAACCAAGTAACATTGACAGGTGATGAAAAGGATATTGTAATTGTTCTAAAATGTTGGAAGAGAATATGAAAAGGGTATTTTCAAAAATTAATTTCAGTAAAATCAATAACTATGTAATAAAATATTGTATATCCGATTTTAGATTAATTAGAAAAGAAGGAAAATTAAATATTTTAATATTAACTGTGAGATCATTCAATATTTGAACTAGGATTTTTAATACCGTGTTTATATATATATATATATATATATATATATATATATATATATATATTTGTATAGTGAATAAAAGATTAAAAATAAATTGATATCAATTCTTCATAATTTTCATATTATGAAGTTAAATACTCATTTATTGTTCAACATTTTCATATTATGGAGTTAAATATTCTTCTATTTACCCTGCTTCATAATATTTAACGAAGTTTTTGATTAATGCATTCTACCTATTCTCACTTACAACAAAATGTTAGATTATAATCAAAAAGATTTCTTGTAAATTATTATTTTATTTATCGTAAACATATTCATAGATGCTATATATAGACAAATTTTAATTTATCGATAAGAGTATTTAAATACATATGAATTAGCAGGAATGAAACATCAAAAATACATTGGACTGCAGAGTGAAAATTAAAATAACTTAGCATAACAAAAAATTGAATATAAATAATTAATTAATATATTTTTATCGTAGTTTATGAGATTTGAATAATTTTGAATTATTTCTATTATAATTTTGTATTGTATTTATTTACAATGTATATGATAAATGATAAGATTATAGTAAAAAATGATTCAGAAATAAATAACAAAAAGTAAAAATTAATTATATAAATTATTTTTACACGTCTAAAAACCGTTTATGTAAAAAAATGTTTACATAAAATATAAATGATTTAATAAAAACACATTCTTAACAATTTTTTCACAGTATTACTTTAATTATTCATGAAACTTAGTTACAAAAAATGTTCTTTAAAAATTAAATCAGCATTTTTCCTTAAAAATTATATTTTTATTTGTTTAAATTTACGTTAATACTTTACAGAACTTCGAAGAATGTAATATTTCAAGTCGAGAGTTTCGCTTAGTTGTATTTTGTTTACCATTTATAAAATTAAAAAATTACGTTCCGTTATTTGAAAAAGTTTCTTCGAAAACGTTAGCATTGAACTTTTGATGGATATTGCATGTTCATAATCACCGAAATTATAAAAGTTTGTTTTAATTTAAAATGAACTTACTTCAAGATTTTTTTAAAAATTATATCTATTAGCGAAAATTTAAAATCTTTAACAAAAATATCTTACAGTGTTTTAAAATTATATTTTACTTCCGTATTTTAATATTTCATGTTTCATAATTATTTCATTTACTTAATATTAAAATTTAATTGATTTTTATGAGAAAAATGTCAAAGTTTTATTAATTATAGTAATTAATAATATTATATAAATATTGAACAGTGTTTTTAATATTTATTTTGGTACATTGTGGATATTTTACCACAAATAAATCATTTTTCATACTAAAGTTAAGTAAAATGTTCAATAATTACTTATTATTACTTATTTCAATAATTACTTATTTCAATATTTCTTTAAAACTAGTACATATTTCGATAGCTATGTTATTATAATTTAGATAAAACCTAGTTAAACACACAACTATTAGATTAACGAGGATAATATAATTTTGAGATTTTTTATTAGTATTTATTCTTGATTTTTTTTAAGATAAATACATTTAGATAAGACAATAAAATTTAATAACTGAGATAAAGATCCTATCTTAAAGAAATAAATTACGATTCAGAATATAAGGTAATTTAAGAAAACCTATATTTACTCATTTTATACTTTTGAATTATATTTTAATATTAATTACGATTATATATTAGCGATTAAATGATATTAATTTTTTTACAAACGAATATAACGTTATAGGAAATTTACTGTAAGAAAAAAGAATTTTGAATTTTTGTAACTAATTTTCAAATATATATATGTACAACGTTTATTTTCATTTATTGTATTAATAAATTATTCTTATCACAAAACTTCCATTTTAGAAGGAAGTGAATTGAATTTTCGAAATAAATATAATAAAATTATTTATCATTGTGTGGTAAAAGAGAGCATATTAAAGAAAACATAATAGAGAAAATAAATAGCGACCAGTGTTTCAAATAAAATAAATTAGTTCACCACTGTTCGCAAATGATATTTTTTCCGGTATCGGCTATAGTGGAACGTACTGTTTCGAACCCCATTTCCCCGCAACCTATTTTTCACCACTCGAGCGAAGCACCACCATCCCTAAGGACAAATGTGTCGTAATCATTTACATCGAGGAAATGTATTACATAATCATGTCAACTTTTTGGGGTCGCGTCGGGACGCAGTACGAAAGTGCGGAATGTCGAATCGTTGTACAGATGAAGTGAGAGGAGACGATGGTAGCAAAGCGACTGACACACTGACATTACGTACGTTGAGGACGTGGATCCTGTTATGGTGGTGACAACGATGAAAAATAAAATTCAATTTGTCTCACTTGGAATTTGTTTTAGGTTCTTTAAAAGACGACTTCAATTTTTCTTTATTCCATACAACACCATCACTGTTGTACATTTAAGAGTACCTACCTATCTACCTACGCATACATTAGGTCACTACACTGGCGTCTCGTTAGTGAACAATACAGAGGACTTTGGTTTATATTAATTAACTTGAAAATAAGATAAAGCATTATTGTGTAGAAAGTCGCTATGTCACATCTCTTTAGAAAAATATATTCTTAACATAAATATACACCATCATTATCATCATCATAAAATCCTATATCGACTCATTACTGGATGAAAGTTTTATTGAATAATCTTTGTTGTTCCTTAATCTCTTTTCATCTCCTGGTCATCATTTCATAATTATTTTTTCTCATCTACTGTATTCTCTTATTATATCTTGTATGTACTCATATACATTTGTAGGTTTTCTGATTACGTTGATAGATTCCTAATATTTTTTTTGTGCTTTGCTGAGTTATTAAAAGTTTTTACTTTATTGTTGCATTCAGTATCCAAGTTTATGATCTAATAAGTACGCACAGATAGTATATATTGGTTGTATGCTACTCGTTTCAAACTAATCTGTATTTTATTCTTTATTATACTATTCATTCTTCCTTGTTGCTCTAATTCTTTATTTATTTTAATACTATATTCTCAAATTTTGCTTCTCTTATTAATTGATCTAGAATTACATTAAATAAACTGAGCAAAAAAACTGTCTCCTTGTTTGATTCATTTTTCTAGTTTAATTTTAACTAAGAAATCTTCTATTCTGATTTGAGCTATTGTATTTTTAAACATTTCTTTTAACAGTTTCAAATAACTTTTATTTATTCCTTGATTTTTTAGAGGAAAACCAATAATCCAAAATTAACTGAATCAAATATTTTTTCAAAATCCATACATGCTGAATATAACAGTTGCTATTATTCATTGCATCTTTCTTGCAATTTTTGTAATGTGTGAAGATGGTCCATTATACTAAAATTTGATCTAAATTCATTTTGTTATCTAGATTATTAATCATTTAGTTTTTTTGAAAAAAAATTTTATATTTTATTCAATGCCTTATTGATAGTGATTATAAAATCACTAATTTAAAAATACGATTCACTTTATTCATCACTGTTTTTTAAATCGTTCTTAATTTTTTTCACATGTGTATAAATATTAATAATATAAAATTTTTAATAATTAATATATCTTTATGTGTTATCGTACATTAAAAATATTTTTATTATATATATATATATATATATATATATGTGTGTGTGTGTGTGTGTGTGTGTGTGTGCGTATGAAAACACTCATTATTATATAATATATTAAAATTCATGAATTTTAAGTTAATTTTTTTCTTATAATATAAATGATTTGTAATGTAAACACAATTAAAAGTGAAATATTCTCATTTAACTTTCATTTCATATTTCTATATAATAATAAATACGAATTTTTAATAAAGATTTTTTCAATTTTTTCCGGTCTAATATAATTTATTAATTTTTTTCATTAGTTTAAATTATATATATATATATATATATATATATATATATACATAAATATATGTATATAAATATATGTAAATGTATATATATATATTAGGTTGGCAAATATCTCCCTTCCGCCTTCTGGTCTTTTGAATTTCGCAGCTATGTACAAAAAAAAAAAAAAAAAAAAGCGGAAGGGAGATACTTGCCAACCTAATATATATATATATCTAAATATATGTATATATATATATCTAAATATATGTATATATATATATATATGTATGTATATACGTATACAATGTATTTGTTTACCAACAATGTAATTATGTACTATTCCAATAAAGACAAAAATAATTCAAACAAAATATTTCTCCGAAATCTTCCTTAAATTGCTATTAATATATTACCAACTTCAAAGAAGTAATAATTAAAAATTAAGAAAACAAGGAAGATTGAACCATGAAATGATACATTTTTGTAACATATTAATGAAAAGAAACTAATGTAGCTTAAATAAAAAAAAATGAAATGAGATTAAAATCAATAATAGTAAATGAAAATAACTTATAGTAAAGTACAACGATTTATTTTTAAATCAAAATTTAATATTTCATGTTAAACTATATATATTTTACATAAAAATACATATACACACAATATTCATATATCCATTCTCCCTACATATATATATATATATATATATATATATATATATATATATATATATATATATAAGTAGATAGATAAATATACACTATATTATAAACTTTCATTCAACTGTAAATAACCTATTTTTAGTATTTATGTATATATAAAATACACATTCTTAAAACATGAAAAATTAATGCTATTAAAATTTAATGAATTTCATTTATATATTTTTAAACATCAATTTTAATATATTCTTATTTACACGGCTACGACAAACAAATATATATATATATATATAAATATATATATATATATATATATAAAGATGAATATTGACATCTTTTTTCCTTTAACGTATTTTTTTTAGAAAATTCAAAGATCATAAAACTCACATTCTTACTGAAACTCATATCTGTATAAAAATATTCAAAGATGTTGAAATTAAATATTATATTATTTTACAGAATATATAGAATATTTTTTTAATCATGATAGAAATTTAAATTGATTTCTATGTCAATTTCTAAAAAAACACCTTATACAATTAATTTCCTTTACTCTTATTTGTATTTTTTTAAAAAAAACCCTCTTTTATAGATAACATATTTTATTAAGAAAACCATTGATTAAAATTTATTAATACGTACATAAGTATGTGTACGTTTATATATATATATATATATATATATATATATATATATATGTATAGTGATCTAAATGAGAATGAAGAATACTAAATAACATGAGGTAAGTAAATGTTTGTCTAAACCCTTCAGTTCCATTCGGGCCACTTTACATATTTACATATATTATGAATTTTGTAACAAGTGTAAACTTAGAATAAATGGAAATAAATCATATTGAAGTATTATATAGTAAGTTGAAAAAAAACAACCAATAAATAAAAGAAATTATTGATAAAGAAACCAAAAATATAAAGTCCTGTAAACAGATATATTGATACTGTTTGTTTTGGAACTGTGGCGAATTCACTTTTTCTATGGTGAAAATTCATTTGTGTTAATGACATATAGATACATAAGATAGAGACTGGAAAAAATTCGTCAGTATATAAATATATATATATATATATATATATATATATATATATATATATATATATATATATATATATATATATATATATATATATATATATATATATATATATATATATATATATATATATATATATGAAATAATATTTACGTAGAAAAACATTAAAATAAAATATGTGTAAACAATAAATATAATTAATAGTTATATGTTTATTGGCATAGATGATTTTTTTAATATAAATTACAAAGAAAACTCGAAAACGTGGAAGAATAGATTAAAAATATGAATAGAAAAAGTAAAAGCGATTAAATCAATATAGAAATTTACTATTATTAATTTAACTTATATATATATATATATATATATATATATATATATATATATATATATATATATATATATATATATATATAAAATAATTAAAAAATATTTACACAAAAAATAGGTAGATATTTATAATAGAAAGATATAAACAAACTAATATGAAGTTAATATAACATTACATAAATATTTCAAATGAATTCATTAACAGCTTGTTATCTTCATTAAAAGTTCTAAACAAGTATATATATATATATATATATATATATATATATATATATATATATATATATATATATTAATTTAATACTGAATTGTAGTTCGTTTTATTATAGAATAAGATGCTTGCAAGATAAGATATTTATTTTTTTCTTTTAGATACTCTTAACAAGCTTTTCCTCAGATATCTACAACAAAAGGTTTATTTAATTTAGTGCTAATTTTTTTTAAGAAGTTCAATTTATTAAAATTTTAGTAGATTATATATATAAATATTTTTATCGACAATGAATATCAGTTTTTGTTCCATTGATAAATATGTCATCATTTTAAATTTTATGTATTATATTAATTTTAATTTTACATCATTATTTATAATACAGTTTTATTAATAGTTTTTTGAAAAAATATTTTACCAGAATATTAGTATTCTGTAATAAATATGTAGAATTAAACCTTACTATAGAAGAGTCATATTTAGTGATAGAAACTTGAAACATGGAAAAAATAAGACAGAAACCAAACATTTTCCTACTACATATAACGATTTAAGGATGGATGGTTTCCATAAACTAGTAGAGAAATTCGAGTGGAAAAGTGTAGAAAGTAGACTCATGATTTTATTTTACATGTTTAAAGGTTTTTGGGATATTCGGTGTAGAAGAATTTTTATCAAAGAACAGTTCTTTTCTATCTATTACAAAAATGATCACATGCAAAAATTTAATTTAGAAAATCAAATTTGAAAAAGTTTAATCTTTTATAGAATTGATCTAGGGAAGAATGATCTTCATTTTAAAATATTGTCTTTTTCAATTATTATTTTTTAATTCAATTAATAAAGATGGTTACAAAATTGAAACTCCTGACATTGAACTTAATTATTATTATTAATATATTTTTATTGTAAATAAAATATTTAAATAAAAAAAAACATTCTTCTTAAATAATAGATATTTTGTACTTTTTATTAATTAATAATATTTGTATATCTTAAATTTTAATTCAATTGTATAAAAATATTGAAATTACTTTTAAATTTGTATATTTTTTATTTGATATTTTTTTTTAGTTTTTAATATTTTTTCTATAGGAACAATTTTCAGAATTTAGTATAAAATAATAATTAATATAAATTAATAATAATCGAAAATTACTTTTGTAAAATTAATAAAAGTAATTAAAAATAGTAACAATTTAGATGTGTAAATATATTGCTGTTTATTTCATATAATAATTTAAAATACTTCATTTTGAATAATTACTTAAAATTGCTTTTATTTAGAATTATTGTTCAAAATACTGCCTATTTTAACATAACTTTCACAATAGACAAGATTTTTTCATTCTATTAATTTATTAATTTTGGAATTTAGTGCATTAGTAGTTATATTTATTCGTATTCTATAATATTAAATAGTTGTACCTTAAAAAAGAAAAATATTTGAATAAATAGCATACAAAATCATGAATATACAGTGGCCTAATTTCAAGATAAAAATTTTTATTTATTATATTTAAAACCAATATATTAAGTTTCTAGGAACTTTTAATGTTTTTGGAAAAATGTGAGCTATTTACATTTAAAAATATTTTAAGAATAATTTTGATAATATTCATTACATAAAAAGTGAATTACATTATTTTTTAAAATTATAGTCTTATATTCGATCCTATAGATGTTTAAATATAGTGTGGTCCAAATAAGACTGAAGGATAGTATAGAATAGTAAATGACAGAAGCAAGTAAATGTATGTCTAACCTCTTCAGCCTCATTTAGGTCACACTATAGAATAGGTTTAAATATATAATTCGTTAGATAGTAAAAATGAAATTATTTTTTAAGAAGAAAATTATATTTAGGAAACAAAATGATTATATTTACGGTTAATTGGGATTTAGTTTTTTACGTGGTAAAAAAAGTTATAATTGTGTAAATTTTAAAATGTTATGATATTTATAACCGGAAAACTAGAAGTTTAAGCAATAATTTAAGAATGTAGATAAAAAAATCTAAGAGAGAAAATTTAATGATATGATAGAAATAGATATAGGTTTAATTTCAGATAGACAAAGTAATATAGTTAAAGTGTTTGAAAAATATTAAAATGAATAGTGTTTTAGTATTTTTATAATAAAATAAATAATAATTTTAAAAATTCTGTCTTAATTTGCTACTACTGAAGGTTATTAAAAAAATTTTGAAATAAAGTTGAACAAAATGGAAAATGTTATATTCTAGAATATCACTTTTTAAGCAGTTCAATTTGTCTGTGTATTTGTACATACTCGTATATACTGAAGAGGGGTACGGTATATTATGCCTTTGTGCATATATGTACCAGCCGCCACTGAGTAGGTAACGGTATGTGTATGTATGAAAAGGTGGCGGCAATAGCAGTAGTCGTAGCAATGTTTAGGGTGAAAAGTGAGAACGGTGTAGTGGGTGCCGTTTAAGTAAGCGACGAATTCCAGAGTATGGGGCAGAAACAAGAGGTGACGAAAATGACATGTCTATTTGGGGTTATTACGGTTTATTATGTGCCGGTGTTTTCTTTATCCCTTTCTTCATTTTCTTTTCCGCTTGTGTTTCGTTGTAATTTCGGGAGTGACTTGACGCTCATTTTTTAAGCAGTTGTCACGTGTTTGTATATTTTTTTCTTTCTTCTTGTCTGTACCGTGAACGAATTTGTACGTTTCGTGTATTTATCTCGTCGAGTATTGTGTCAAGTATTTCGGACAATTTGGATTCTTTGTTATATAAAGTGTGTATGACTTTCTAAAAACACTGATTTTGATTGTTTATTTATTTTTTATTTACAAGGAATGTAATAGAAGTAAGTATTTTACTTAATATTAATAAATTTTTATTTATATATACAAATATTGTCAACTCTAAATTGCAATAATATCTGAATATATTATCATAATTAAAATATAAAATATCACATCATTTGCTTATTGGTATATATTTTAAAAATATTGTAAAATATTATTACTGAAATAAACATTATTAAATTTATCTATATATGTGTTTTTATTTGTATGGGTAGAATAAAACCCGAGAAATATTTTAGACAAAAATATTATTTACAAATTACAATAATAATAAATTTATATTATTTATATTTTAATAGTAATATGAAATGAATATAAAATTTTTCGAAAGCGAAATAAATCATTTAAAAGATAATATATATATATATATATATATATATATATATATATATATATATATATATATATATATATATATATACTGCATAATACAAGTTTAGATATCAATAAGTGAAATTATATTAAATGAAAAAAATAATCCCAAAAATGTAATTTTAATATGTGGAAAGATTAAAAAAAAGAAAAAAAATGTATAAAAACCATTAAAGCTTTTATATTATTTAATTTATACATGTAAAAATTTATATATATATATATATATATATATATATTATAAAATATATATCATCATTCGTTTAATGAAATGAATTTTAACAATAATAAGTAATTTCAACAAAATAATTATAAATTCTAAAAATAGATGTTTACAAAAATTAACGTTTTTTATCACATACAACAGAGAAAAAAACTAATATTATTGAATATATAAAACCATGATTAGTTCTGTGTTTGCTTAATTTAATAAGTTATTAAAAAAGTTAAAAAAAAGTTTTAAACGAAAATTGAAAGTAATGAAGAATTCTTTTATAAAACTTTTAAAGGACAATCATTTCTTAAAATATATTTTTTAAATTACATTTCGGTAAAAAACAATATATAATTTAAATCCTATTTACCAATTATAAAATGAAATATATTTATTTAGGTATACTTTAATTTTTTCATTTCTAATAACAAAATACATTTTATGGAATTACTTTAATAGTAGTCGAAAGTAAACAAAATTTCATTAAAATTATAATAATAAGTTTATATTACTTACAAACATACACACACACATATGTATGTATATATATATATATATATATATATATATATATATATATATATATATATATATATATATATATATATATGCTGTTTAAGAAATTATTCCTAAAATAAACAATACAAATCAATATATTTTTCCAAAAAATTATATTGTCTTAGTCTAAAATACATTCCACTGGTTTTATTTACTCATATGTATATATATTAGGTTATAGTATATATATATATATATATATATATATATATATATATATATATATATATATATATATATATATATATATATATATATATATATATATATATATATATATATATATATATACTCTATTTATAAATATTTAAAGTAAAAAAATACATCAAAATTTTAATTAAATTTAGCTTTAAATAGTTTTCTTAAAGAAATAATGAACGTTATTAAAAAAAATATAAATAAACAAAATAAATCAAAGTCAAATTGTCTGGTGTTAAAATTATCTATATTTGAAATTTGGTCATTTCTGTTTAAAATTATAGGTTATTTAAAAAATAATTTTAACTTATGAATTGACAATTCTATTCTAATTTCTCAGTATTTTCAGAAACTATCCATAATAATAAATATTTGGATTCTCATTTTATTTGACACACTTCAATTCGGGCACAAATATTATATAATGCATATCGTAAATATTTATTAATTTGCACATATCTTAAAATAAAATTATAATAAATTCTGTTGTTAAAAAGCCATAAGAAATAATTTTATTTTTAGACCCATAATTTTAATATCGTCATATTATTATTTGCTTTGGTATTGTGAAAAATTCACTTTAACACAGATGGATCACTCACTCAACAATACAAGATTTTATGAAAATGTTCAATAATCACGTTTTATCCACTTTATTCTCTGATGCGTATTTTGATTCTCGTAGCATCATATTCAAAGCGTTGCATTATAATATCTACATTTATAATGTAACCTGAATTTTATAATGCAACGCTTTGACGATACTAGCATAAATATTACAATTCGCATCAGCGAATAAAGTGAACAATAATCATATACTGTATTGTAAATATTTGTAAAATCTCAAGATGTTCGTTGAGTAATTCATGTATTATAGTTTTATTGGTTATAATAGCATTTGTGTAGATTTATTTAAGAAATAATAAAAAAGAAAATAACTGAAATTTAAAATTTCTCTTTTTATTGAAATTGTACTTGCTATCCTATGTAATTTTAATTATTATTGTTATAAATTTTTATAAAATTGATGATACATGATATCTTATTATAATATTTATACGAACATATTTTTATTAGTCAATAAATAAAAAATTAAGCTAAAAAATATTATCTATTTTGTTATATGCTTAAAAGTTAATTACAAGAATACCAATGATTATACAATTATAATGAATTAAAGAAAGAATGTTAGATGCAAACGATTTATCATTAAAATTTAAGTATATATCTAATATTAACTTAAATGTAAATAAGTTTTAAATTCCAACATTATATTTTAATTTTTTATTGTAATAAAAATATAATTACTCGATTATTCGTTCATTTAAAAAAAAATTTTTTAAAAGTTACAAATATTTAATTTTTTTTCAATTTTTTAAATGTTATCATATAGAATTTATATAAAATCTTTTATGTTCTTTATATATATATATATATATATATATATATATATATATATATATATATATAGAAAGAGTGAGAGAGAGAGAGAGAATAACTCAAATAAAACGGAAGGATAATAAAGAATAATAAATGATAAGTAAGCAATGATATTAAGAAAGTAAATATGTCTAAACTCTTCATCCTCATTTAGAATTTTTTCTCTCGCTCTCTCTGTATATATATATATATATATATATATATATAATAAGGAAAAAATCAATTATGATCAAATAAATAAAAATTTAAATTAAATATTTCTTTGTTTACTTATGTATTGTTGTTTGCAAAAAAGAATTAGTTTTTAATTATCAATCATCTATCATACTATGATATTAAATCCGCAATGAGTATTGTTATATTTTATATTTAATCAAAAATAATATTTTGTTTTATCAAATTAAATTGCAGAACTTACATAGTAGAATTCTTTATAAAAATACCTATAATAAATTACCTTTCTGAAGGTAACTTATATTGGAAAATAGTTTACTTTGAATATTTTTCTTACAAGAGTTTCATATCAATAAAGAAATATTTATTCTACAGTAATATTATTATTATACCAATATGTAGAAAAAAATCATATTAAGTAAAAAGGGGAAAATTGTTAACATAGTCAATAAATAAATGATGTGTATTGAAATTGTGTTTAAACATTTAAATTATTATTGAAAACATTTTTTTAAAAATATGTGTAATATTTTGAAGAAAAAAAATGATCTGTATCTATTACAAATACGTAGTAAAAGTTTTTACAATAATGCAGCTATTATAAATAAAACTAAATTTTGTTAAAGGATTTTTTTTAAACTAAAATTTTTGTTAGCTTAGAAGCTTTAGAATTTATTTATTTTCAGTGAAATAAAAAAATAATGTTTTGTTTACCAAAAATTAATAATTTTGGAAAGAATAAACGTAATTTAATCCATACACTTAACTGATAAAAATTGAACACAATTGTGAATCAATAATAATGGGTGATAGTTTAAATACTTCTTATTGAGAAAATAATAGACAAATGTACAATAGTTACTTTGTTGTCGAAATATTTTAAAAGATAAAAACATAAAACGTGTGAATTATTTGT
Organism: Neoneuromus ignobilis; assembly: GCA_029203775.1. NCBI lineage: Eukaryota > Metazoa > Arthropoda > Insecta > Megaloptera > Corydalidae > Neoneuromus > Neoneuromus ignobilis. The sequence continues at coordinate 14,931,328 of CP092093.1, forward strand.
ATATTTTTTTATAATAAATGACATAAAGAGCAGAGAAAATATTGAAAAATATTGGTTAACATATATCATTCGTGAGTAATTGTGAATACCGCTCTATAATTACAGGATATTCACCCAATTGAACCTATTTTGATAGAGCAGGAAACACGAATCAGAAAACGTCATTTTCAATGAAAATGAATTAACATCGTTTTTACAAACAAAATAGAAATTGGTGATGAAGTAACTATAAAATTAGTTTTTTTTATGAATATATAATTAAAATTGTAGAAAATATTTAGAATTTTTTACCAAATTATAAAAAAATAATTATTTAAAAATCAATTAATTAAAGAAGTACACAAGAAGATGAATAATTATTTAATGGATTTTTTAATTTACTTTACAATAAATGATCTTAAATATTATTTATTCGTATATTTTGTGTTTAATGACTGCAAGTTTCAAAAAAAATATTTTTTTTACACAATAAAATAAAGAAATTTACATAGCGGTCAATTTTTTGAAAGAATTCGAAGATACTTATTGGATGAATTTTATATTACTGATAACATTGATGATTTTTTAAGAAAATCTCTAATCAAAAAAATAGAATACTTAAAGAATTAGTAACGTACACATAAAACATTGATATCATATTGACCTCTCGCATAACACAAGAACACCAACATGGAATAACATTTTAAGACCAAGACAAGAAAATCAATGTAACGCAAAGTGGTTCACGTTGTATTGTTTTGTTTCTAATCCACGTGACAGGCCGTAACACCAAAGGTGAAGGTTTTAAACGTCATTAAAATTCAGCATTATTATTGTCGACGCGAATGTCACATCGAGAGCATGAACACACGCTGAGTGAGACCAGTGACATAAGGTGGTGGAGGTAACTCGACTCGTGTTCTTCATGAGATTGTTTTTATTGTTGGGCGTTGTGCGCGAGCATAGCTTTATGTATGTTTCTCATGAAACGAACTTTACACATAATTCTGTTCGTTGTAAAGTCATGTTAAAATGTGTATGTCCTTGCCGTGCGGTGAGCATGTTCATCTTGTAAAGTGACAAGTTTACATTATAAGTTATTGCGCTCCGTTGAACGTTTTCAAACGGTTCCACAACACTGAATAGTTAGACGCATATAGTTTTTTTATTGTTTCGTTTACACCAGAATAATAAAACTATCAACAATCGTCTACTATATACTTATATTCTGAGGTTTGACATTACATGTATGTCAGTTAAGTTACGTTTATCCCGTTTTTCTAGTTTTGCTAATTATGTTGTTTGCTTCTCGTAATAAGATTATACAGTTTAAAGTACGATAAAAATGTTTTAAATTAGGATTTAAATAATTTTGTATTACTGAAAATAACATGTTAATAAATGCTGACAACTATATTTTTATTTTGTATGCATGTTGCATACATTTATTTTTATATCATACTTTAAATTTATTAAAAAAATATCATGACAGGCTAATTAAAAGTTTGACTATATATTTTTCATACATGTATTCCTATTTTACTTTACATAGAAGTTCATTATATTTAATTAGAATAAATAAATAAATTATAAAAAATATTGTATGGTCATATTATATTTAAAATAATCACTACTATAATTTTAAATTTATTAACTATAAACCAGAAAAAGATTATACCGTATTAGTATCATTTATTTGGCTTCACCTTAAAATATATATAGTATAAATAAAGGAATTTATAATTAAATAAATGAACTTAAATATTTTAATCTGCTTTATGATATAATTTTAAATATTTATAAATATTAAAAGTATATATATATATATATATATATATATATATATATATATACGGGTGTTTTTTTAAGCGTGGTAGAACTTTAAATTGAATCCCTATCGAAAATTCTATCTTACCTAAAAACACCCTTATATATGTATGTGTGTGTATGTATGTATGTATGTATGTATGTATGTATGTATGTATATATATATATATATACATACACAGAGAGAGAGAGAGACAGAGAGAGAGGATTTTTTTAGGTTAGATAGAACAATTTGAAGTTTGATACGCCTAAACACAATTCAATATATATATATATATATAATATATATATATAATATACACATATATATATATATATATATATATATATATATATATATATATATATATATATATATATACATACACGAGGGTCGTTTGGTAAGTATAGTAAATTTATTTATTGTTTAATTTAATTAAATTTTTCAATTTAGTTTTTCTTACTTTTTTACCATACTTATTAAATGACCCTTGTAAATAAATAAATATATATATATATATATATATATATTATAATATATATATATATATATATATATATATATATATATATATATATATATATGGGTCAATAATGAGATAAATAGTTAACTTAGATTCACTAATGACACAATTACTTTCTCAACAATCTTAAATATACTTAAAAAAATTATAGAAAAATTGTACAAATCGAGCAAAAAATTGATCTTACAATGAATAACAGTGAAACAAAAATAATGTATAATAAATTTTTAGATTAAAGAAAAATTAATAGGAGTGTAAATAGAAGTTAGAAATATATGTGTTTATTTAGAACAGCATATTAATATAAAAGAAATGTATGTATATGAAATGAACAGTAGAACAAAAATGGGATGATGTCAATTTGAAAGAAATTCCAATATTATGAAGTCGAGTATTTCTCTGATTTTTTCAAAAGTTGTTAATCAATGGATTCTATCTGTTCTCACTTGTAGTAGCGAATCGTAAGTCTTAAATTCCAAGCCAATTTACCGGTTCCAAACAGTATAACGATGCATACAAAGATATATATTAGAAATAATATGTAGAGGTTGAAAGATAAATAAGTGAATAAAAAAGCAAGTCAATTTACAGACGAAGTAAGAGTGAGAAGTTTAAACTGAAAATGGATTGTTCATATAGTAAGAAGAGATAAATAGTGATACACAGAAAAATTATTGGTAATCAAATAATCAAAAGGCCCAAGAAGAAATATATCGATAGATAAAGGAGAGATATAAGAAATAATTCGTTGGAGTGGAATAGAAGATATATATCGATATATAAGAGAGAGATATAAGAAATAATTCGTTGGAGTGGAATGGGAAAGAAAGTCATTGGAAGGCTCAAAGTAAAATGTAGGGAGAACATTTTATTAAACAGTGGATAGGAAATGGTTGATGTTGAGGAATATATATATATATATATATATATATATATATATATATACGAGGGTCGTTTGATAAGTATGGTAAAAAAGTAATAAAAACTAAATTGAAAAATTTAATTAAATTAATTAATTAAATAACTAAATTTACCATACTTATCAAACGACCCTTGTGTGTGTGTATATATATATATATATATATACACATGCATACATACATACATACATATATATATATATATACATATATATATATATTTTCCTTTATAATTCTTTATGAGTAAAGATTATCCATTATGCATAAAAAAATCCCAAAATATAAAAAAATATTTATAATTTGTTTTGTATTCTTAAAACAGTTAAATATTAAAATTATTATTTTAAGGTAATTAAAAAAAAACGTTCTTCTTTCATTTACTTAATAGTGATTATCGAAGTGTTCTAAATTTTTAAATTTAGTATCAGAAAAATTCATTATTTTATTTTATATAGTATTATTATTATTTTTGTTATTATATATATTGTGGTAAACAATAATTAAATAATTTAAAAATATGATCCATAAAATCATTTAATTTTTTTCTGCTCTCTTTGTTATTTCATAAATAAAATAAAATTTTCTGTATATTGTAAATAAAATAATATCTTATTTATATACATACATACATACATACATACATACATACATACATACATACATATATATATATATATATATATATATATATATATATATATATATCTACTCTATATATATATATATCTCTCTCTCTCTCTCTATATATATATATATATATATATACATGAGCAATCAAATACGATATATAGATATATATGTATATACTATATAATGGAAATTATACCCAGATGCTAAAAGAAATTATCATGCTTCTTATACACCACCCTATATATACATAATTTTTTTAATAAAACACAAATCTAGACTTCACATTTGGATGAACCTCTCTCTCTCTCTCTCTCTCTCTCTATATATATATATATATATATATATATATATATATATATATAATTATAAGTTAATAATTTTATATCTATTTATTTTATAAGTTTATATTTAAAAATTATATTAAACAAACAATACTTAAATTTGGTGTCTATTCGAACACAAATATTTAAAATACGTATTTTATAAAAATATAGAAATGACAAAAATTATAATTTATATTAATAAAATTACAATACATTATATATATATATATATATATATATATATATATATATATATATATATATATATATAGGGTCATCCAAATGTGACACCTAAATTTGTGTTTAATTAATATATATATATATATATATATATATATATATATATATATATATATATATATATGTATGTATATATTATTGTAACATTAAAATATTATTTAGCCTACATTTTGTTGAGATATAAATGTACGGTTCAAATAAAAGCATATTATAATCTCCACATCAATACAATATTATGTAATAAATTTTCGTTCAATTTTATTTACTCAGTTTTCATACGCACACAAATAATAAACAAAACAAACGATATGACTGACATAAATTATCGAACACCAGTAATAAATTAATAAAAAAGAGAAGATGAATTTTTAAAGAGAAGCTAATAAAAATGATAAATATATGTATATGTTCAGCCTAGAAGAATATGTTTGGGACGAAGTAAATAACGAGGACAACAGCTCTATGTCAAAGGGGTAGGAGTGAATGGATTAACTACCCAGCCTGAATTATTGTCAGACCATTAATAAGCCCGCGGGACAAAAATAGAGCGTGTATGCAAAACGGGCGTATTGAAGTTTCGACAAACCCACACGAGACATTATGGCGACATCTTGATTTATTTTTTTTAACATATAATCCAATGCATTTCTGAAATATACGTATTTTATGTAGTTTTGGTCATCGGTTTCACAATTCAAGTTATTTTCGTAGTACAAACATTGTTAAATCAAATAAAAGCGAGGAATTTAGAATGTGGTCAACAAACACATATTTTTGCATGGAATTCTATTTATTTTTGCGTTTTTTTGAAACGTGATTTTTTAAAGTGACAAAAAGAAGTTTATAATATTATTTTTGGAATATGGAATGCAAATGTAATTAATAATGTAATTATTTTTATACTACTTTCAACAGTATGAAAAAATATAAATTTTATTTGGTAAACAGATATTTAGAATTACAATAACTCTTAATTACATTTTATAAAATTTTAAAAGTTTAAAACAAAACTCTTAAGTAAATAATAAAATTTTATATTTAATTTGATTCAATTACGTTTTCAAATTGTTTTATTTTACTTAATTCTAAAATTTTGAAAATAACAAAAACTAGAAGTTCTAAAATTGATTTGATATAAAATACAGATTTAAATTATTTTTATAAAATATTAATAAATTATAATTTAAAATAATTCAAATTAAAGCCTAATATATATATATATATATATATATATATATATATATATTTCAAATTCTAACAAGAACATATTTTTCTCTATACCTTTTTAATGATTTCTGAATGGTCTATAAAGAATGTCTAAGATTGTCACAAGAGAGCTTAAGGCTGAACTGAGTGTAATACTAGTTTAGAATATACAATACATTCAAGGATCGAAGGAAAAAAATTGATGATAGTATTATTTTTAATTTTTTTAATCGTTCTCAAGTGTAGTTATTTTTAAAAAAATAATTAATGACTAACAACTAATGGTTTCTAATAGAAACCATTAATAGACTATGAATTTATCATAAACTTGTTTATCAATGTCATAAAAAAGTTAATTAATGTAGTTTTTCAATCATTGTTATTAAAGATCATCCAAATATGAAGCCTGAATTTGTGTTTTATTAAAAAGAAACATATATATATATATATATATATATTTTCTTTTGTTCCTTTTTAATAAAACATAAATCTAGGCGTTACATTTGGATAACCCTATATTTAAAAATCTTAAAATTGTTGTTCCAAAAATCTGTATAACTAGATAAAATAATTTTATTAAAATTTTTAATTTATATAGATATAATTTTATTTGATTGAATATTTCTTTTATTTATTATTAAATTACAATACAATTTTTATATTAATTAACTATTACATTTTAATTATCCTAGTTTTTTAATAGGAATATTATTCGTAAAAGGCTATAAATAAATATTTTTTAAATGTAATATTACTAATAAGTAATGATTTTGTATACGCTAAAGAAAAAATATACAAAATTCTTGAATAAACATTATTTAGTGTTAAATATTAACAAAAATAGTTGCGTTTAAATTTTAATAATATAAAATTAAAATACAGACTTAAATGCGTTATAAAAGATAAAAATTAGGATTAAAAAAAATTATAATTAATAGAAATATTTTTTTATGTTATAATGGAATTGACTAGCAAATTTATTTGTCAATGATCAAATAATTATTATGTTTATTATATATAAATTACATTATATCAATTATGATAAAATATGTTAATTGAAAATAATATCAATTCATATCAAGAATAAATATATGTTTCAATAAATATAAAAAATCATTTCTGAAATATACCTTTTATTTTAAGCGAAATAAACACGAATGTGTGTCACTTGAATCGCGTGTGAAGACTACTTTAATAAAGTAATTTATATAAATTTTCAAAAAATACTTTGATTTTTATGAACATATGAATGAATATGATTACATATTGAATGGTGCCATAAAAATATTTCATTTCTGTTATATTTCAAAACGCTATATACTCGTTCGAATACGCTCTTTGTGTTCATTATTCGTTTACCATATAAATTGTTATTATTATCATTTCAGTAAGCACACATATCCGTAGTTTCGTATGCCCTTCACTATATTACGAAAGTTTTCTCCCTCATCGCGCATAGCGACCAATGAAAAGAAACTCGGTTATTATTGAGCCTCAGGGGGTTCTTGTAACCCTTAAAACCGCGCATACCCCGGCGTCATTTCGCTTTATAGCAGTTATGCAAATTAATGAACACTAAAGTGTCATAAAAATGAATACCGCCACTATATTTCCTACGCGCTGAGGAAAAAATAACTAAATAAATAATAAACGTACTTTTTACATTTATTGACTTCATTTCGACACGACAAGATTACACAAATATTGAGACACAATCTTTAAAACATATGGTACACGAAGAAAAAAAAATATATAAAATAGATACACAAAACAAAGATCGAGTAGAAAATAACGTAAACTCTCGTCGCGGGACCAATATTCAACGACCCTCGACACCTTTAAATAAAACAACGGAAGTGTTGCCTTCCGACTGTTGCTACCCACTCACGACGTGCAACGAAACACCCCTACGAAACCGGTATCACGTTCCTCAACCATAAATTCACCTTACACCATACCACACACAACAACAGCAAACAACATCCTCTTACTCGATCTAATTCTGTTCAAACGAACTGTATCAGCTACGAAATCCAATAAGTACCTTTATATATGTATCAGTGGTGGATTAAGATTGGGGCTTCGTTGCTCGTAAATGCTTTTCTAAAGATTTTAAACACTTATGGCCGTTCGCGAAAACATCGTTGACACAAATATCGAACTGTTGCTAGTATTGAACTGACTTAAAATTACATTATCGCACGTTATAAGTACATAACAATATATATTCCTACTCGAGGTTAAAAAACTCTGTCGACACTTTTCTTCTTACAAAGATAAATTGTATGATAATATTATTTTGAAATTATTTTCAAATAACTAAACGAAATTAGTTTACTATTGTTTTGATTACTGTTACATGTTTCGACAGAATTATATTATTTTTAGAAATCCAATTAAATTCTATATAATTTTTTTGTAACATAATAATATTCAAAAAGTTAAAAGTATTGATTTATGATGATTTTTAATAAACTTTATGTAACTTAATTTTTATTTAACACAAATCACAATTACTCATTTTCAACACTACGAGATTTGATCAAAGTATTGAATAATTAATAACTATTCGTTTTATTTTCTAATTCACATTACGATTGCCATTTCATTATAATCATAGAGTTGAATTATAAAATTAACATTTTTTAATCGAATTTTTTTGAATATTTGTATAAAATGTGATAGAATGAGTGATTAATTTACATTAAAAAGAATTTATCATTGAACTAAAACAAATAGTCATAGTACAAAATTAGTCACTTACATTCAACACCATATTTTTTTTTTAAATTCTAGAATAATTCATTGTTTACTTTATTCATTGATGTACATTTCGATAACCAGGCTGTCGTCAAAGCAAGGAGAATTTCACCAAATTTAAAAAGTATTTAATGTAAAATTCAAATATTAAAACAGATGTTGACTTTATAATTCCAATTTTTAAAGTTTTTAATGAAGAATATTATATTATTGACGAAAATAAAAAAAAATTGTATAAAACTCAAAAATTAAAAATTATAATCATAAGACAACAAAATCAACAATTAAAATAATAGTACATAACGAAAGTAGAATAAAAAGAAAATATTTTTAAAGATAAAAACTGATTTTATTTAAAATTAGATAAAAGGAATATAGCAGCTATTATGGATAAAGTCGATTACTTAATAAATGGCTTTTATAAAAAGTAAAAAAATCATTTAACTAGAATTGAAGAATATTTTGGGGTGTAGTGAAATTGGTTATGATTTTCATAATAAAAACCATCGGCTGGAGACGCATGTTGTGTTTTATATTAAAGTTTAACTATTACTACTCAGATTCAGAAGATTAAAAAATGTAAATTAGTCAAAAATATACTTTTACTATACGAGTTTCAATTTTGACACAACGCAGAGAAGGTATATAAATACGAATATCAACAGAGTATTTGAAGCAATAGAATTATGCAGAAATTATTCAAGAAATAACTCTTGAAAATTAGTTTCACAGATGTTTAGGAACAGGCATCGAAAATGACGAATTGCATTAAGTATCGGAATCTAACCTTTGCCAATCTGTAAAGAACATTTTAAAGAAACTAGGCGTCCACTACTTGACAGTTTATTGTTATTTACAAGCACTTGGAAAAGTTATCGAGTGAAATAAATGAGTTCATCAGGAGCACACTAAATGATACATGACTTATCGATTTGGAAGTTTGCAGATTTTTACTTGCTCGGAACAGAAACGAGTCGTTTTTGAACAGAGAAGTGATATATGATTAAAAAAATTCATTCTTTTCAACAATTGTCATTAATTTACGCTATCTTTGTATACTAGTAAGGTTCCAATATATATATATATATATATATATATATATCAAAACTGAGTCTCTATTTGAAGAAAATAATGGCAATTGTATAGTGATTTTTAGCATCAGCTAAAAATCACTATACAATTGCCATAAAAACGAATAGTAAATAATATCAATTATTTACTATTCGTTTATGAAACTTGATAGAACTTTCAATACCAAGAAGTACTGTTCGCAGATGGAGAAATTACGTATTGAACTGTTTTGGTCAACAGACATGAAGTTATCCTCCTTCATAAGAACGCTTGATCACATGTTTGAAGAACAACAGTTTAGAAATTGCAGAAGTTGAAGTTTGAGACTTCTCTTCATCCATCATCGTATTTATCACAAATTTTGACAACAAATTATTACTTTTTTGAATACTGAGTTAATTTTTTAACTCGGAAAAATCAATAATGAAACAACAGTCAAAAACATCTTCGAGGAATTTCTCAAGTGTAAAAATTTGAATTTATACAGAACTGGCATGAATATACTTGCATTTGGTTAGAAGAAGTGCTTTGTACTGAATGATTCTATTTTAATTAAATAAATAATTATTTAAAAGTTATAGATATTTAAATTTCCATTAGAAAATCCATCATTTCATACGCAATAATGTAATAATTACACTGAAATTTATTATAGTCATTAGTTTAATAAATATTTTATTCCGTCTCTGTGTGATTTCTGTATTTCTCTGGCTTCGCTAATAACAAATAATAAACGCAATCGTCTTAAGAATCATTATTAACCAGTATCGTGTTTATTTATATACGTATATAGTACGTTGACAGATGGAATTCCACAACAGTTGAGGGGTTTTAAGTCACCACCGATTGCCCCCGTCCACCTACACAGGTGTCGGGCACAGGATCGTGAGTGGTACCGTAGGGTTCAATGCCTATACACCACGTGACTGTTGCCATCAACGTCAAAACTACTTCGTGTATCTGTTATTTGCAACACTTGGAGTCGCTGGCGTCGGTGTTCAATTTAATTTTCGTGTTATTGTTTTTTTCCTCCCCAGTATTGGTTCGGAGATGGTTTTCCAATATTCCAAATGTGTGTCTACTTGCTTGTTATAAACAATGTGTGTGCTATATGTGTGGTTTAATTGATTTTTATTGTTATTTAAAATACTGCATGTGTTTAAATATGTCAACACAATTTGTAAATTTGAAAAATGTGGGTGCTTATGTGTATCATTAAAACATACATAGCGATGTTTTAAATTGTAGTCATCCTGGATGAGTTTTGGAAAACATTTTGTAATAAAGTGAAACGAGCATTTGGGTAAGAATTGTAATAATTGAATCAAAATAAATATTTTTATATCTTATCTTTTTAATTTTTAAATAAAAGTTATTTCGATTCAAATTTCTTTTAATGATCATATTTAAAGTAATGTAATACAAATTGAATATTTCATGTTTAAAATATCATATATTCCAAGAACTTATTACCATATACATAAATAAATACATACATTTATATATATATATATATATATATATATATATATATATATAATAAATTACAGCATAATTATATTTAAGAATCGTTAGTCACGTTAACATTACCTATTTATTTTTATAGTCAATTCATACAATTTTCTTTTAAGTAGGCAACTTAAATCAATATTTATTTAATTTTATTGTTTTTTTATTCAATCTATTTTAATAATATTCATTTGATACTTGTATTTTACATTAAAGATATTTAAAATATATTTTTTTGTTATTCAATTGGGTAAAATTGAATTTTTTTATAAAATATTTTTCTAGTTTTTTTCATTCATAACAGTTCATTATTTTTATTATTTTATAATATTTTACATTTTTTAATATATTTTATATATAAATATAAATTATTTAAAAATTCAAATCGAACTAAATATTTTTTACACAAATCTCTACTTTTACAATATTCAATTTTTTTATTAGTTTTGTTGGTGATTATATTGTATTTTTTATTTTTAATAATATTTGTTATTTTTTAAAAAAATATTTTCTTATTTAAAAGACTATAAGTTTTGTGTACAATTTATTATCTATTTAACAATTTTTAACACTTACTTTATTTATTTTTAATACAAAGATTCTCATGGACAGTGTTATTTTAGCTAAATTTGTTTTTTAATAGTGAATAAAAATTAGCAATTAAGTTTAATCAATTAATATTTTAATTATTTTTGTTCTATATAAATATATTACTGAAAAATGTATTTTAATTTAAACTTATTTAATTTATTGTTTGAGGATTTATATTATATTTCAAACATTTCTTTATATTCTTAAAGAAAACTGGTTTTCTTTGGAAGAAAATCTTTGAAACTTTATATTTTTTACTTTTTAACTATTTTCTATTCTAAATATTTTTCAAAGTTATTAAAATACTTAAATTTGAAATTTGTGATAATAGACATGTTTGCAAGTATATGTTTTTTGTTATTCAAATATTTTTTAATGATATCAATAACATTTTAGATAATTATTCTGTTACAAATAATGAATATTTTTTGAAAGTTATTGAGCTTTATCAAGTATTTAATTATATTGCATTGTAATATTTTTTTATTTCAATTATCTGAGCAGAAAAAATGTCTAAATGTATTTAAATGTAATTAATTTCCACAAAAAAATATTCATATGATATATATTGGATGAAAAAATTAAGTTAAATAAATTGTACTGCTAATAGTATCATTTAACGGAAATTTGGATTATATTTTAAAAATGTTTTGTATTAAGAGGAGTTACTGAAATATTATTTATTATAAGTTTTTAAACAATAAAGAGATAACTTTTTTAAAATAATTGTCCTAATAAAGATTTATTATATATATATATATATATATATATATATATATATATATATATATACAAATTGTAAATGTAAAATACAATCATTGTTTAAACAAAGCGTACATTTATGATTATAATTCTAGACTTCTTCAACTAAAAGTAACTTTAGAAATCCACCGTCAATCTTAGAAACGCTTCGTTAAATTATTAAATACGGCACAACTAATGCAACAAACGCCACCCCACATTGTAAATCCGTTATGTGAAAATCTCCTAAACTAAGAAAACTTATAATCACATATACTCGCTTTCTGCGAATAACTCGATCAACCATGAGTTACGTACATACATTAAATTCCTGGCAGTGAATTTGTGGCGCAGTCACAGCATTGTTGCAACTGCAATCACATACACCATTATTTCACACACAACACGGCTGTAGTCTCGATTGTCGCATACAACTTGGTAACTACGTTATAAAGTTAAAACAACGCTAGTGGAAACTGTAAAGGTACGTAATACGAACGTATGCTTTTGTGAGTGTATTGTTTTATAGAGGAGACCTGTCGTCAAAAGCGAATTGCTCGATCCATCCATTCGTTTTATTTTCTTAGCTCTTTTGTCGTTCAGAAAGATCAATGTTTTTAAGTGGACACTTTGAATAAAAGCAGATTGAAGAGGTTCAATTTTTTTTGTAATGGATTATGTAAACATTTGAACTATCAAATTGAAATTTTGGTATAAAGGACATATAAGAGAATTGTATATGTATATGTGTGTGTGTGTATATATATATATATATATATATATATTTAAAAATAAATATACAATTTTAATTTCAATAGAATTGTTGTTATTCAACATTTTAGACCAAAGATCTAAGAATATTTATGATAACTATTGTTATTTTTAAATTAAAGTGTAGAAAGAAGAAATTAATTCAAAGAATGAGAAATATAATTGAAAAAAATAATATTTTTATTGGTTTAATAATATATTTGAACGTTTTTATAAAATAATATTTTTTTAAATTTTATTTATTTGTTAATAGTAAAATATGTAGCACATAAATTAAAAGTAGTAAATTTTCTTTTCTTTATTGTAACAAATATATTTTTCTGTTTTATTATAAAAATAATCAAAGTTAATTTTTTAATTAAACTAAATTTATCTTAACTGAATATTTATGAAAATTATAATATATATATATCAGCTACTGCAAATAATATAAAAAAGTATGCTGGAAATAATATATAAAGATAAAAAAAATGATTTTAAAGAAAATAAGTTACGGAAGTTATAAGTACGGAAGTGAAAAGTTTAAAATGGAAATATTATATATTTAAAATGGCTATACAGAAAGAAGAGAAGATCATCTAAGGACAAAGAAATGTATTAATCGAGAAATCAGAAATATAATGGATCAGGAAAAACCATTACATATACAAGACACAGACATTTGAAAATTTGTCAATATAAAATAGAAAAACTAAATGTGATCTCTAGAACTGAAAAGTTTTGCTAGAGTTTTTGTTTAGTTGTGGATAGAAAGAATCTGATTATATATATATATATATATATATATATATATATATATATATAAAGGGTAAACAAAATAAGACAGAAAAATAATAAATGATAGTAAAGAAATAAACATATATCTAAACCCATCAGTCTTATTTAGGTCACTTTAAATATACATATTGCAAATTTAAATAAGATATTTAAAAAGTATGTTTATGTATTTTTTTAATTTAGGGTACTTAATAAATCCAGTAAATTAAAATATTTATTGGTTGTATTAAAAATAAACTATTGTTGTTAAAAGAAGTTTCGTTTCGTTTATTTATTTCATAGTAAATATATATTAGATGGTTATAAAATTTCTTGAAATAATTAAAAAATTGAATTTTGAAACAAAAAATATAATTATTCTTATAATTGATATATATTACTTACGCAGTTTTAATATTTCAGTAAATAATTTATTACTAATTTCTAATAAAACATTTCCTCTTGTTATTAAATACTTGAAAAAAATTTAGACTCAAAGACACAAAATTTATAATTCTATACTCTGTTAATAATAAAATAGCAATAAAAAACCTATATTAATAAAAAAAAAATAAGCGATTGATAAATATATTTATATAATTTCGTGATATATAAGTATGTAATAAATTTGTATATAAGTAATTAAGATAAAATTTAAAATCAGTAATGGATTCAAAAATGAGCTTTTTTATATTATATTATGTTTTAAAACAATTTTATTCCACCAATTAATTTTAAATAAAGGAAAAATATCACTATTAAAGATCAGTATTATCAAGTTGAATTAATATGATGTGCATATTTAAATTTACTAGAGACTGATAAATCTTTAAAATTGATCCTAACAGATTAATTAATAAAGATAACAGTATACTGAAATTTTGAAAAAAAGACAATTTAGTTGTTTCATATTATATATATATATATATATATATATATATATATATATATATAATCAAAATAAAATATAATCAATATAAAAACTTGATATTATATAAATTTAAAATCAATTTTGATTTTTTTTATTAAGTTGCTAAAAACACGCATAAAATTAAATTGAAAACATATAGTATATTTATAAGAATTTTATTTGAAATGAATAAATATTAATGTTAAGAATTTCATTAGGCTTGAAAATAAATTTGTAATAAAAATAGATATTATAATTAGTCATTTTCTAAGTCTACAAAAGTATATAAAATGTTTATTAAACGAAAATAAAATTCTATTTTAAACCTAAATCATTGTCATATGCCGTGTTCAAATTTTATTATCTAAATATATTTTATAAATATACCACTATAAATATACTTTATAATATGCAATTATTTTGTTAGTCGTTTTATTACTTGAAAATAAAATAAACTTTTAAACAAAAAACTATACATGTACACATTTATTTTTTCATTTATAAATGAAATATTGTTAATTAGATGATATACTATTTCTCTTTATATAATTAATAGTGAAAATAGAATTTAATTAATATAACTAGTTGAGAGTTATTACTATAAGATATAAATATTTTTAAATGAAATTTGTTTTAAAATATTCAATTAAAATGATTAAATAATATAAATTTACGAAAATTAATTGAAAATTAAATAACAAAAATTGTTGCATTATTGAGTGAAATTTGTAAACATACATAACTACATAAATGTTTATGCTAGAAAGCTCAATAAAAAACTATATAAAGCTTAATATTCGTTAGAATGTTCAGTACAGAGACGTAGGGTTTATATATTTCAAACGTTTATATTTCAAGAGTTTGATAATACGCAAAAATTTGAAAATTTAGAAATTAAAATAGGTTTAGAGTTTGAAAGGATTATAAAATATGTTTGTTAGTATTAGATGATATTACTATATTCTCTAATGTTGTTAATGCAAGTTATTTCGATCATAGGTTTCAAATTAGTTTTTGATATTTTTTATTTATAAAGTAACAGTTGGTCAAGGTAAATTTTATAATTATTAGAGAGTTATAACATTTATCGAGTTATGTATGAAAAATCTCGTATAAAAATATTGCACGTTATTAATGACATCTATATTTTTTATTAAATATTTTATAATTGATAAAAAGAATATGTTTATGGATATTTTTATACAAATAACATATATATATATATATATATATATATATATATATTGTGTAATGATATGGAACCCCAACTGTCGTGCTTTCGATCTTTAGTAGGAAAGTACCTCATGTTTTAAAGTTGGGGGTTGAGCATAGGGCTGACAATCTTATTTCGTAAAAAACAACTGTCACGTGGCTTTAGTTGTCAAATCTGTCTGAACTTCACATGAGCTATAGTACTTGTGAGTTATATATATATATATATATATATATATATATATATATATATAATTATAAGTATGAAAATATTTATCATTGATGTTGAGACGCTATTAAAAGTTGCGTCAATGAATATTTTTATTTGTTTAGTTTGTCAGTATTTATAGTCATATTAAAATTGTTAAATGACATCGTTATTGTTGTAAAAAAACCTAGTTTATTAAAAAATAGAAATAAATAAGAAACATATTTGTTATTTAAGCGAAAAAATATAGTAAATAAAAAATATGGTAAAATAAGTATGGTAAATTATTTATTGTTTAATTTAATTAATTAATTTAAATTTTTTAATTTATTTTTTATTACTTTTATACCATACTTATCAAACGATCCTCGTATATAAAAATCAAAAAAATATTTTTTTCTAGATATTTCTAACAAAGATAAATAATTTTAGTACGAAAAAATATTTTTCCAAGAGAGTGTAAATACCAAAATTAAATTAAAAAAAATTAAATAAAATTATGAATAATTTTCATAAATAATATCTTTTGTTTGAAATAAATGTAAATGAATGTAACAAAAAAGTAAAATTTTAAAAAATATAATAATTACCCAAAATATTTTCAATAGATTTATGATATTGAGTTATAAAAACCGTATATTTTACGTAATAATCACGACAAATTTGTTTCTTCGATAAGATAAATCGTGCCAATTAAAAATATACATTATTACATAGAATGTAAAAAAAAACACGAACAATTTTATATGGAAATCCACCAATGAACACTTTGCATTGATAAATATATAATAACGTAACACCGGAAGTATCTCATTCTGCATAATCATTTCACTATATTTTGCAAGAGTGAGTAATAATTTCCATTCTAATGGCGGTTATTCCCGGTTTCCCCTAAATGCGTGTTATGCGAATGTGTTGTAGAATCGACATCGTGTTAGACAAGTGGCACGCGAGCCTTCCTGCTTCGCCCCTTCGACTCTGCTCAATTTAAGCCGCAACGGTGCGAATAATTACGATAATCGTTGCGAGAGAGTGAGCTACCCTCATCGAAGCAAACAACGACAACGAATTTCTTATCAAGAATTACAAGAAGTTGTGTTGCTATGCGATGTAATCGAACGAGTGCAGTACTGATTAGTAAATATCAATTCGGCTCGAGCCATTTTATGTCGAATTACGTTGCTCCTTTAGATGTTTCCACTTTGTGACGTTCTACGTTTTCGATAAGATGTATGTTTATCTTTAATTGAATACGTTCTTATTTCGTGTACTATCTTTATATTTTCATTGAATGTTTCAGTTTTATTACCCTTTTCACTAAAAGTATTCCGGCTATTCTATGTAATAAAAAAGAGTGAAATATTGATACAATCAATTTAATGTCTCAAGAACTTAAGATGAAATGATTTCTGTGCTTTTTGATAATTTATAAAAAGAAACTCAAACAAAAGCACATAACATTTTCAATTACATATATAAATGTGTATATATATATATATATATATATATATATATATATATATATAAATCATATAATTTATATTAGAATTAAATAAAATTGATTTTTAGTGAAATAATTTTTTATTAAATTGTATTATATATTAAATAATTTTATTATCTCCCTCTTCCTCTCTCTCTCTATAAATATAGGGATGATAGAACCTTAAATTAAATCCCCGTCGAAAGTTCTATCTAATCTAAAAACACTTTTAATATATACATGTGTGTGTGTATGTATATATAAAGTATGTATATATAAAGGTATTATAAAGAGTGTTTTTTAGATTGGATAGAACTTTCGATAGAGATTCAATTTAAAGTTCTATCATGCTTAATAAACAACCTATATATATATATAAATTGAATTTTTCTGAAATTAACGTTTTAATTAAAAGCTTGTATGTATTTCTAAAAATCTATAAATATTTTTTAATGATATTAATTGACACATAAATTACTTATGACAGTTCTAATTACATATTTCAGTATTTGTTGTAAATCATTCATTTTTTAAGCCAATTTATTTTAAAAGTAACGTTCAATGTGTTTAGTACTTTTTATATAAAGTCATTAATACTAAAAAAAGGACAAAAGTGAATTTAAGTATTAATGAACAATTATTGAAACCTAATAAAGAAATTTGTTTAAGGTAAAAATTCTTATGCAAAAGTTAATAAATAAATTTATATATATATATATATATGTATGTATATATATATATATATATATATATATATGTATATATATATATATATATATATATATATATATATATATATATATATATATATTATATATATATATGTGTATATACATAAATATTTCGAAAATCTTTATGGTACATTACATATATATATATATATATATATATATATATATATATATATATATATATAAAGACATTTTTATTTATAAAAATCCAATAAGAGATTAAATAATTTCGAAAATCTTTGATGTTAAAATTAGATTTAAAAATATTTTAACACTGAAATGAAAAATTCGGTTTATGAGATATTTTAAATGTTTATTACGCTGGAAACCTCAATGTTTTTAAATGGAAATTAGTTATGTGATATATGCGTATTTGTACAGGAAGCATAAATAATTGTCACGACGTGGGTGTTATTGAAATATCCGTCAAAATAATTTATGTTTTCAGAAGTTTGTTAAATTGTATATTTTATTTTTTGTATATAAAATATACTGCATATTTATATAACATATAAATATATATAAAATATACTGTATATTTATATAACATATAAATAAATGAAAATAAATATAAAAACTGAAAATATATTATTTTCATTTAGAGAAAAACGACGATTATTTTTTTTTATAAATATTATGATTTTTATAATTAATTAACAATTATCGAATAAAATTATTTATTCAGAATATAATATTTGGTACGAAATAATGTCAGTACTTTTATATTAAAATATACGTTTTCTGCCCGTGTGTTTTATTAATTATTTTAATCTCCTGTCCTGAAAGTCATCGGAAATTTGTTAATCTCACGTTTTGAAAGTAGTAATCATTTTTAAATAACTAAGAAATATTTAATCTATTTTTAATGTACAAAGTAATATAAAATTTATGGAAATATAAATATAATATAAAAGAAGTTGAGTTAAAAAAAATGTAAATTTCATGAAAATAAAAATTCTATTATGGTTATAGTGTATTTTTTATATAGAGTAAAAAAATATTCTAATTTTTGTTTAATTTTTAAATTAATTTTATCAATTCTATTTTATTTCTTATAGTGTATATTTCTCTTTTAATAATTGTTTATACAAATTTAATATATTAAAAAAAATTTTTAAAGGAAATTATTCATCACATTTTATTGATTTTATCAGTTTTTTATCAATATTTTCATTCAAATATAATAAAAAATATTTTATTCTTTATTACTTATAATTTTATAAAATAAAAAAAATTAGTTTGCAAAAATCAACTTATAAATAAAAATTTAATAATTTATTTTAATATATACATACATGTGTGTGTATATATTAGTCTCTGGTTCTCCCCTCCTCTTTATATATACATATTTTTTTACAAAAAGGAAGTTATTCACACAAATAAACCATCATCTCATCACTACTAGATATTGAAAAAGTGTTCTATTTAGATTTTATAAATTAGCGCTCTGACGAGGATGGCATTGTCCTTAAAATGTGCATCAGTTAAAAATAAATTGGAGTAGATAATTAATAACTATTCCATATTTTTTCAATATCTTGTAGTGTTGAGGTGATATTTAATTAATATGAAAAAAACTCATCATAGATCCAATACAAATAATGAAATTATTTAAAGAAATTCAAATTCAATGAAGATTGCTATTTTATTGGGTATTTGTAAATTATCGTGAAGAAGAATTTCATTTTAAATATCATTATTTTGTACGATATGATTATTTTTCCTCTCTGAAGAAATTATTTTTCCCGTCAAACAGGAATATTTAATATAAAAATAATAAATCTGTCAACTGTCATGATAAGCTTATCATTAATATTTTTTTTAACATTACAATAATCAAAATGACTTGTAGTCTAAACGAGTATTAATCGAAAAATATGATGGATAGTATAGAGTACTCGTATACTAAATCAATGCTTGTATTTTTTGCTGAGTTAATATTGTGACTTGCGACTATGTCTTACGTGTTGAAAAATTATATTTTTTCAATTAGCTAGTTCTAGACATATTCCTTAAATTAATTTATTTAAATTCTGAAGTTAGATAAAGTATATTTTATAATAGATAATTCTATAATTTTTGTTGAAGTCTAGAAATGGATTATTTTTTAATACTCTTTTTCTATTGTACATAAATTGTACGTATGTTTTGATTAATAACTGATATATATTATCTGAAGTAGATTTTTTCATTTTAAATTGTATTTTACCTTATACTACTTTTATTGGTAGATGTCATTTTCATTTATTAATAGTATTAAACATTTTAATAAGCGATAAAAAGTGATAAGCTTTTATAAATAATTAATTTTCATTAACTTTTATATAAATAATTTTCATTAACTTAATGAAGTATCTATTTATTCTATTTAATTAATACAAATAGTTTAAAATATTATTTATTATATTATAAAATGATTGAAAATTAAGAATATTTGCAGTACGAAAGTAATTAGTATGATAAATCCAAGTATATTTCAAAATTTTAATTAAAATAGTTGCATTTTTGTTCCTCATAAAAGTATAATATATTAATTATACTTTATCATTTTACTTATTGAAATCAGAAATAATTATAAATAATGAAGAAATCATTATAAAATGAGAATAAAATTTGACTTGATTTTTTTAAAAATATATTATTTATAAATATATTTATATGTTTTCTGAAAATTTTACAAAAGAGAAAATCATTTCTTATATAAACAATTAATAATGTACAACAAAATCAATTATATTTCTTTTTATAAAAGTCTAGAAAATATGAAAAATTTGGAAAAAACAATGTGATAAAAACAATCTTATATAAATCACAATAGATTCATATTATTAGAAAATAATGTGAAATATATTCAATCAATACAATTCAAAAATATTACTAATTATGAAATACAGTTTCTTCTATCAAACAATTATCCAATTTGTTTTTTTTATTAAATTTGTGAAAAATAATATCAATAAAAATATTTAAAAAAATATTTCTTGAAGAATGTACGAAATAAAAAATAATGAATATTGTGGCTTTTAAATGTTTTTTATTTATATGAGGAAAATATTTTACGAGTATTTATATTAAAAATTGTTCTAGTTAATTATATTTATATTCATTTTTAAATTAAGTTTAATTACTAAAATTTGTAATAATAATTTATTTGTAATTTTTAATGTGTTTGTTATTTATTCTTGTAGCCAAATACAAAAACCGTCACACATAATTATATATACATATATATATATATATATATATATATATATATAAGTGTGTAAAAATAAATCTCTTTTAAAATGCTAATTTGCGAACAAAATATGAAATAAAATGAAAGCAATTATATTGTAAATTTAGACACAAATGTACGAAAATATTAAAACCATTTGCAAATATTCCCCAAATTGCTATAATCTAATTAAAAGCTTAATGTAATCATTTATAATTGTCTTAATACTCTTAACTTTATCGATATACTGTTAAACAGCAAAAAATTTTCACCCGTACAGGTGTGTAAGCAATGACCAAGCATCTGAGTTTATGATTTATTTAGTACAAGATTTCTAATTTATCATACGTTGCGTGTAGATTTCAGATAAAAAAAATCATTAATAATTATGATGTATTAATTTAAAGTGCAAATGTTATAAAAATACATTAAGCGAATGTATTAATGGGACAATAATACAACGGTGTATGTGTAATAAATCATGACGACGATTGTAAAACTATTAAGGGTTTTCAATAATAAACATGTTAATATATATAATACAACCTTGTTTAATTTTTCCAGCCACTTTATATATATATATATATATATATATATATATATATATATATATATATATATATTAATTTAAATTTAAATTTATTGATTATAAAATAAAACGCAGTTTTCTCATTGTTTTTACATGATATTTTTTATAGAATATTATATTTGATTTTTTATGTTTCATAATTCAGTTAAGAATTTAAATGATATGTAATCATTAATTTAACTTTTTGAATTTTTTTACTAATTTGTTCATATAATTATAATAATAATCTCGTATATATATATATATATATATATATATATATATATATATATATATATATATATTATTAACCCCTCTCAACCTATTATTGGTTGAAGACCTCTCCTATTTCAATTGATTTAATGCCTTTTTCTTCCTATACATTCCAACAAATTCCTTTATCTCTCTATCCCATCCATTTATGGGTATCTTCTTGAGCCTTTTTACATTTCTAGGTTCCCAATCAATAACTTTGCTCGTCAAAATGAAGGAACTTCATCTTTTTACAATATGATCAGCCCATATATATATAAATTTATATATATATATATATATATATATATATATATATATATATATGTATATATATATATATATATGTATATATATGTGTATATATATATATATATATATATATATATATATATATATATACGAGGTCAGACAATTAAGTAATGTGACAAAATTCAAAAATCGAGTATATTTAAAAATTAAGGTACATCGCTGCGATCCCCTTCAAAGTAGTCCCCTCCCGCATCTATACACTTATTCCAGCGAGTTTTCCAGTTTTCGTAACAATTCTGGAACACTTCTTGTGGGACCTCTCCGAGTACCCTCGTCACAGATTCTTGGATATCTTCAACGGAGTCAAAATGTCGACCTTTGACGAATTTTTTCATATGGGGGAATAGGAAAAAGTCGCAGGGTGACATGTCCGGTGAATAGGGTGGTTGTGGTAACGTTGCGATGCCTTTAGACGCCAAAAACTGAGAGACACTGAACGCACTGTGACAGGGAGCATTGTCGTGATGCAGAACCCAAGTCTTCGCGATCTCTGGACGCACTCTGAACACCCTTTTTCGTAATTTTTCGAGCACATTGCGGTAGAATACTTGATTTACGGTTTGTCCAGGTGGTACGAACTCTTTGTGAACCACCTCTTTGCTGTCGAAGAAGCAAATCAACATGATTTTCACTTTGGACTTGCTCATTCTCGCCTTCTTTGGCCTTGGTGCTTCAGGGGATAGCCACTGTTGGCTTTGTCGTTTAGTTTCGGGGTCATATTGAAAGAACCAACTTTTATCACCAGTAATAACTTTTTTTTTTTTTTAGTAATAACTTTCATCACCAGTAATAACCAGTAATAAATTTCTCTGTTCCATTTTCGTGACATGCACTACTCGCGCGTTGTTACAAAACACTAAACAGCTGGCGAAGAAATGATCGTACGAGGGTGGTCAAGGTCTCAATCGAGAGAGTAGGGATCTGCTATTACGGTGGCGGAGTTACAGGTTCGCAGTGTTACCACAGGCCGAGAAAAAAAATCGGTCGCATTACTTAATTGTCTGACCTCGTAAACTTGAGAATAGAAATAAAATTACGAAAACTTACAAGAATTTTTTACCTTATTAAGTCGAATATTTTTTAAGGTTTTCTGAAATAAGTTTTCAATCAGTAAATTCTGCTAATTTTCATGTATATAGTAGTAAAATATTGGTTTTAAATATTAGAATAATTCATCGGTGTGATAAAAAATATTTGTTTGAATATTATATAGAGATATAAAAAAAAATAAATGGAAATATGTAGAAACAAGAAGAGAAATTAATTGGAATGACATTTATAGATATTATAAAGAAAGAGAAAAGTTTATGATAGAAACGGTTAAAAATGGTCAAATGAAATTAATATTAAAGAAAATAAATAGAAATTACACACATATAAGATAAATAGTGAGTATATAATTTCAAATTCATAAATAATTTTTATAAAGAAAATTTAAGAGATGAAATTAGTTGTATTTAAAGAAGACAATATATTTTATACAATTTAAAAAGTACAATAATGTAGTTTTACTTCTCTAGGTTTAAACAGTTCTAAAAATGTTTTGGTGTAAAAGTCGATAAAAGTATAGAAAATTTGAAAAATTAAGTTTGGGATATTAAATTATAAATAAAATAATATATTCGTTTAAATGGTAAGAGATTGTTAAAAATTGAAAATTATATATCTATTTTTTAAGAAAAAAGTACATTTTATTGAATGCTGATTAACTTTTACATGCATTTCGTTAAATAAGTAAAATAAACTAATTAATAACAATAATTTCTTCAATTTAAATAACAATGTAGTCAAAAACCAATAACTTTTTATTGGAGCTCCCTGTATGTTTTTTATTGAAATGAGAGCATAGGTTATAACATATCGAACCCGATACACACGACGACTTCTTGGTTAACATCCAGTTCACTAGTGTTACTGTTATGGTATATTGACGAAATTTGTTGGACTTGTATTCAGTTGGCAAGAGATAAAATTGTGTTTTACGTACAGAAGCGTTAACATTAAGTGTTTCAAACACGTTTTACAGTACACTCACGCAGTAAAGTACTGAAAAAGCGTGTGAAATACACTTGTTAAGCCCGAACGATGATGGTTTTTACGGCCATTTACTACGCTTTCACATTTTATAGTGCACATCGATGTTAATTCACAATGTATACAACGGGACAATTGACGATATTTCGACGTTTTGTTTACGCGCATGATTCATGTAATTACATCGTTTTATATCTGTATATTCAAAATTTAACATGTCACGCATATGTTTGAAAATTTGCAGTCGACGTGAAAAACGATTGATCGCAGTTCAAAATATTAACTTTATTGCACATATGTTGATTGGTATAGATTAATACGCATATTAGTATTGATCATTTTAAGTTCTTACACTGTTTAATTTGGGACACATTCAATTTTTTAATTTTAAAAATAAATGTCAATATTTCAATAATTAATTTTGAAATAATATTTTATATTTCAAATAAACATATATTGGCGTTTGATATATTAATTAAATATTTTCTTATTTAATATAAACTGAAAAAAAATTAGAATTTATATTCGTAATTTAAGGAAAAATACTATTGTTCCTATAATAAATTAATAATAAAAATGAGACAAGAAATCTGGTCCAAAATATAAATCCAATATAAGGTATTTTTTTCTATACAACAATGTTGACATTTTAAGGATAGAGATTTGATTTTTTTTAAATATACCAATTTTTTTTAATTAAAAGGTCATACTCAGTCAAAAGGTCGAAAAATTGTATTTTTGGATTTTAACATTTTCTATAAGTATAATATCTGGTGAATATTCTCTGAAAGTTTCAAATTAATCTGACTAAAATTGATGGAGTTAAAGACATACTAGATTTTGTATGTAATTAAAGACATACTAGTTTTTGTAAAATACTTGTGTAAACTAGTTTTGAAACTTTAAACGCGTTTTTCTACAAATCGCATTTTCAAAATCAGTGACTAATATATCTCTAATACGACTGCATCGATTTATTTTAAATTTTGAAGGCTTATTAAAGATATAAAAAAATAGTCCTTGAACGAAAGATTTTTTCCTGTCGCATAGTTTCTTTTTTATTGACTAAAAATCAGCGATTTCTTTATCTAAAATCAAAATTATGGTTAGACATCCAATCATTTTGTTCTAAATCAATGTTTTAAAAAACTAATTTTTCAAGAACTACATAATTTAATATATAAAATAAATATTCTTCATTTTTTGATTATATAGATCCAAATCTGACCAGCAGTGGATACCACAAGCGTTCTTTTCTCAGAGAACCTAAAGGATAATGACCATATCTTTTTAATTTTTAAATATTTTTTATTGAAAAAAATATATAAACTTCTTTTAAATATACGTTTTTAAATACTTGAACATTTATTGAGAAACGTGTTGTAGTTCTTGGAAAAAAATCTCAAAATTACACGTTTTTTTGACCTTCTGACTGAGCATGATAGTTTAGAAAATAATATGAGTATTTTTAATTATTAAGTATATTTTTTATATTTTCTTCGAATATTTTTAAAAGTTGACTACTTCTATATTCTAAATAAAAAAAGAAATAAATTACACCGTTACAAGAAAAAGCTTTTAATAACCTGAAATATGAATTATTTTGTTGTAATTTAATCAAAATAATCGACAATAAAATGCATTGTAAATCTAATTCACAAATCGACCTTTTCATATAATCGATAATAATCTTAAAAAGAAAACTATAAAATAATAAAGTGAAATTCTTCATCTTAATTGCTAGAATATAAATCTTTTTAGATCGTTTCGATTCGCGTTGGTCTGAAGTCGATGTTGATACGATTCGAGATGATTTTATTTGAAATGACGAAGAAGAATGATAATACGAACAAACAAGTCACAGACGGGCAAATGTCGACAATTAAATTCCTACGTAAATTGAGTTGAAAACAATCTAAATGTAACAATTAAAACAGACGGGGGCGTCTGTGTAAGTTACACGTTCTTGGCGACGACGACAGTTATTTCGCAATCAAGTCCAAACAATTAAACACACCATTGACCTTTGTCTTTCTTCCTTGACTACTTGTGTCTCGAGTTCCGTTCACATCCACTTAACGTTTGTACGCCGAATCAATCGAGATTTTAATTTTGATTGATATACATCTACTAGTATTTTGATATAATTTACTTCGTTTTTACGTTATTATATTGATTATTAGACAAATTTACATACACACACATCACACATACATACACCCACATACACATACACACACATACACACACACACACACATACACACACATACGCACACACATACACACACATACATATATTACATATGTATGTATATATATATATATATATATATATATATATACATATATATATATATATATATCCATATATATATATATATATATATATATATATATATATATATATATATATATATATATATATATATATATGGCCCAAATGAGATTGAAAGATTTAGACATATGTTTACTTTCTTAGTATCATTTACTATTCTTTAATCTCATTTAGGTTTCCTCTCTCTCTCTCTCTCTCTCTCTCTCTCTATATATATATATATATAAAGAGAGAAAGAGAGAGATATTTGAAAATAAAAATTAATTTACTTTTCTTATAAACTATTAATTATATTGCAGAGTATAAGTATTTTTAAAGTTGACTCTTTTTTTGTTATTTTAAAAAATGAAAATATTTTTTTTGGTTTATTTAGTTTATTGTAAATTTTCTGATTATATTTTATAATCATTTGCTACAATTTCTTTGCTTTAATCCGTAATTTAAAATTACATATTCAACTTCCATATTATTTATAATTTTCTTACTTTCCCTTTTCTCTTTGTGATATATATATATATGAAATTATATAAAAGCAAATATATAAAATTAATGACACGCATATATCAAACGTATTAAATCAACGCAATTATTCATTGTTAATATTCTGCTCGTTAGCAGCGTTAATAATCTTGACAATTAAGCCGTGATTTTTAACGATTCTAAAATTATTCTATTGAATTAAAACTGTAGAGGGTGTAAAAAAAGTTTTCTGGTTTCTTCGTCTGATCATTTGATTTTTGATCAAATAAAAGAACATTTCCTTTAAAGATTAAAGGTAAGATATATATTAAGTTTTTTCTTTTTAAAGGTAGTTTCTTTGAGAAGAAAATCAATGGACGAAAATATGAATCAAGTAGAAAAGGTTTAATAAGAAATAACTTTTTTGTTATTTATGTAAATACTTTACAAATAAGAATATAAATAAGGATTTGTTTATTTTTTTAATCTTGATACTATTTTTTCTCTAAAAGAGGTAATTGCTTAGATTTTTTGATAATATTTGAGTAATGTTTAAAGTTATAAAAATTACTTAAGATTTTTAGATAACTATTTTTTTATCAATTACACCAATGCTGTCCAACCTCTAGGAACCCAAGGGCCACAATACGAAAATAAAAATTATCCGCGGGCTGCACCCAAAATAAAAAAAAAACATTTATTACTGTTTAACTATGTTTTATTGAAATATTAGACAATATTAACAAAATTGTGTATTTCAATGAGAATTTTGCGATAACACTGATTCCTTTACTAATGTAGCTATATCAATTTCAATGTTTGTAGTAGCCAAACGCAGTAAATTTGATAACGATTTGTCCGTCATGAAACTTCTATATTTAGATTTTATAAATTTCATTGTTGAAAAGGTACTTTCACAAAGATAAGTACTACCGAGCATTGACCCCATTCTAAGACCAAAGTCTCGCAATTTAGGATAGTTTCCTTCTGGTAATAATTTAAAAAAAATTCCTCCTGTTTCACATTTGTTACTAAACAAAGGATCTGTTTGCAAATCACACAATTCTAACTGCAAATCGGATGTATTATTTGATGGCAAATAATATTTAACGTTTCATGAAATAATATATGTATTATGGAAAAATGCTTCGCGGGCCGCGGTTTGGACAGCTCTGAATTACACTATAGAGTGTTTTTCTAATAATGATATTTGTATTGATGCTTGAGTTATATTTTCAGTTCTTTTTTTAAAATAATATTTTTATTGTTTGTTTTTCTATAATTTAATGCTAATTTAAAATACTAAAAAATCAGATCGAAAAAACCAAGAGATTTTATTTTATTTAAACTACCAATACAAAAATATTTTTTAAATGTTGTAAGTTAATATAAATTTTTACTTATTTTATAATATTTTCTATTTTTAATGAATAATGTTCATAATTTTTGTTTCATTAAAATATTTTCATGATATAAAATTATTCCTATTTTCAAATCAAAGGATATTATTTATTATTTTGAAGTAATCAATTATATGTTAAATTGCATTTTTAAGAAGAAATTAATTATCATTTAAATAAACCCTTATTTTTATTCAAGTTTTTAAAAATACAAAGACTTGAAATTAAAGTAAACAAGTTACCATTGACCATTTTGAAAAATCTTGTGATATAGGGTTAAATGATTTATTTGTATTTAAGTTTAAGTTTATTTGATATTAATTTTTAATTTAAATTATCGTAAGAATAATTTTGTTTATATATTTTTTGAATTATTTATTATTTTATGGTTATTATAGAATATGATTTTTGGTAATTATGACTATTATCAGTTGTGGTTTTTAATTTTAAGAAATATTTATTTATTTCAACGTACTTGTATAAATACATATTATAAGAACCATGTTTAATGAAAATAATAATAAAAATAAACAAAATGAGTCAAGTTGGTTTTATCTCTTCCAGTTTAGTTAATGTTAAAATATTTTTTGTTCATTATATTTCGTAATTCTGCGTATTAAATATAAAAAAAGATCATTATTTCAAAACACAATTGTTAATATTTACATATATTATTGTATATTTATCTGTTGTATATAAAAAGTTTTATTTTATAAATTTCTGTACATATATTTTTATAAATGTATAAGTACGCGTTATGAAAAAATGTCAGTTTTCAATTTCACAAAAATGAATATTTTATCTCAAAACCACAAGATTTTCAAAACGAATACTGCCCGTTTTTAATTGATATTGTTAAAGAATGAAATTCAAAAAACATTTCAAAGAAATTTAATTAAATAATTATATATTGATATTTATTTTTTAAATGTTTATTAACTATTCTCATAATCATAAATTTCATACCATAATTGATAGATTGGGATTGAATTTAATTTGTTGATATATTGTGGTAATCTATCCTAAATCTATCTAGATTGTTATATAACATGATATGTTAAAATGTTTACTAAATATATGATGTATCTAATTTTACGTTCACTAAGTAATACATGAAGTAATGTGGTAATGATGGTTTCTCTACGTTAGTGTTTCAAACTATAAGTTTCAAACATTTAATAGTATTTGAGACCTTACAGTTTTATACATTATAACCGAATAAACCAATATCGTATAAAAATGTAGATAAAATGCTTTGTTGGGAATAAATATAAAGTATAAAATTTAATAGCAATTAAACGAAACTTAATAGAAAAATATTTTTCATATTTTATACTATAAATTATTAAAGCTTAAATAATATCTATGAAATAAGACAGATTTTTAACTACATTTATAAGACTGAATTTTAACTATTACATATTTTTTGTTAATAATATTAAAAAAAATACATATTTATATTGGTATATCTAAAATTTTTATTTTAAATTATATAATTATATTTATAAAATATTTCTGTATGTTTATAAAAAAAAGTTTAATTAGTATATTCTGTTATTACTTATTATATTGAAACACAGATCTGAAATATTAAAATAATCTCAACATCTGCAAACAACACAAAGAAGCTTGAAAAGATGCATTCAGAAATATTACGAAAGAAATATTAATTACAGAAAGAAGAACGAATACATCAGAATAAAGTGAATGATGTTATAACAAGAGTAATAAGTTTATAATAGAAATGGATTAATTATAGAGCAAAAAGAAAAGATATTTATGCACAAAAAAATATTGATTGAGAATTGAAAGATTAGGAAGAAATCCATCTAGAGATGCAACAAAGATAAAAGAAAATTCGTCAAGGTAGAATAAAAGTGAAAGGCATTGGATCATTCGAGGTGGAAGTTTTGAAAAAAAAACTTCAGTTAAAAAAAATGTTTTCATGTACAAAATTTTTTTTTAAAGTTCTATCCACAATTTGATTCGTTACTTTTTTATTAATTAATATGTTTTTTGGTTTTTATTTTAATTCGTCTAGTGAAATCTAATAACCATAAATAAATTAAGCTCTAGTGACCACATGATTATATAATTATTGGTATTTTTAAAATATTTCCAAATAAAATGCAGAGTAATATTTTTTTTAGATAATTTTTAATTTCATTCTAATAATTTGCATTTTTTACGTTTGAAACTTCTATCATTTTCTTTAGTAATAAAAGATTAATTATTTATTAAGTTTTTGTATGTTTATCTTCTATATAAACTTTTATTAAAAAGGAGTAATATTTATCGTTTTAATTATTATTTTATAACAAATTGATAAATCATAAATTTATTTTACTTTAATAAAGTATAGATATAATTTAAAACATGATTTAAATAAATATACAAAAATATCGTGAGAAAATATTTTAAGAAATTTCGTTAGTATTTCAAGGTATTAAAAAGCTTACACATACACACACATACACACACACACACACACTCATACATATATATATATATATATGTTGAAATGAAAAGTTTGAATATAAGATTAAATATTGAAATATAATTTTAATTATAAAAATATTGCGATCATTTTTTTTTAATTTAATACATACTAGAAATAATTTATTGAGTTAATTATATACTAGATAGTAAAAATAAATTAATTTAAATTCTATAGCATGAAAAATACACTGAAATTATTTATGAAAATTAATAAAATGATGCAAAATTTTTAATTCTTATTACTTGTTATATAAAAATAATACTGAAGACAACAAATGTGTGAAATGAATCAATATATTCAAGAAAAATATTCAAGTCTCGTTAATCAAAAACAGCCATTGATCACTATATCGTTAGATCTAATACTTCATTCAAATACAAAAGAAACGTAAAATTATATTAAGACAAGAAGAAAGTATTATTTTATTCATTTCCGTATACTTTCGTTATAGTCCTATTCGATTATCATCTTTTCTGATTATTTTCAAATAGAATTAATGGAAAAGCTTTTCAGATTGAAGATCTTAAATAATTGCCTATTCTTATTCTTTAACAATAAAGGTATATACTTTTACGATACACAGATTTAAATAATAGAATTATAAGGAAAAATTAGAGAAAATAATGTAAATGAATATTTGATCGAACTAACTATTTTTAATTCTGAAATAGTTTATTATAAAAAAATCCTACAGAAATATATATTTATCAATTATTAAACTATCTATATATTCGAATATTTATGTTTAATGATGCTACTGAAATATTTTTATATTATTATAATGGAATTCACAAACAGTATATTTTAAAAAATATATTATAAATATTTCAAAGATCTTAACATGTTTATAAAAAATAAACATCAATTCTTATTCAAAATAAATGTTTAAACTTTGTGTATATTACACAATTGATATTTTTACTTGAATTAACATATATTTAAATTCAAATCTAAAAATTGTATAGTATATTTTTATATTTTCAAATATATATATATACTATTTTGGAAGAAAGAAGGTTAATATTTTATAAGGATTGATTTCTCTTCATTCAAGTTTATTGAATTGTGCAGGAATGTATTATATGCGACAGATTCAATAAATATGTATCGATTGTAATGTCCGACCTGGTCTTATTCGATAAGCAAACGTGGTGGCTATTTTTAACTGTAATTTTCTTTCTAGCTTCTTGGAGATCTACAATGAGAAGGTTCAAGATCTCCTGGTCGTTGCTCCCGATGCCAGTGACAAATCCGTACAATCGCTTAGAGTGCGAGAACATCCGAAGAATGGACCTTACGTGCAAGGTTAGTCGTCTTGAAAATTATCTTATCAGTGGCGTAGTTGACAGATTATTTATAACTAGTTTAATTCGTTTATATATTTCTAATGATTATATTATAATGATAACGAGGGATAAAAATTATTTAATATTATAAATAATTTCTTTGCAAAAATGAATTAATTTATTGTATTTAATATTATATTGTATTTATCAATATGTTCGTTTTATTACTATTTTTTAATTAAAAGTGAAATATTATTTTAGATACTGAATTGAAATATCTATTAAATAGATAATGATACACGCTAATAATAAGATATTTTATAGAAATAATTTAAATTTTAAAATATATAAATTTTAAAATTTAAATATAAATAAATAACGATCTTTTAAAATTAAAAAATATTTTAGTATTTTAATTTATTTTCATAAATTAAATCATACAATTCTTTTTTTATGATTCTAATCATTTTTATTAAATAATTGATATGTAAAATTCAAACAGTAAAAAATTAAATATAATTAGGATTTGAAAATACAAGAATTGATATAGCATGTATTTGAAAACCCAATTTCGATTTTAATAAAATTGTCTAAAAATATTATTTATTAATAATTTACAACTTTCCTTATGTTCAATATTTATTGTTATGTTGTAAATATATTTACAATTAACACGAATTTGACAAAGAAAAATATAATTGAATATTTAAGAGTGTTTTAAATAATATAATATATTTTTTCTTTGTTAAAACGATATCATTTTAAATTAAAAATATATTTGTTTAAAAAATATAGAGATATCTTAATTATTATTTTTAAAATAAACATTTTTACTTACCCCTGGTGGTGTTTATCTGTTATCAGAAATGCCGCAAATTGTTACCTGGAAAATAAAAAAACAATTATAAAATTTCTATCCATAAACTGAATTATCAATAAATAATGAATATTGTATGTGATATTAATTATTCATATTTTTGTTAATAATAAAAATAATTATTTATAATTTGCATTATAAAATAAAATCAATATTAATAGAAACAACATCATTCATCTCATTATATCTACTTTTAGATGAAGGACTCTTTCAACATTTCATCTCCATAGATTTTAATCAATTTTTTTTCTATCCATACGTCTCTTTTTAGCGTTTTTAAATATTTAGATTTTCAATCAATAATTTCTTATCTATCAGTAATTTTCTCTCCTTGCTGTACAATCGGTTTATTTCTATTTTAAACTTTTCACTTTTGTTATAACGTCTATAATTTTGATTTTCTTTCGAATTCACTTAGTTCTATTTCTGTTTCTAACGTACATTATTTTATACAACTCAATTAGAGTTTCCCAGGTCAGTAAATCATCTAGCATTATCTTGAAAAAAATTGATTTTTTCGTTTTAACACAAAGTGTGTCCAATTTAAAATAAATTCTTTGCATACTAATTTCAATTATTGATTATAGCAATCTACTGTAAATGATTGAGATTGGGTTAATAATAAACAATTCCATACATAATTTATACGACATACATAAATACTTTATACCTGAGAATATTTCGTTGTGATGTAAAGTAAAACATTCATTATGATTTATATATGACTTCATGCATTTGGGATTATAGTATATTTATTTTTTATCTTCGGTTATTATTCAACACAAATAACATTTTATCAGTAGAAATTGAGTAGTAGAGAATAAGTATCGATCTGGTTAATTAAGCATTTTCTGGAAAATATATTTTCCTTTTTTTAAAATCATTCTATTTTACACAAACATAAAAACTTAATACTTTGACTAATATTTAACAATTTTGCGAAATTTACAATCGTTTAGGTCGAATATTCCTATAGAAATGCTTTTAATTCATCTAATTTCATTTTTTAGCGTCACAAAATTATATTTATCTTTCAGATTTGTCATTTTTTTTAATTTTTCAAAACCATTTAAATGAATATCTACCTACAATGTTATGAATATAAGTTTAACAAATGATTTTGGTAGCTTCTGCAATGATTTTAGGTTAATTAAATAAAATTATAATGCAGTAGTAAATATTCGTCTTGCTTGGTTTTATTCTTAAACAACTCAAAAATATCTTTAGAAGAATAATAATGATCTGTTCAATCAATTTTTGTTTAGATTTATTTATATTGACAACACAACCAAATGAAAATGTTAAATTTTCATCAGCTTGACAACGAAACTTTGTGAATCTCTTACACACACACACACACACACACACACACACACATATATATATATATGTATATTTATACACGGAAATTGTTTACAATTGTGTTCAAACATTTCCTTGATACTTTTCCATAAAAAGTAAAAGAAAATATTTCAAAATTCTATATAATGTTTATTTTTATGATATCTATTTAGAAAATAAATATTTTTAGAAGTAACTAAAGAAAACGTTATAGTTTTATTATATACATATATATATATATATATATATATATATATATATATATATATATATATATATGTATGTATGTATGTATGTTTTATACAAACAAAGTTGTTTATTATTCTGAAATAAGTGGTATTTATTATGTGAAAATATAAATACATCGGCATGATACTTTTAATATCATGTAATGACAAACATTTTATCACAAATATCGATTTCACCATATGCTGTTTCACATTACGTTACTACGACACAAATAGTAAAAACAAACTATTAATCATTATTATCTTTATTTATTTATACAGTCTATTTTAAAAATGTATACAAACGAAAATAAAAAAATATTTATTCAAGTACCTGCTTTGAATACCGTAATATGTTTTTAACTTATTCAATTATGTTGTGAATTTTTAATTTTCAATTGAAATTATTCAGAGGATAATTAAATTACAAAAATATTACAAAATTCATTTTTCAATACTTTTTTTTTTGCAAGATAGATTTTCAGTAATTTTATATTTACATTTGTACGTTTTATGTTAGCATCTCTAATAATTTTACTGAATAATATAAATACAAGAGTGTTCAAGAATAGATTTCTCTCTCTTCCTCTCTCTCTCTCTCTCTCTCTCTATATATATATATATATATATATATATATATATATATATATATATATATTACTAACTACTGACAATATAATAAATCTAATGAATATGATATTTAGGAGTCAAATAATAGATATAATAAAATATTTCAAAAATAATAGAACAGTAATAAAAAATATATGTTTTAAATTACAATATTTTTTATTAAAGATAAATATTAAGACTTAATTGTGTTATTATTTGTTTGAAAGTCTGGCAAATTCACTTTTATACTAATAAATTATTTCCGTACACTCTAATGATGTTGGTATTGCCATCGAAATGCGCACAACTATTATTGTTATAAACAAACAAAGTGATCAGTAAGTAATTACTTAACATTTTCTAATATCTTATATTGTTGGAGTGATAATTTATGTGTGTAAAACTAGGGTGTATTTTTAGTTTTAAATATGTAAATATTTATAGAGAGAACGAATTTTTTAATTGATAAAATATGTTTTTTATTAAATTTTAAAAAACAAGAACAAATAATGAAAAAAATCAAATATAAATTTTAATATGAAATTTTTTCATTACTCGTTTGACAGAGTAGTTAGTTTATTTTTACATAAATGAATGAGTGTTAGAAAATTATTTATTGTTAAATTTATTTGCATATATTAATTTCGAAGTTCATGTTATTATTATTATATTTCAAAAAAGAAATAGGAATTTAATTAAATAGAGATTTTATAAAATTTCTAAAGATTTAAAATTTTCTTTAATAATAAACTTTTTTTATGACTATGATTGGAATTGAAATCTAATAAAATAAATAATATGATTGCTGAATATACTATTCCTAATTTTTGACTCATTGAAGTGAAAGAATCCATCACTGTAGAAAATAATTATATCTGCTTACTATAATTATAAAAATTATTCTTGAAAAATGATGATATTGAAAACACTGAAACAATATAATTAATAACTAAAAAATAAATGTATGTTAAATTAATTTTCTAGGCAAATTTTGTTAATAATATATATTTTTCAAAAATAATAATCATAATAATTATTCTTCGCAGAAAATAATCTTAATACGATTTCGATTTAGATAGAAAGAATTTTAATGGTTTTATTTTTCGTTTTTTGAAAAATATAATACGATTCTCAAACAAAATAACTCATTTTATTCCACTAACATATTCAAAATTAATCAAAACTGTATGAAGTTAAAGTTATGTTTTGTAAATAAAACTTCTTTGGTTTTAAAAATCGAATTATAACCAATGTAATCAAACATTAATTACAATTCTAGTATTGTGCAGACATTGTAGGGGTAAAATAAAGTAAACGAATGTACAGGTTTGAATAACAATGTTATTATTTACATGTTTAATTGGATTTAATCAATATACCTATTGTTGACAGTAGTTCACAATAATCATTGTTCACGAAATGCTATTCAATATTATTGTTAGTGTTAAAAATTCGATATTATATATATATATATATATATATATATATATATTTATTATATTCATATTCATAAACACATACATGCATGTATTTATAAATACGTGTTTGTAATCCATAATATCATAGTTCAGTATTATTTATTTTTATTTTTTTGTAATTAAAAACGATCTATCATAAAATATTTCTATCTAGTGAAGTAAGAAAAAGTGTAAGATTAATAATAAAACATAGATCAAAATTTTACACTTTGTGTATACAGTTTGTCACAAAAATAATGACTTACTATTACTTTTAAAATATGTTAAGTTTCTTGAGTTTCAATCAATTTAAGGAATTAAAAAATATATTAATAATAACATTTATTAACGAGCTTCAAACTATACTACATTTAAAATAAAAGTAATAAAAGGATTGAAATAAAAAAGTAAATTTAAATTCAATGTACGAAAATCAACATATGAAAATGTTTGGTCTATGAAATAGTATTGGAGAAAAGATTAAAAAATTAAAATTATTGTTTATATTAAATATTTAAAATGGCATGGGATGTACAATTCTTTTTGCAAAATTAGAGTTTGTTTAATCACTTCTTCCTATTAATATTTCTAACATATATTAATAATAATGTGATTACTTATTAATAATTTTATTTCTTCCTATAAAATTGAATACGGTTAAACGTACTACAGAATTCAATTTATGTTAAACGTACTACAGAATGTCCCAAATGTGACTAAATGATAGTAAAGAATAATAAACAATAGTAAGTAAATAAATGTATATTTAAGAAAGGATCATTCTATGGATGGTATTTTAAATCTTCAAGACTTTACATTTATCCATTGTACTTTTTTTAAAATAAAAATTGTTCACTATAATTTTTGTCATACATTACTATACTCTATGATGATCTAAATGAGACTGAAGAGTTCAGACATACATTTACTTCTTTACTATTATTTACTATTCTTCACTCTTATTTAGGCCACCTATATTATTGAATCACAACAGTTGATATTGTTCGTTATTGAATTCTTGGTACAGTTTTCTCTACATATTTTTTTTTGGAATGAACAAATATGTAAAATTTACATTCATCACTAAATATTATACGTTTCTAAAATATTTTTCACTTATTTACATATTTATTGACGAATTTAATTCTTTTTCCTCTATTTATTACATTAACTAATTCTTTGAGTAATAAAAACATAAAAAATATTTTTTATTATTATTCGTCTAATAATTTTAATAACTGCATTTTTAATAATTGTTTTTGGGACTTTTGCACATTTTTTCTAATACTCTCACTAAGATTTTCTTTTATATATTTTCGGTTAATATTTTCTTCTAAAATTAATGACCTCCTTGTATGAAATTTATTAATTAAGCTTCAATATTACTAATTTTGTTTTTTTTTAAAATATATATTTAGTACTTCTAATTATATTTCGATTTTTCTTTTCAAATATCATTCTTTTTTTAAAAAAACTATTTTTTTCTGAGATAAATTTCTTTGAAGCATTTTTTTTATATTTTGAATATTTCATTTTAATTAGTTACAGTGTAATATCGAAGTAATAATTATTTTTAACTTGAAAACACATTCATTGTAAAAACAGTAAGAAAAATAATTTAAAAATCCTATTTCTATATATCATTGGAATATAGATCAATACACTTGTGTGCTGATTTTTATAAATTGAATTAAAATCTAACTTTTTTCTGTTTACTATTACTTTCGATTTAAATATGGTACATTTTAAAGCTTACTAAAAATTGTTTTTAGTAATAATATATTATCAAATTCTTTTTAAATTGTAATAAAATCAATATTTTTTCTAATTTTTGGATGTGCTATGTAGGTTAGTAATTTTGTGATCAACTGTATATTGAAATTTAATAAATTATTATATAATAACATTTTTTAAAAATGTGTTTTTCTAAGTACTCAAAATTTCAATAACTACTTTAACTTTCTCTTAATTAATATACAACATGGTTTAATCACTCAACTATTGAATGAAACAAAAGTTATATTTGCCTTGTGGAGTATGCTATTATAGACATTTTATTCATTCTCGTATTTCATTTCAATTTATAACAGAGTACCTATGTTACTAAT
The DNA here is from genome assembly GCA_029203775.1 of Neoneuromus ignobilis. Classification (NCBI taxonomy): domain Eukaryota; kingdom Metazoa; phylum Arthropoda; class Insecta; order Megaloptera; family Corydalidae; genus Neoneuromus; species Neoneuromus ignobilis. The sequence continues at coordinate 14,970,677 of CP092093.1, forward strand.
CTTTTCAGTTTATCTCATCCCCAAATATTTTCTATCGAGATAAATCCCAACAGTTGGCAGGTCATAGTAACAAATTTGTATTGTTTTCTTTCAGTGCTCAAGAGAAGTACCGGTTATATACGACATGGCATTGTTTTGTAGAATATAAGTCCTAAAATTGTTCATAAGTATGGAAGTTTCACTGTCTCGAGGACAACTTGAATGTAACGAGCACTAGTAAAACTGTTACGAACACGTGTAGAGAGCTCTTAGTACAAAACTGATGGAACCCCAAACCATAATTCCAATTGTTTGTATAGTATATCTGGTCTTAAAACTCTTCTTAGTTGCTCTCATCATGTCTGTGTCTAACTAAAGTTTTAACATCATTTTCACACATACACAACCATTCTTCGTTGGAAATATAATATCATTCCTTAAGCAACTGCTTTCACTCTTAACACCACTCGACTATTCGGTCTTTGCTATGATATTAAATGACTGTCTTAATCCTCCAATTTCAATAACAATAATATTGATTCTCAGATTTCAATAAATAATAATAATATTAAATGAGATGATTCATTTTATGAAAATATACTTGTAATCTTTGAAAATAGTATTAAGAAAATTATATGCTATTTTTCTAAATATCATTCCTAACAAGTATTTTATAACGGTATTCCACATTAAAAATTTATATCAAGATTTGTGCTAATTATTAGTTGTTTTGGAACTGTGGCTGATTCACTTTACACAAATGAATTTTCACCCCTACACCACAATGTTTTTAAGTGTTCAATAATCACTTATTGTTCACTTGTTTTTTATAATTATATAATTTATAATTACATAATTATATCGGCTGATGCATTTCGATGGCGACGCTATCATTGTCAAAGCCTTTCTCCGAGAGCAAAGCCTCCGTCAAAGCCTTTCTCTGAGAAAGGCTTTGACAATGATGGCGTCGCCATCGAAATGCATCAGCCGATATAATTATGTAATTATAAATTATATAATTATAAAAAACAAGTGAACAATAAGTGATTATTGAACACTTAAAAACATTGTGGTGTAGGGGTGAAAATTCATTTGTGTAAAGATTTGTGCTATAAGTAATATTTTTGTATACACTTATTTCTTACTTTTCTGAATCATTTTACAGAACTAAAAAATAGTAAATCATTTTCTAATATATATCTAATTAATTGAATGATATTTTCCAAATAACATACATGACTGTGCTTTTTTTCAGAGTTTAAATATTATATATATACATATTTAAATATATATTGAACTCAGATGTACTATAAAAAAGATTTGAATAGTTACAGAAAGCAAATCAAAAAATTTTACGATGAATTATAATAAGGCACAAATAATGCACAATGAATTTTCAGATCAAACGAATATTGAATTAAAAGGAGTAAAAATATAAGTTAAAAGTAATGTGTATTAACACATATTCGTCGGGTAACTTTTTGCATCGCCATTCACCAAATGCCGGCATTTTTTGACACTATCTGTAGAAATGATATGGTCTATATAAAACTAATGTAACTTGTTAGAAATCATATATTTTTTAGTGAAATCTTGGAAAATGATATAAAACAAATTTATCTTTATATATAAATTTTTATTTTTTTTTTGGCTTTTCTTAGTTAAAAAACAATTAAATTCATAAAAAAGTTTAAATGAATTTCTAAAAACACAAAGTTATTATTCTCTTTTTTTAGATGAAGTACATTATTTCTGAGTCTTTAATTTTATAAATAATTAATAATTTTTCAGTGAATGGTACTGTTCAAAACATGTGCCAGTATGAAGGGGAATGTTGCTAAAGTCACATACTGTCACTATCATTATTATCAAAATTAGTTTGTGAAAAATCTGCCTCACAATCAGATAAAATGCCTGCATATATTTCATTTTTATCCTCCATTTTAGGTATATTTTATTATTTGATAAGAAAGGGTAAAAAAATTAACAATAATACTGGAAAATTTGTTAAACCCCGACTTAACGTGATTTAACTGATTGTTTATTGTTTATATACGGATTGTTAATTTATCAGTGTTACAATAGTGACACTACGATTCCGTTGTTTGGTCGGATGGTGATTGACAAAAATACTTATTTTCTCGGCGTATTTATTCTAATATCGGCGGTATAGTTTATTGCGGTGTACGGTTTATTGCTGTTAAAAAAGAACGAATGTCCTTGTGTCCTTAAATTATAAGCAATTACACTTTGTCGGTGTCGGAGGTTTATAGTCTGGGAAAGGATCGTTTGCCCTGTTCTCAGAGACTATCACCGCTAACGCACATGGTTTTGAATACACCTAGTATTTGTTCTCGCAGATGTTATTTAGACACTATGATTTTTGCAACGTAACAAATACAACTAAATTTGTTTAGTTATTCAAATACCCGAGCGCTTAAACTTTGAATAAAATTCTTTTATACCCAATACCGACTTATACAGTTTTACTTTGTTTTTGATTACATTTGCACCGTTATGCTATGCAACTGAAGCTAAAATCAGTTCTCTCATGGAATTATCTCTGTTTGGTTAAAATTATAATTTAATATACTCAAAATTAAGAGAACAAAAATCAATTATTCTCTGTAATATACAAATGACGAATTTTCGTCATTTGGCTGTGGGTGATTCTCTGAAAGATGACGAATTTTCGTCAAGCGGACGAATATGTATTAAGTATAGCTCATTAAAATATATAGATTTTTTTATGGATGAAATGAAAAACAGGATGGTGTTATTTTTGAAAAATTCTTATGTAGTTGAATATTCCTCTTTATTAGAAAAAGTATTTTTTCTAATTCATTATATTTATTTTTAATTATGGTAATTGAACGTGTGCTTTAAATGCCAGAGTCAATCAGTAGTTAAGGACAAAATAAAGAAGCACAGAAAGATGTATGTTGGGAATAATATGAAGAAGAGAAATGAGTAGATCTGTCAACAAAAAAAGATACGAACGTTATAACAAAAATGAAAAATTTATAATGGAAATTAGTTCATTATACAGTAAGAAAAAAAATCACTTGTGTATTAAAGATACTATTAATTAGGAAATTAAATATATAAAAGGATATAAAAAAAGATTATGGTTAGATAAAGTAGAAATATATAAAAAATAGTGTGCGTACAATGGAAAAAATAATATTGGATTACTGAAAGTAAAAATTTTGGTAGAGGCATTCATTCAGTAGTGAATAAAAAGAAAATAATGAAAATGGCGATTATATATATAATTTTTTTAAATTACCTTCATAATATAAAAAAAATATATCTATATAAAGAAAAATATATAAATAGGTTGTTTAGACTATCAAAAATGAATTACTAGAGGAATATTATAACGAAATGTTTCATTGTTATCATGAATATTGAGTATTTAATGGATAACTATCATACTGATTTTAAAATAAGCAATGTAATAAATATTGCCTTTATAAATATAATTATTAAGACGAATTTGGTACTAAAAAAAATAATATTTTCAATATTCTATGAATATTTTTTACTACAATATACTTAATAAAATATATAAGATTAAATATTCATTAATATTAAGTGTAAATTATGTGGTATAATAATTACAAATATATATATATATGTATATATAAATATTTTTAGAACAATTATATTGTATTAAAGTACAATAATGTAATTTTCTTACTTTTTAGAAAATTAATTAATTTATGAATAGACAGACACTAGCTTGATATAATTATATTATTTAATTTTAAACGATGATTGAAAATATTTTTGGTGTATTTACATACATACAAATTTTTTTTATAGAGTGACAATGAGAATGAAGAATAGTAATGAAATGTAAATGACAATAAGCAAGTAAATATATGTTTAAACCCTTCAGTCCCATTTTGACCACTCTATATTATATAATATTTTATATATTTTTGGGTAAATATTAGAGTATCTATTGTGAACAATAATATAATATTGATTATTTTTTTCTAGATTTAAGTGAAGTGGAAGTCAATGATGCTGAATCGTTATTACGATATGTAAAACGTGGCGATTCTGCACGTCGTGTAGCAGCCACACAAAGCAACAGACGATCAAGTCGAAGTCATGCAGTATTGACTGTTTCTTTAAGTAATAACGACAATACAATACACGACACTGTCACTGATTTCAATGCAACTGACGCCACTGGAAACGTTCAAGTCACGTTACGTGGCACTGTGACGAAGATTCAACTTGTTGACCTTGCTGGAAGGTGAGTTTGAGTAGAACATATACGTATGTGTGTGATATAAATAAGAATGTGTTTGTGAATAAGAAATAAAGCACA
>CP092093.1:14977500-15102500 GCA_029203775.1 Neoneuromus ignobilis
AATACTATTAAAGATACTTTCTATATTATAAAAAAATATTTTTTTATTAATAATATGTAGTATAACTTTATTTTATTAACGAATATATATATATATATATATATATATATATATATATATATATATATTTAAACATATGCATATATAATGATTTGAAATATACATCGTTTATGTGTACATTTTGTTAGCAGTACATGTCTTTAGAATACAGGACCGAATTTGACATAAATTTTATACAAATATTTGATTTATATTTTTTAAAATACAATATACTGGTACCTTAAATATTTTTATTAGCCTCAATAAATTTAATTAAATTACATTTTATGCAAAAGCTTTTTTATTCACCTTTATATTATTTTGATTAATTTTGAAATAATCCTATGCATTTTAAGACTTTTTTAATAAATTATTAAATCAAATGTGTTTAAATTTCGAGTATTAGGAAAATTTAAATATCTATATAATAATTCTGTGAATTATTTTTTACAGATACATTATTTGTAAAAATATAAAAAATCATATAAACGTAAACAAATATAAATACATTTATTTATTACGTTACTAGTATTTATTTTCTATTTCATATAAAATGCAGACAAATATGTTAACAAGGGTAAACTTTTTATTTAAGAAAAAAACTTCAATATATATAAAATATCTTGTGATTTTGACCATAAAAATGAGTAAAAATAAAGAAAATTTACTTTATGTTACATTATCTGAATATAATAAATGTAAAAATATTATTAATAACATTGAAATTGTGTTATATACGAAAAAGAACAGCTTAAAATTTCGATACCTATTTAATAAAAAGTTTGTACTTTAATATATCTAGAATGAGATAATTAATATAAAAATAAACCAAATTCTTCAGTCTTTTTACAAATATGGTTTTTGTAAAATTTATAAAACTGACAAAATTAAAAAAAAATGATTAGTATTAAAATTTCCACAATAAACCTTACTTGAAAATTTTACAAAAACAGAAAATGTTAGTTTTAATGAAGTATTTGTTTTATTTTGTTATCAAAAAGTGAAACTGAATTATTATAATTATATATATATAACTGAATTATATACTGAATCATATATATATATATATATATATATGTGTGTGTGTGTGTGTGTGTGTGTGTTTTCAGAAAACAGAGAAATGAAACATTTATTAATAAATTAGATACAAGAGATAATCAATTAATAACTAAAGCATTGATTTCTGATCGTAAATGGTATTAAGTTTAATCAAGATATATTTCATTAAATAGCAAATATATGATTATATTGGAAATATATAATCTATATTCTTGATAACGTTTTTGAAAAAATCATATATCAAAAATTGTTAAAACTGAGTGAAATGTTTAATATCAAAAATACTGTTCAATGATATTTTTGAACATAGAAATAAAAATAGTGTCAATGTTTGTAAAAAGGTACTGTTCCAAATTCTATCATGATAACTGAAGATCTCATGCAATAATAGTTATTCAATAGTAGCTCTTCGAGTTGAATTACGATATGACAGTGCACTCGCTGCTTTTATTCATATTATTTAGATTATATTACCATATATATATATATATATATATATATATATATATATATATATATATATATATATATATATATATATATATATTGATCATTGTAACATGTACTTGCTAGAAAGAATTCTAGAAATATAAACGCTATTGAAATATATCTAATAAAAAAATTTAATTTAAAAATCTGCATCTTCAAGATATAAAATCAAATGTTATTTATATATAAGAAAGGAAAATGTAAAAATTGTAATCAAAAAATTTTAGTATTTAAAAAATAAATTGTATTTAAAACAATATTACACGCTAATCGAATTATTAATTGTATACTTTGAAAAATACATATTTATATCAAATTATTGTTTGTTCATATTGTAAATTTTTGCAAACAAAAAAATCGAATTATTAATTATATATTATTAAAAAAATATTTAAATTTATTTTCAGATTACCTTGTAGATTTGTGTATACAAAAAAGTAAATTTGAACTTTTTGAAAACATAGAATAAAATTATTATATAACTAAAAGCGATATTTTAAATAAAGCTGAATGAATAACGAAAAATTTTTTTAATAAAAAATTATGTATATATATATTAATATATGTATAATCCCCATTAAAATGTTTGTCGTTTTTAAATTAATATGTGCTTCAATTGACTGCCTTCAGCAAAAATATATAGGTTATTTAATATATTTCAATTTTATTTTTTAATTAAAATTATGTAATTTGAAAAGTTTTGATAAATGGTAAAGTATTATACGTTTATATATATATATATATATATATATATATATATATATATATATGTGTGTGTGTGTGTGTGTGTGTGTGTGTCGATAAAATTACTTGGGCCTACATTTAAAATTAAATTGAATAAATTTGACGTTGTTTAAATTTTACTTAACACTTTATAAAACAACGTGCATTCGTTTAATTAATAGTCAAAAATGTAAATCACAACATTCCGTCAGAAATATTTCCAAATACCGCACCAACGTTGTGAGAACGTGAACCCTTCGCCATGATTCAACAATGATCGTAATTTATTCTTCTTATATTTGTATTGTCACGTTTAACATATCACGCTGCGTTCTTCACGTCGTATAACGAAAGTTAAATATTTCGAATATCAAAGCACTCACGAGCCATGAATATTTAATTACATACCCTAATAATGTAATTGATTCGATGTTGCGTTTCAAGCCGTATGAAGTCGTTGAATTTGTAACGATAACATTAATATCATCGTTTAATGAATCAACGTCGATACATTTACTATGATGTGGGTATGAAAATTAGGCACATCTCGTGCTAATGAGGTTGATTGATTTATTAATGGGTCGCGTGTGCTATGTTACGTTTGTGATAGGGTGGTGTCTAGCTGGAAATTGTATCGTTGTAGGTGTTTCCACACAAATTACATCGATTTATGTTTATTTAAATTCTTGTACTTTTCGATGTAAAGTATTAATTTGTGTGTTGTCAATGTTCCTGAAATGATTTCATTCGTTATTTTTAAACGTTTATCATTTCACAGTATTTACAAATGAGTTGAAATTAAAAACAAACTTTACACTTTTTAATTATAACAAATGGATTTATTTGTACTGATTAAAAGTAAATAGATAATTATTATCAAATATTTGAATTGCCAAATGATATATTTTTTATGAATGGCCCTTTCTCAAAATATAACATTTTTAACTTTTTATACAGAATCTAAACATAATTTATTTTTAATATCATATTTATTTTAAAAACGTCTGTTAATAAAAAAAATAATATTGATGATAGATTTAATTTACTTATTTTAACTATTTGAAATTTATTAACGTTTGTTTTTCCTAAGAGTATATTTGATTTTATATATGGAAACGAATAAATATGGAAATTAAAATTAACAAATAATTTATTGTAACTATTATAATTATAATCCAAATGTGACGCGTAAATTTATGTGTATAGGGAAACATAGGTATCACATTTGGATGACCCTATATATATATATATATATATATATATATATATATATATATATATATATATATATATATATATATATATACACGAGGTCAGACAATTAAGTAATGCGACCGATTTTTTTTTTCTCGGCTTGTGGTAACACTGCGAACCTGTAACTCTGCCACCGTAATAGCAGATCCCTACTCTCTCGATTGAGACCTTGACCACCCTCGTACGATCATTTCTTCGCAAGCTGTTTAGTATTTTGTAACAACGCGCGAGTAGTGCATGTCACGAAAATGGAACAGAGAAATTTAGAGCAACGGTGCGCGATAAAATTTTGTGCAAAACTCGGCGAAACCGCGACAGAAACTTATGAAAAAGAACTTAAAGTGTATGGTAGTGATGCCCTGAGTCGTAATCAGGTGCTTCGGTGGCATGCCGATTTTAAAAAAGGCCGTGAGAGCGTCAAAGACGAGGCGCGGAGCGGAAGGCCAATTCCATGTTGATTTGCTTCTTCGACAGCAAAGGGGTGGTTCACAAAGAGTTCATACCACCTGGACAAACCGTAAATCAAGTATTCTACCGCAATGTGCTCGAAAAATTACGAAAAAGGGTGCTCAGAGTGCGTCCAGAGATCGCGAAGACTTGGGTTCTGCATCACGACAATGCTCCCTGTCACAGTGCGTTCAGTGTCTCTCAGTTTTTGGCGTCTAAAGGCATCGCAACGTTACCACAACCGCCCTATTCACCGAACATGTCACCCTGCGAATTTTTCCTATTCCCCCATATGAAAAAATTCGTCAAAGGTCGACGTTTTGACTCCGTTGAAGATATCCAAGAATCTGTGACGAGGGTACTCGGAGAGGTCCCACAAGAAGTGTTCCAGAATTGTTACGAAAACTGGAAAACTCGCTGGAATAATTGTATAGATGCGGGAGGGGACTACTTTGAAGGGGATCGCAGCGATGTACTTAATTTTTAAATATACTCGATTTTTGAATTTTGTCACATTACTTAATTGTCTGACCTATATATATATATATATATATATATATATATATATATATATATATATATATATAATCATCATTGTTACTAGTCATTACAAACTGCTGGAGGAAAATTTTAGGCAGCACAAAGAAGTACAGAAAAATCAATGTTAAGAATTATCAGTGAAGAGAGAAAAATAATCTAGTATATTAGAAAGAAAATCAAAGTTACGGATGTTATAGCCAAAGGGGGTAGTTTAAAATAAAAATGACCTGGTTTTAAAAAAATATATTACTAAAAAAGACACGATCACAAATGGACAAGGAAAATTATTAATTGGAAACTTAGATATATAACAAGGTAAAAATAGAGACTCATGGATAGATAAAATGGAGACGTAAGAAAATTTATCAGAATAGACTGGAAGAGAAAGGTATTGGATTGGCCGAAGTAAAAAATTTTGAGAGAGGTCTTCATACAACAATGGACAGTAATATATATATATATATACATATATATATATATATATATATATGACTGTAAATAAACAAATATATATATATATATATATATATATATATATATAAAATGACAAAAAATTCAGATGCAGATGTGAATATTTCATTGAAATGTTGTTGGCACTACCTATATCGATATTTTAATCAAATTCAAGGAAACCACCACCAGACTGCAGTACTGCATTCTATATAAATGGTAATGAAATGTAAAATGTAGTGTATGTATGTAACCTGAAATCGATGTTCTTTTCGTATTATAAATTTTCGATACATACGCAAACTTGTTTATGTTTACATTAATAATGTATTTTTCATTTCGTTTCAATTTTCTGCGAGCTTTTTTTAGTGAGTTATTTATTTCCTAGATTGTATTATTTTTCTTTACTGTGGCGAATTTTTATGTAAACATGTAATGTGTATAGAAATATGTTTTATAATTTATAGTGTAAATAATTACTAGGTTTGTGTATTTTAAAAAGGTGGTTAATAAGCGAGCGAGGAAAATTTATATTTAATGAAAACGTGCTAAGTAACAGATATGAATCGTTATTAAAATAATTTCAGAATGATTTAAAACTTGTTAATAAGATACGAAACACTATTTATGATGCTAAGAAAGTCAAGTTTGCTAAATTATTACTTATATAAATTATGTAAATTTATTAAGTGTTTGTCAAAATTACTACCGCTGAGGTTTGAATTATTTGATAAATAGATAAATGTTATTCGTTTTTTTTTTGTATTAAATATAACTATTTTAAATATGTTTAAATTATATTTTTATACACACACATATACATATATATATATTATATATATATATATATATATATATGTATATATATATATATGCAAATATCTCCCTTCCGCCTTCTGGTCTTATGAATTTCGCAGCTATGTGATACTGCTACCAACCTAATGTATATGCGAATGTGTGTATATATGGGAGGTGTAAATAGAATTGAAAAAGATTAAATATCAAAGTAAATAATGAACTATACATATTAAAAGTAGAACTAATGAAAAAATAAATATTTTCAATGAATATGAAATATTTTTTAAAGTATATTTATTAAACTGTTTACATTGTAATAAGTATTTATACTATGTTATTATATTTATATTAATGATTTTTTCATATTTAGATCGAAAAAGTTCAAAACAGTTTAAAACTTGTTTTCATATTTTGAATATATCATTATTATCAAGATATATGTTTATCATATTCCTTTAATGATATTTGCTTCCACTAAATGACATATCATTCTGAGCGATTTTATTTCTAATATTATTTCTATGGGCAATTTTATTTTTCATATAATATCTATGAGAGATTTTGTTTTTATATTCCTAAATGTTTTTTTAAACTTTTTTCAAAAACCGATATGTAGGACAAATTTCTAACTCTTATTATAATGGAAATCAGTTTTGAAAATTTTAAAATTTGCAAATATAATTGTTTGCTATTAAAACATAATTGTATTTTTAATAATTAAAAATGCTAATTTTTGTACATTAAAATATTAAAAGCTTTAATAATCATTTAAAAATAATATTGAGGTGTGAATTATATTGATTTTTATAATTTTTAATACATATATAAATATTTTATTTGAAACTGAGATATATAAAAAAGTCTAAGAAGAAATCCATGGATAAATGGGATGGAAATATAAAAAAATTGTCGGCTTGAACTAGAAGAAGAAGATATTTGTTCGGGCGAAATGAATAGTTTTGGAAGAGATCTTCATCAAGCAGAGGAAGGAGATAGTCTGATGATGATTATATATATATATATATATATATATATATATATATGATGATTATATATATATATATTTATATATATATATATATATATATATATATATATATAATTCATTTGTATCTAATATTTACGTATATAAATTAAAATGTATTATCACTTTTGAAATAACAGTTTGGAAGAAATATTTTAGCTACTATTTATTTGGATACTTCCGCGAATTCACTTTTAAATTTTCAAAATTTTAGTAGTAGTTTTTATTCAGGAACAGATAAAGTAAAGTGACTGAGTATGATATATATATTTATACACACACACACACGCATACATGTATATATATATATATATAAATTCATATCAATAAATAACTTAAATGCTAAAGACTATATTTATCATATGTCAGTCGCATACGTATTAAATATCATTAGTTTAATAAATTAATCAAAAAATGTAATAATGTAGATAAAAATTAATTTGCAAATATATTATAAAACTATTTTAAATCATAACACGAAAAATATTTGTTAATTATTTAAAAATACAAATTATAAATATTTTAAAAGAGTAAAAGCAAACAATAAAATAAGACAACATTTAATTAATTGATAAGAAAATAATATTTGATTTATTTAAATAAAATTCACAACTGAATATAAATTTAAATTAATTTATAAATTGAATAATAAAATATGGAATGATTTCAATGTTCTGTAGTAAAGATTAGGAAAGAGATAAAATATTTAAAATAAAATACGACATATTTTTAGTCATCATTTTTGATTAATATCTATTAAATATATCCGTTGAATCAATTTTTTTTCTTTAAAATGTTCTATGATTTTTAAATACCCCAATAAATCAATTTTTGTTATTGGACATTTATATAAAGCAATTTACATTTATTTTTCTTGTACATTTTATTATACTCTATAATAGAGGTTATATTAAATTAATAAATTACCCTCTGTTAAACTATACTCTGTTCATTTATAAATTTTATAGGTTTAAAATAATAGTAATAATGTGTTAATATGATACAATCTCCACATAGTAACTATACGTGTATTATTACATTCGACAAGAATTTATCGGATTGCAGTATCTGAATGCACTGACATATTAAATAATCTACATGTGCATAATTACAACATTCCATTATCAATATATGGATATTAATGATAATTTAAAATAAAAAAATATAAATAAAGCTCACAAAGTAATGTTTTATAAACATGTTAATAAAATTATATATTAGCTTTATACATTACTATAATGTAAGGTAGGAGTGAACTATTTTTTTGCAAAAAAATAACAGATATCATTTATATTATTTTAAAATTCGTTTTATAGTTTATAATAAAACTAAATTTATATTAAAATTTTAAAATTAAATTCTAATAAAAATTAAAATACATTTTTGTAATTAAAAACATAAATAGGGTTATCCAAATATGACGACTAGATTTGTGTTTTATCAAAAAAAAAATTAAAGAATCTATACACATGTTTTTTTTAATAAAACACAAATCTAAGCGTCACATTTAGATGACTCTATATTAAGTTTAATGACAAATTCTGTCCACTTAGTGCACAATTATTTTAATTATATATAAAATAATTTTAATGAAAGATTTATGATTAATTCTTTCTATTATTATATTTAATCATTAGCGCCCTTCAACATACATTGAAACACATGTTTTTTTATCAGTATTTACAGATAAATAGTAAAGAAAAGATTTTTGTAGATAAGGTTTATTTACAGCGCTGTATATTTTACGAATATCAACAAGAAAAGAATGCTGGAGAAGCATGTAGAAATTTATTAAAAGTTTTTGGAGCAAATTCTGTATTAAAAAGGGCAGAAAATGATTTGAAAAATTTAAAATAAAGATTTTAACCTTAAGGACGAATCATACTCTGGAAGATCTGTGATCGATGATGATATTTTTACAGCATTTTTGGAAAAAATCCATTTTATTTACATCACTAATAGCAAAAATGAGTAATATATAAATTGAATGATTTGAAATGATAGAATTATATAAAAGTTTGCTTGTTAATTTTCAAACAATAAAAATGAACCATTTTTGGAACGCCTAGTAACTGAAGATGAATAGTAGATTATATGAAAAAAATAGTGGGAAAAGGGCACACGGTAAAGTTGGATAATTCGATTCGTTAACATTTAAACAGAATTTAATCGTAAAGAAGAAAATCTTATCTATACGGTGGTATATGAGAGAATAAATTTATTATGATCTTCAATAGCCGATAATTGATAATTATAAAAAATATTGTCAACAATTAGGCAATTCAAATAATGAACTTAAATAAGCGCCTATCTTTTTTAATAGAAAATGAATTATCTTACAATATTATAATACAAACACAGATATTTTTTAGCAACCCAGATAAAAATAGTGGAATTTGATTTGTAGATTTAAATTATCCAGAATATTCTTTAGATATAATACCTTTCAATTTCGTTTATTTTTGATTCTACAATATTTTTTAAATAGAAAAAAATTAATCAAGATGAAGATGTAAAAATGCACTGGATGAATTTTTAATTTCCAAGGATGAAACATTTTATCGTAGAGAAAAAAATAGCAATAAAAAGAAGTTGTTAATATTAATGAAAATTACATTATTAATTAAATATGAATAAACATTAAAAATATATTATTTAATTTACTTTAAAAATAGATAGAATTTTTTGATAGACTTCAAATTTATATAAATTTATATATATATATATATATATATATATATATATACTCAATAACAACATAATCTAAATTTGACGTTCGTACGTGACACGAACCTCACCATTCAGCTTTGCTTTGACAGTGGACTTTTTATGCAATGGACATCAACGGCACAGTAGGGTGTAATAGCTTTTTGCTGGAAAGGGGAATGTGCTTGACTAACCCCACGGATGAGTTTTTATGGTTCGAGAATCAGTTTATACGAACGTCAAACCTGTCAGACTAGAGAAATTTTCAACTAGGCGTGTATTAGATAATTTTATTTGATTTTATAAAGAAATTATCTATATTCAATTTACGATCATTGATGAATGAACGTCATTATAGTTTTGATACGAAACTCATATATTTTAATGTCAGTATATGTTTTTTTTAAAGTCAATTAGCATTTTTTGAGATTTTTCAATTATGGAATTCGATATTTTTACTAATATAGCATTGAATAAAATATTTTATATGATTAATTGACACCTAATGTAGTTATTACACTATAGATCACCTATGTATAAAGTGATATAGCGATCTATTTTTAAACTCTCTTTTATTGTGAAATAAAATTATAAATTCTATAAAGTGGCACCTATACCACTTGCACAGCGTCAATAAAAAGACATCGAAAATTGGTTCAGTACGGAAAGATATAATGAATTGAGTTATAAATTTAATATATTTACAAACTTTAAAATTATATAACTTGCTTTAGTTAATAGAAAAACTTGTATTGAATAAACATTAAAAACTTTTTATACTTATTAATTTATTAATCGATCTATTGAGTATATTAAAGTTTATTAAAGCACCTTTCAGTTTTATAAATATAAATACTATATATTGCAACTCAAAGAAAACACTGAATTAGGTTATCAATCAAAATACCATTTTTAATTACACAAAAAGTGTTCTTTTTATATAAAATCTTGTACATATTTCTATTACATATCAGAAAATTATGTTTTATTTTAGTATATTTAAAGGGAGTTTTTTAGGTTAAATAGAACTTTCGATAGGGATTCAATTTAAAGTTCTATCACGCTTAAAAACATTCTATATATATATATATATATATATATATATATATATATATATATATATATATATATATATATATATATATATGTATATGGAAGAAAAATAGAAGTTGAAAACTATGTATCATATATCTGGGATACTCATTAAAATTAAAAGAACATTTAAAGTTAAAGTAAATAGGTGAATAAAAATGGAATGGTATCGATTTGGAAGAAATTCTTGTATTATACAGTCGGATATTCCTCTATGTTAAAAAAGTTTTTGATTAATACATATTATCTAATTTTACCTGTAGTATTAAAATATAAGTCTTGATTAGCAAAATAATTCAATGGTGCCAGATAACACAAAGAAGCATAAAAAGATGTGTGTTGGGAATAACATGAAAAAATAAGAAGAAAAATAAATGATTCAGAAAAAAAAGTTACGGATGTTATGGCAACAGTGAAAAGTTTGAAATGTAAATAGACTTGTTTTATAAAATAGTAACAAGAGAGGGATCATTAATAGATAAAGGAAGATATTGATTGAGAATCTAGATATAAAAGAATGTTTAGAAAAACTTATGGATAGATGGGATAGAGAAATAAGGAAATTTGTGAAAAAAAAATAGAAGAAGAAGACACTGTATCGGTCGAAGTGGAAAATTTTTGGAGAGGCCTTCATCCAGAAGTCAATAGAGAGAGGATGATTATTATATATATATATATATATATATATATATATATATATATATTCGTCAATGTACTTTTATCCTTTATGAAAATCTTTTCTAGAACATTCCACTTTTGAACGATTCAGTACCATTTCTTTTATTCTAATTCAACAAAATTCCCTATATCCATTTTCTATCTATCTATTAAGACCTTTTTATATCTAATGATTTCCAATTAACAATATCTATCCAATCTACTAGTGGTGTTTTTTTCTTCTATATGATCGACATTTTCTCATTTTAATCCTTTTATTCTTCTTAATATGTCCATAATAATAGTTTTCTTTCTAAATTAATTATTTTTCTTATTTTATTTACGTCTTCTTCTCAACAATGAGTTCTCCTTGTATATTTGTGTCATCTGGGGCCGTAGCATTAATCTGGTAATTAAAACCTATGCATCACTAACTTAAATGAGAACAAACATGATGCACTGAAAAAAAATTTTTTTCTCAAACAGTAAAATATTTAATTCCATAACGTAATTTTTTGTCTAAATTGACACATTTTCATTTTTATTATCCTACTCAATTCATTTATAAATAACCATATATGCGAGGGTCGTTTGATAAGTATGGTAAAAAAGTAAGAAAAACTAAATTAAAAAAATTAATTAAATTATTTAATTAATGAAATTAAATAATAAATAAATTTACCATACTTATCAAACGACTCTCGTGTATATATATATATATATATATATATATATATATATATATATACTGATCAATCATACCAAGATTAAATTTGTAAGTTTTATTACAGTTCCACATACAGTTTTTTTATGTGCACTACGTATTTTTTTATTTGATTAACATAGTTACCAAGAAGTTTAGTTATTAAAAGTAAGTAGTATGAAGAGCTTTTCCAAAAAAGTATTATTTAGTTATATATAATAATGTTTTATGTTATTTTTATTGCCATATTTCTTTTTTGGTGTTATTTTTTCGTTCAGATATGTTGTGTACATATATATATATATATATATATATATATATATATATATATATATATATATATATATATATATATAAAACATAACATTACATAATGAATTATCAATATGTTATTGTTGACTGTAATAAATTTATAATATGCGAGTTATTTAATGATTTATTCACTTTTTAACGAAAATTTTCAAATAAAAAAATTTAGTTTAAATCATTAGATTATTTTCTTTTTTAAATTATTCAATATATATATATATATATATATATATATATATATATATATATATATGTTATTATGAAAAATATTATAATGAAATGAATATTAAATACAGAAACTGCAAATGACATAGTTTTTTTCTTTGAATACTGGTAAAGGTAAAGCTAGTTTTGGTTAATAAATCATTTTATAAAAATTTCATTTAATTTTCATTACTAATCTTCAATCTCAAATTGCGTTGATGCGTTCGTTTGACATATCAATCCGTTGACATTTCGACGCATTAATTTTTTCGCAATCCATAATATAGGATCGAGTTAATGATGTTTTTAAATTTTGTACTTTTTGTAATGATAATTAAAATGTGTGTGTAATTTAATGTTAAATTTTGCGTAATACATTTACTTTATTCGATGTCATTTAATTTTAAAAAATAGCATTAGTATTTATAATTTTTTTCTACATAGCAACACAAACTTTAACTTATTGTGCAATATAATTAAAAATATAAAATTGAATTTTACACACACAGAGACATATATATATATATATATATATATATATATATATATATATATACAGTAGAAGAACAAAAATAAGAATAAATATTTTTCTGGTAAACCTGATCAATTGATTAATCAATTAATAAAACGTATTTTTTTGGAAAGATCATTTATTTATTACTAGAGTTTCTTATTATGTTTGAGATATAGTGTGATGTTAAAATGACAATTAAAAGCTATAAATATAAAGTTAAACATAATATGAGTATATAGGAAAGAAATTATTAAACATGCAAATCAAATTTTCTAAACTGATATATAATATAAGCACATACTTAATTACTAAATATTTTTATAATAATAATACGCCTGTATACAATTACAAATTTGGAAACTGGTGTTCCAATTCTGAACATAATCTTTTAATAATTACATTTTATGAAGATAAATAAATTAAACCTAAAAGAAAACATTATTTATAGGTCTATAAAGGAAATAATTTTAACAGTTAAAGAGAAAAGTTGAACTATAAGACTCATCACTAATAAAGAAAAAAAACGGATAAAGATTTCAGCATCAAAGGTGGGATTATCCATAAATATAACTTTAGACAATTATAATTTTCAAAGAGTAGACAATTTTAATTATCTCGGAAAATAATTGAGTAGTAGAAAACAACTATCTGTAGAATTAAAAAAAATAGATAATGACTGAAAATGAAGTTTATTTTGCTAATGTGAAACTCTTGAAATCAATCCTTTTGTTAGAATATAAAAAGGTCAAATTTTACAAAACACTGATCAGACATATAGTAATTTATGCTGCAGAAGTATAGATTATGTTGACAGATGATAAGAATGCTTTAAGTGTATTTAAGCAAAAAATGAAAAAGATTTATGATCCGGTGACAGAGAGAAAAATATAGAAGAAATGAACAAATCAACAACTGCAGGAAATTGTACAATATGAGAATGCAGTGACTTTCTTGATGTAAAGAATTTATCTTAGCAAAAGCATGCGATGAAAGTAAATAAGAACAGAATTAGAAAGAGCATCCTGTGGAGAAGAATGGAAGAAAAGCAAAAATGTATAATACCTAAAAAAGAAGGTTGCAAGACGTGTAAAAAGATTTACTTGTAGGTTGGAAGATGATGGAAGAATGTGTTAGATTAAGAAAGATGGGGACAATTTGTGAAAAAGGCCAAAGCCTACACTAGGCTGTAGGTAAAAGAAAGAAGATATATATATATATATATAAATATATATATATATATATATATATATATATATATATATGTGTGTGTGTATGTGTGTGTGTGTGTGTGTGTGTGTATCATCGATGTCAGAGCAGTTGCTTGCATTTTAATGAAATATAGTGAAAATATACTTAGTTTAAAATATTTGAAGTTATAAAAAATATAAGAACAAAATTATATAATTCACAAAATATATCAGTGCATATTCATGGATAAATTTAATACAGTCATTTAATAAATATTTAGAATATAAATTCCATATAATTCAAAATATTTAAATAAAACAACAGTATCAGTCACATTTTGTAAACAATATATTTTTGACACTCGGTGTAGATAGAACAATTAATAAATTTGTGCACAAAAATAGAAGTTTACAGTTAAAATAATATAAAGAACAATAATTATAAATAATTTTATTAATGTTTCGTAGAAAATGATGACAAAAGTATTTAATCGATTTGTAACATTTGAAATATACAATATATATACATATATATATATATATATATATATATATATATATGTATATATATAAATATTCAATAAAAAAATTAATAAAAAAAATTACTTTTAAGAATTATAATAATAATTCTTGCTGGTTTTAAAAAACTGTAGATTTTTATGTATTATATCTAAATATTTAAATTTATTAATATAACGAATAGTAAATTAGTTATTTATATTAATAATAATAAATAAAAAAAAACATTTTTTTTATTCAGAACGACAGAAAATAATTAGTCGCAATCAGTTCAATTATATTATTCAATACGTACTTTAAATAAAACATAATGCGACAAAAATAAATGAATACAACCAATCATCACTAATCCGGTATAATGTCAGATTAGTGAATTTGCTGGATTACCAATGATTAGATTAGTACATACAGTTTATTCAAAATTTTTAAAATAAATCTTATAATTAACTCACACAATGGTCCAATGACTTCGAATTTATTCAGTCTTTTGTACAACTGAAAATATTTTAAAAAATGCCATTATAAAACATGTGCATGATATTAGTATAACAGGGAAGATGTGTAAAATAAAAACATATTATTCTAACATAGAAATAAGAAACACAAATACACCTAGAAATATTCAATCGATCTCAAACAAATTTCACAAACTGTTAAAATTTTAAACATTTTTGATCAGAAAGAAATATGTAATGACAAAGTCATTTTTTTATTAAAAGAATATGAATTCAATACACAAACCTTGTTATAAAAAACAATAAATAACATTTATTCTCTTAAAGTGACAGCATTTTAGATACAGGAAAAAAATATACGCGCATGTATATTGTATATACTCGTATGTAATAACAACAAGAAAATAGTCGATCATTATTAGTTGAAAATGTATTAGATTAGTAGTATTGGATTAGTAATGGTTGACTATAATAAATTTACTTCTTAAATAAAATATTTAAAAAATTACAAAATCAATTAACATAACCAAACACTATGAATTTGAAAAAAATATAAAAAAATCTAAAATAAATAAAAATATTTCACCATTCAACTATATTTTCTTTCATTTCGTACAATGTACAAATTTACATTTTTATTTATGACAAAAATAGACATAAATATATTGTTATTTTCCATTTTTAATTTTCTCTCCAAACTAAACGTTGTTGATCAGTTATATCTTTTATATAAATAACAGTAAAAAATTTCGGAATTGATGATTTAGTGACATTTTTTGTCATAATGACTGGACGAGTAAACACAAATTGTTTTTTGAAAAAACTGGCGACGATGTATAGAAATACAAGACAATATGTCAATAAACATATATTGATGTTGAATAAAAACGTTGATTTATAGATTTTTTTTTAAAAAAAATTGAATTATATTTAATGTATACACATACACATATATATATATATATATATATATGTGTGTGTGTGTGTGTGTGTGTGTGTGTGTGTGTGTGTATTTCATATACAATATTTCCTATAATAACTTATTGATTCTGAATACCACATCTTGTTTTGTAGTAAAATGAACAATAAAAATAATATAAAAAATCATATAAATAGCAATATCGTTTTCAAAGTTGAACTATATAAAAACTTAATTGGATTTCAACAGAAAAGTAAACAAGGTAATATATCCTTAAATATATTTTATCTCAATCACATCTTCTACACGGATATGCTTTCTAAAAAAAATCAAATTTAGTAGAAGGTATATAATACATTTCAACGAAATGATTCTCTTAGTTTATTTTATTTATTCCAAGATGTTCAGATATCATAATTATATATTTATCAATAAAAAAAAAACGAAAATGTATAAGTGAAATATTATATCATATATTTTTTATTAAGAATAAACTGGATTCTGTAAAATCTTAAAAATGTTGATATAATTATTTAAGTAAAAAGGAAATATATAAGAAAATACTCTAATATGATTTTATGAAAGTGAAGTGAGGAATATAAATTATTTATAGGAAATGAAAAAAGGAAACGCAATTTAAATAATTTAAAATATAAAGATGTTTTATATAAATTGAATTCAATTCAAAAAATTATCGATTTTAAATTATGGTTATTTCATTAAGTTATAAAAATATATTTTTATAAATTAAATATTCTTTTCTAAATTCAGTTTGATAAGCAGGACAATTAAATAAACATTAATTATAAAATTTTAATGTTAAATAAAATTACAGCAATTATTCAATTTCATTTTATTTTTGAATGTAAGCTAGAAAATATATAGTCATCCAAATGTGACGCATAGATTTATGTTTTATTAAAAATAAATAAAAGAAATTATACATATAATTCTCTATACACATATTTTTTTAATAAACCACAAATCTATACGTCACATTTGGATGACCCTATATATTAAACAGAATAATAAACTTTTAAATATTAAAATTTTTGCTAAATTGTAAAAGATGAAATTAAGTTCAGGTCTTAAGTACTTAATTAAATATAAAAAATAACAAACTGAAAATAAACCAAAATTTTGCGATATTCCAATAATATATTTTTTAACAGAAGTATTTAGATACAAATTTTTGAAAATATTTTCTATACATTATTATTTTTTTAAATTAGAGTTGGTAATCATTTTAATAAATAAAATCATTAAAAAATATAATAATAATATTAATGACATTCACTCTTAAAATTATAAGCCTGGTGGCAAGGATTCATATTTTTTAGATAATTAAGCGTTTGATATTTTTTTTATTAATTATTTAGTTAGATACAATTTATTTCTTATTATGTGAATTCAAAAATCACCATTTTTCTTTTTGTTCTATTTTAATTTTGTATACAATTTGGATTGTTACTGTTTAGTTTTTTAATGGTTATTTGATTTTAAAAATAAACTTTATTTATTAACGGAATTTAGTTTTTTCGATTTGTTTAGTCATTCACTATTTAACATATTCAACTGAGCTTAATCCATCAGTATATCATACAATGTTTTTCCTAAAAGTATTCGAATTTTTATTAAACGGATTGTATTAGTAGAAGTGTTGTTTCTAATAAAGTATTTTTTTTTCTTTTACACAAATAAATTATCACTCTAATACTACATGTTATAAGAAAAAGTTCAAATACTAATCGTTTGCTTTGTTTATAACAAGCCAATGGATATTTTATCAGCAGTGCCATCATCTCAGTGCTTGTGTTATAAAACCTACACTAATTTTTGATAGAAATTAATTATATATGCTACTTTTTGTTTATTTTTTATCTTTATTCAATGCATTTCCAACTAGTAGTTGATCCTTTCTTTTATATTTTATTACAGATATGCAATATATATCTAAATGTGTTTACATGTCTGTGTCTGTCTGTTTTCAAAACTTACATGGAGCTAAAAAAGCAATTCAATAACATTTCAGAAATTCCAAAGAGTTCGATCGATGTCAGTGCAGCCATTCCAAAAGGAAATTACTGAACATGTTTTGAAAAGTTGTACAGTCTTTGGAAACATTGTATTACTTCAGAAGAAATATATTTTTTTAATGAACAATAATAAAAATTACAAATATGAAATCAAAAATTTGTTTCTTATTAAAAGTTTGGATATTTTTGGGAGAGAACGTGTAAAATATTGCAATGAATATAATTAACTGAGGATGGATATTTGAAACAATTTAGTAGTTATGTAATTTTTTTAAAGTTAGATATATATATATATGAAAAAATGAAACAAAAATTGTTACAGAATTGAATATGAATTATTGATACACTAATGATTAGATCGCCATGGTAGTTAATCAGTTGTGATAATCTGAATAAATAATATTAATTGAATGTAATAAGTTTTGCTCCGGTCCTGATGTATCATGGATGATCCGCGTGAATCAAATGTTTTCCGGCTTTGATTGTGTGTCGGCTGCGGCCGCAGTGGTTGGCTGTGACCACCGGGACACAAGGGGTCAGCCGCGGAGGGTCGTGACAACGGATAATCGAGCCAAAGCTCGAATGTCGACACGACAAAAATATTTTTAATTATAACGTTCCGATGGCAGTTCGGCGGACGGGTATATCACCACATATAGCTTACAGTTTTCAACGTTGAGCGTTGTATTGTTGTAGTACACCAGTAATGGGATTTTCATATAAATGTTTTCGGTCGCGCCTGCACCAGTCTCGTTTTCATGGATCTTGTTTTGTCACGGCTGGACTTTGTCAGTGTCAAAATACGGAAACTGTGTCACTGTGCGCATTTATGGAATGTGTCACGTTTGAACTATATTTTTTATTGTAATATACGGGGATGACGGTTATTAGGTTCGCCGATGTCAACATGTTTTTGTTCTTAGTAGCTCAATACAAGATAGACAATTTGTTTTAGACAAACGGGATGCAATGTTTTTTATTTTTTTCTGTTCTTCTTCTTCTAAAGATTGCTCTGCTCTCGAAATAAATTGCTTGACATATGTATATAGAATTTTGTTTAGTTATTTTTTCCATATATATATATATATATATATATATATATATATATATATATATATATATATATATATACATGAACTAAATTGTGAAATATAAAAAGATAAAATTTGATATTATTTTGAAATATTTTAAAAAATATTTTTTTATTAGAAATATGAATTGATATTAAAAAATATTTTTTCAAAATAAAAATATCTCAAACAGTAAGTAAAACTAGTTGAATTAAATTGGTTTTTTAAATAAAATACAGTTAAAATATTCAAAATATTATGTGTCAGTGATTTTATATATTTTATCAATAAAATATATTCATGTTAAAAATGTTCAAAGCTGATAAGATTTCTTAATGGTTCTATAATTATTTTAACAGCGTATTTGTTTAGATTATGGAATATACTATAGTTACCCTTAATCATTATTTGAACTTTACAAAGTAACAAATTATAGTTATATATAAACTTACTAATTCAGTTATAAATTCACTGGTTCTGGCATAAACCATTGAATTTAGAATGTATTTATAAATGAATATTAAGTATAAATTTGAAATAACGTTTATAAGTCATTACAAAGATGAATCTATTCATAAATGCGATATTTATAT
The DNA here is from genome assembly GCA_029203775.1 of Neoneuromus ignobilis. Classification (NCBI taxonomy): domain Eukaryota; kingdom Metazoa; phylum Arthropoda; class Insecta; order Megaloptera; family Corydalidae; genus Neoneuromus; species Neoneuromus ignobilis. The sequence goes on from CP092093.1 coordinate 14,997,288, forward strand.
TGTTCTTATTTATTTATTATGGTAATATTTTGATATGGGCAGTTTTAGTGAACACATATTCACGTATGAATGTGTTTATGTAGAGAAATATAATATCTTCATCAGCTAATATTATACATATATTTTTAGACACACAATAGATACATATCGCTGAAACATATAAAATTAAAGATAATACCAACAAACACACATTGAAACGACTGCCATTATCGACTGCCATATGTACTTATTTGAAAATGTTACGTTCTATAAGCACGCCATGTATGTTTGTGCTTCTAACACATACGAGAAAAATATTTTCATTTGAAAAGCAATATCGACACGCACGTTTTAACAATTTTTCAGCGACCGTGAGCCATTCTGCAAATATTTTCTCGGTTTTTCATATAGCTTCAAAATAAAAAAAGAAAACTTCATACGGTCTGTTCGGTAACACACGAACACAAACATGGCGTGCGACGTCGTCACTGTACCGCATATAGTGGAGTGTGCGGTTGCGATGGTCATCTCTTCGAAGGTCAATCATCCAAACCGCAATTTCTTATTCAAACATCGTTTGTTTTTTCACGGCCTGAGATTTTCGTTCGGAATGATGCGTGAAGGAGAGAAAAAAATCGCGTCGTAAAATTTTCGACGAAAATTCAACAGTCGTCCATCTTATGATGCAGACAACTTTATTTATGTATGTATCCCCCTCGGTTGGTTTGTTTGACAGTTCAAATATGATGGATGCGTGGACAGTCTGTCTGATTATATGACACATCACGTCACATTGCCATTTCACGCGGTCATTTACATTATTTCATATTTGGTCGTCAAATATTTTATTTTCACACCATACACACATCTATAACTTATATAGATTCATATATATATATATATATATATATATATATATATATATATATATATATATATATATATATATATATATATATATATATACATATACAATGATAAAATATTTTATAACCAAAGTGGATGTTACACAAGTGCTCGCCGTTTGTTCTCACTTGAGAAGAAATATGTACTTTTTGTTATTATAATAATATTTTTCAATATACTAGACGCTAAGTTATAATAAAAGTAATATATTGTAAAAAAATATTATAGACAAAGTTGATCACAAAAAAGGGCAGTATCTTGTATTTCAAGTTTCGATATATATATATATATATATATATATATAATGTATTAAAACCTAAAATTTCAATTTAGTTGAACACATATTTTTACTGAGAATAGTTTTTACTTGCATATGTTTGTTTTACTAATTAAAAAAGGTCTTTATAATTCAATATTAATATAGTTAATAACAATGTATGTATGTATGTATCTCCGTATATATATATATATATATATATATATATATATATATATATATATATATAGGCAAATATCTCCCTTCCGCCTTCTGGTCTTTTGAATTTCGCAGCTATGTACAAAAAAAAAAAAAGCGGAAGGGAGATACTTGCCAACCTAATATATACTTAGTTGAAACTTTTAAAAAATATTGTTATTAAAAAAGTGATTTGATCTTTAAGTATTGAAATATTTGTAATTTTTTTTGAAATAAATTACTATTCAAAAAATAATAATAAAATACATTAAGAGCAAATAATAGAAGTAAAAAGTACTATTTATGTTAATAGCAGAAATAATACTGATATAATTTGTATAAACATTTTTTTAATAAAATTTGTATTATCAATAAATAAGCAAAAAATCAAATTAAACTAAAGTGGAAAAATTATTATAAATTAATTATTGCTTTTCCTAGAATTCTATTGAAAGTATATTTTATTACTACAAAGAATTATTTGCTAATATAATTAGTGAAGCATAGGTTAAATATTCTAATATAAAAAAGTTAATTGAAAGATAATATTTTTATAATATCGTTATTCGCGATTTATTTACGGTAATTTATCTCAAGAGACTAATTTAATAGAATATAAATCACTTACAGGTATAAGTATTTTTTTAATATTGTATATTCATCTACAAATGTATGTACTACAATATTTATTCATTAAAATTTATTTAATTAACAAAATATCTTTGAATAGAAATTCATTATATTAATAATTATTTTTCATAAGTATTATACTATTTTAAATTATTTATTAATTAATTACTTCAGACTTTGCAGAATAACAGTTTAAAAAAGAAAAAAAATTCATAATATACAAATAGTAGTTTATTTATAGAAGCTAAAGTGACAGATTTTGATTTACAATAAAATAAGTAATTCAAAAAGTATATTGAAAGAAAAAAAATTATAAATAAGATATGACTCTTAAAATATAAAATAAAATAAATAGAATCTCAAATAGAGTTTATATATATAAAGATTATTTTATTAGAAACTAATATTGAAAAACATTATGTTTTTAAAATTAATATTGTTTATCCTTTGTGAAGTCATTATGATATTACATTGTTCATTTTTATTATTTATTGTTGGATCAATGTTGATATAATTCACTTAAAACCATATTTTATATTTGATATTTTCATCTAGCTTGATATTATATTATCAAACAGTTTGAATACTACATCAATTCTAGAAAGTATTATTAGAAAATAAATTGATAAAAATAGTACGAATATACTTTACAAACAATTGTCTTTATATAACGTATAATGCAGTAATATCCAGTATTTATTTGATGACTGTATAATTTATTTAAATATGTAATGGCAATACTATAAATTTTTAAATTTTCTGAATTACTTATTGAAAATTTTATTCGCAATCTTATTCTGATGACCATGATAACATCATCAGAGAACTGCTTTGTAACATTATGGAAATTTTTATGAAATCTTGAAATGTTGGAGTCAGTGATTTTTTTTAAATTAATTTTATAAAAATTAAATAGCTACTTTATATATATCATGTATATAAATAGCTTATATTTTTGTCCATTTAGAGCAGTGAAATCAAATAATTATCAATTATTTTGGTAATTATTATGATTATTACCAGATAATTATTATTGAGTGCCATTTTTCCAAACTAAAACATTTTATGAGAATAAAGATATAAATGTATAAAAAAATGGTTTGATGAATAAGATTCGATATATATGTATATATTTAGATAAAAATAATTCCATCGTAAAATTAATGTCATTAATAAACATCATTCACGGTTACAAGAATCATATTGAGAACGAATAAAGGGTGGAGCTCGCTAATAAAGTAGAAATAATATTTTTGATTCACAAATATTATTAAATAATTAAAATATAATTTGTATGTAAAGAGATTCAATAATGAAAAAAAATATTAATTTCACATTTTAAATACATGTTTTAATAAAGTTTCACTATAGACGGAAAAACATTTAAGTTACGAATGTATTTTTGAACTCATACTCAAGAAAAGATCAAAAAGAGGGTTCAAGCAAGCCATCAGTGAAACGATAACATATAAAAAATATTATATTATAGATAGCCATATATCGTGTATTTTATATGGTAAAATTCAATTTACATACATATGTATAAAATATGATAGATATTTAGTCGATATCAAATGGTTTCCGTGTCAATTTTTTTACTTCTGCAATTTTTGATATTCGTTTAAATGTAAACAAATGTTGACACTACTTTTTGTATTCAAATGAGTCAAAGTATTTTGTTTATTTATACAAATGGGAATGATGTTATATATATATATATATATATATATATATATATATATATATATATATATATACAATAAATTTTGTATAAAAATATCATATATTTTTTCCAAAGAATATTCAAATCAATTTAATATTTTTTTTCATTCTAATCTGTTAACATTTTATTACAAGAAAATAAACAATTAGGCAAAAGTAGTGCTAAAACACCACAATAAATTCTAGTTAAAACATATAAACCATTAATAATATTTAATATTAGTTTGAGATAGACTAATTCACATTTACATAAATGAACCATTCATTTTGATTTTACAAGATTTAATATAAATGCCTTCTAATCATTTATTGTATACTGTATTTTAATTTAATTTGTGATACTTTTCTTAATATAATTTTTTTTATTGATATTCTATAAACAAAAAAATACAACTTAAAATTTCATTAATTTTTAATATCTTTGTTAAATACACCAAATTTTATAACCAACAATTCTATACAAAAATTTAACTTATATGTATATATAAATGATTAAATATGTAAAATATTATTATCAAATAAATATTCACTAGCAACAGGTGAAAGATTTAAATTTAGTAAAGTAAAAATATCGCAAATAACTCAAACTTGCTAAAATGTTTGCATGTCTACTTTTTCTAGTAGTTTTATTATTATTTATATTTTTTATAAAATGCTACTATCATGATATATTAATAAAACATACTTTTACATATAAGGTAAAGCTGTCATATTTAAATAATGTTACGATTTGCTAAACAAACTTAATTGAACTCCTTTTTAAAAATATATACTTTAATCTTTTATGCATATTTTTTTAAAAAAAAAACATTAACGAATTTTATTATTAGTTTTAAAAACTTGTTTTGTTAAAATTAGTCAATGTCTAGTAAATAAGCTTTAAAAATATAACATTGAATTATTTATAATTAATTAATAATACGTTATTTTATGAAATTATTGACTTTATACGTGTATTATTATCAAGTAAATATTTTAATAAGCATTTTGTTCAAACTAAATCATTTTATATATTATACAATAATTTCACATATTAAATTTTCATGTTTTGATGTTAATATATATATATATATATATAATTATTCCTTGAATCATAAGTATAAATAAAAAATTCTAAAGTTAGAGAGGGAGTTAAAAAATTATATCACAGTAACAGCACTTTGGAGAAATTTATTTTACTATAGGAGAGATATTATTCCATTACGTATAATATATAATATATAACGAAAAATATAAAATTAAAAAATAAAATAAAAAATTTGATTTCGTGAAAAATCACTGTTAATTACAACCACAAATTTTCTTATATCTCTATCGTATCTATCTACTGGTTATTCTTATGGCTTTTAATTTTTTCAATCAATAATTGTTTTTATTTTCTTACTACTTTATTTGTATATTTCATTTTAGACTTTTCATTCTTATAATGTTGGTAACTTTTGTTTCTTTTTGAGTACTCTCGTTTGATATATATATATATATATATATATATATATATATATATATATATATATATATATATTCAGAACATCAAAAAATATGAATAAGTTAAGAAGAAGATAAATAATTGGGATAAGAATATTAGAAATTTTACTAGAAATTTAAAAGAAAATCAAACTAGATTTTTAAAGACTGAAAAATTTTTGATTGACAGAGATTGATTTTTGATTGATTTATAGCAATTTGATAAGAAAATAAATATTTCAAATTTGATGTTCTTTACATTTAATATTTCGATTAAAAATTTAAAAAAATATATAAAATATTTTATCAGTATGTTTTGTTTGATTGGAAATAAACATTTTTTGAATTTTTCGTCGAAGAAAAAGATTTAAAAATAATATCTATATATTTGTTAAATAAACTTTAATAATTAGAATGTAAATTAAAAAAATGATATAAAGTTTAAAAAAAATTAATATTTTGTTTCATTAATATAACTGATTTTGTGAAAATATTGCCTTATGTATTTCTCTCAAAGAATAATCTTATTTTAAAATAAAACATTTTCCTATAGAAATATAAAAATAACAGATATTTTCGGTTTGAATTTAATTTCTGTAAATAGAAAAATTCTTAATTATCCCTAAATAACACACAATGTTTCATCTATATAATGAATCTAGCCAATAATAGGCTAGGTTTATGGTAAATCTTATAAAATCTCCGTTTATCAAATATTATAAACGGAAGCTGTGAAAATTGTCTTACTACATTGAAAATTGTTCTACCACTTTGAAATCGCGAGACACCAATCTATTTATGATGCACTAATCTATTTACGATAGACGCTCCATTACTGCTGGATCCTGCGGAACTGCAGCATTAGTGTGCATTAACTGTTGAGAGTTCATTTAGACGTGCATGTAGAAGCAAACTTTTAAGAAAAAAAGACACATTCAAATTGTTTATCTATAATCGATTCAATTTTTTAGCATGAGTCTGATTTTTATACAAATTCAATTTTCTGAAGATATTTGATTAGAAAATTGATAAAAATTATTGAATTACTGATCAAGTATTTTTATTAGCATGTCACTTATTTTCTACAATAGAAATTTTGTTTAAAGAAAGAGAATTTCGAATAAAAAAATGTTTTTTTAAAAAAGGAAATATTCTTTACAACTAAGAACATCATTTGCATTTACATATATAAAAAAGCATGTATGTATGTACTTCTTAAAATGAAATATAAAGTTTTTCAATAAGTGCTTCAAAAGTTCAAATAGAAATAAAATAAAAAATATTTAATTAATTAGTTATTTATTTTCTTTATTTTTAAGCATATTCTATGCCATTAATGATGGATTACAATTTCACTCATATTATCACCACAATTTTACTTAACATAGTGCAATTTTTAGTCATTCTTTCACATAATTGTGGTCCAATTTCATGAATTACACGCTCAATGTTTATTTTTAATATTTCTGTTGTTTGTGGTTTATCAGTATAAACCAATGATTTCGCATAACCCCGCAGAAAATAATCCAATTGAGTTAGATTACATGATCTTGGTGGCCAAATGATTGATCCATTTCGTGAATTAATGAACTCATTAAATTTGTGTTCCAATAAATCTATAAAAGTTTTTATAAGTTCTGAGCATTATTGAAATGTTAAACGTTTCATGATAATTTCCCAAATTATATTGAGTTTAAATATTAAAATGAGCTTAAAAAAATTCAAACATATGTACCACCAGCTGTCAAAATTCTAATATTCTAATTGTAAAACCCTATAGTATCAAAAAAAATATATTTATAATAAAAATAACTTATAAAATCGTTCGAGTATTTTTAATTCGATATTTTTGTATATCTGTATATATATTATACAAATACATGGAAAAATAATTTATGAATTCATTGCAATATTTCATAACATGTCAGTTAAATAAAATTAGTTTTCTTTGTTTGAATTAAAACATTCATCATATAAAATGTGAATCAAGACAATATATAATACATTCAATTCACATATATATTTCTATATACGAAAATATTAATATATGTTAACAAGTTAATATATTTTTCAAACATGTAGCTTGAAATGTGAAAACATCATGGCAATAAATCCAATTATCACAGTCAGTATCACGTCAATTCCATATACAAGCCATAAAAATGCAAAAATTAATGAGTACTTTTACAATAATGAGCGCAGATTCATTGACATGCAAACAGCATTTATCATGAAAACATATGATATAATCAGATCATTCGTATAAAGCCAAAACTGCTACATGGATAACAGTGCTATTCATGATCGCTTCGTTTAATGTAAATACACTTAAAAATACAATGCAATTTATGATAATTACAAACAACAGCGTATTTGTTTCTTTTTATATTGAACAAATAATTCACAATTAAATTTTATAATCGTTCGAAAGTCTAGTCGTCCTAATTGGGAATACATAAATTGGGAAAGTGATGAAAAATTGTAACATAGTTGTTATTCACGAATGATTTGAAAATGAAATATTTTTTTATATAAGATCATCCAAATGTGACGCCAGGATTTGTGTTTTATTAAAAAGAAACATGTATATAGGGTGGTGTATAGGGAAACATGTGTATCGTTTCTTTTTAATAGACCACAAATCTAGGCGTCACATTTGGATGACGATATATTTATATATATTAAAATTTTAAAATGCTTTCTTTCTTTTATATTGTAAATTCATTTAAACATAAATAAATTATTATTAGTATACTTTCTAGTTGAATAATTTTAAGGTGAGTGAATGAATAATTATCAAAATCTTACAATAAAGAGTTAAATATAACGGATATAAAATTATAGGAATAAAAAAAAATAATATCAACTTTAACAATAATTAAATGTTAGATATGCTATTTGAAATTTTACAAACATTTGTTGAAACATTTTATTTTAGTTTTTTTACAAACAGTATACACAAACAAAAATAACGTTTAGAATGCAAGATTATAATTAACTTTACGCTTTGAGATTTTCATTAAAATGAGAATATTTACTAACATTCTCTTGCTACTTTTTTTTAAATTTAGTTTTATTTTGATTTTTATTGAAAAAATTCTTCGTTGAAATTTCTCATAAGATACAGGTGTTTCAAAAAGGATGCAATTTTATTATTAATAACATGTATTTGAACTGCTTTGCGTTATAAAAGACAAGAACTGCACAGAAGAAAATGGAATTATACACATTTTTTATTTGTCAACCAATGATGAAAATGATTTACTCTAACTTGGAAGCAAGTTGGTAACCTTTTTATGGGACTTACAACCATTTAACATATGGTTGTAATCTATTATTCATCAGCTTTTAACTCTATAAGTATATGAGGATTGTTTTAAAACACTATACATTTTAAATGCCCCAAAAGAAAAAAACTTGAGGAGTAAGATCTGAGGATTTTTGGGGTTACAAGTTTTTTTAAAATCAAGTGATGATAGAAAAATTTCTATAATTTGATCATCGTTTTATTAGAAGTATAGCAGGTCATATTATTTCAATAATTTATCTCTAACAGTACAGTAAAATGTTGGATTGTGCCACGATAAATTTTATTATCCAAAGACAGGATATTTCAGTTGAATCTCGTCTTACATATGTTTATAAGATTTATACTTGAGATCAGTTTCAACAATAAACACAATTTATTCTGGTAAAATTACATAGCTGTCAACACAAAGGAATGAATACTTGAACGAGACTAAAGCATGCCAAGGTCATTTCAATTATCTACTTTGAGTAACTTAACCCGTTCGCTACCAGGACCTGAGGAGAAAAGATGCTACTACAGCCGAGACGTTTTATTATTTAAATATGATACCAAATTGTCATTAATTTTTGTGCGATGTATTGATAACGTTCTAAATAAGTGAAATTAGCAATTTAACAAACCAAAGCACATATGTGACACTGGGCTATAGAGAGTAAATTCCTTTTGCAGCCCATGCGTCACATATATGTGACACATTTAATTTACAGTAAATGAATTAATTCAAACGTAAACTTTTAAATATTATATCTCAATGTATGAATAAGTGGACTTATTCCTCTATCCAAAACAAACGGCTCAATTTGTTATAAATGAAAGTAATATAAGTCCATTTGTAGTTTAAAAATCGGTTATTTTTTTTAACAATTTTATTAATTATTTTTACATAATAAAATTTAACAAGTTTATAGTTTTAAAAATATAACCTAAATTTATTAACGTTTGCCAATATTTTTTAATTCATTCAAACACAAATCTTCAAATATCCCAATGTATGAAAAATGGAGTGATTCCGGTTTCAAATACATAGCATACATATTCATGACGCCCAGATCTTGTAAAAAAATGTAATTATCGGCAGACCAATACCATTCTGTATCTATTTTATTGTTTTTAACATAATCCATCTGTTTGCGGCACAATTTGGTACAAACAATTACCATAAACTGATAATGAACATCCGTCACATATTTGTGACGCCGGGATCAGGTAAGAAAATCGGGTCGTCACATATACGTGACGCTGGTAGCGAACGAGTTAAATACAATAGTGCCAATTACTTATAACTTGATATAAAATTTACCTGTTAGTAAATACCAATCTGTTATTCAAATATTCTGTACAATTTTCTTTGAACATAATCTATTGACCAATTGAAATATGCAGTCTTGTTTATAAAACTTGCAAATATGTTATACATGATTTTCATTACGTTATTAGCATTAAAAAAATAAAAAAGATCAGTCAAATATTTATTTATATACAAATAAAAAATAGCAATAGAATGAAAAAATTAGTAGTTTTTTTATAAAATAAATTAAAGAATATTTAAATTTTAACAACAATTGTATGAAGTATCATATTTTAATATATACATTTGATTTCTAAATAAATAAAATATTTATATATAATTTTTGTAAACATTTTCATTATTTAATAATTGTATTTTATATGTTGTCCATTATATTAATCGATAAAAAAGAGGAATTGAAATAAATAAAAAAATGATGAGAAATATAAGACTTGCTATAAATTAAAAGCTGAATAAAAAAATGATCAAAATCGCTCGTAATTTATAGCTCTACATATATAGCTTTATATGACTGAAACTGGCCACATAATCATATGCAGCACATTTTTATTAACTCAATATTTCTTTTCACTTGACATAGAAGAATATATAACTTTCACATAAGAAAAATACGCACATTAGTTATATTTTATTTTCTATTTATTTCATTAAAACTTCTGTACTTTATTTCAGTACAAAAATATAAAAAAGAATATAATTAAATAACACTTCCTTAGTTTAAATATATTTTTTTATAATTTCTTATAGATTATAAAAAGAATAATAATTTACAAACTAACTGGAATAAAATTATAAAAAAAAAAACAATTTATTGATACAAATACCATTAATGGTTATAAACTATTATGGATATGCAAAAGATCCCATCATTGATGTTTAGATTACATCAAAATTTATGTTAATAGTTATTTTTTTTTATTCCTTTATCAATTTTAAATAAATTTGAATAAAAATAGATGCTTAAGAAACCATTGTTTTATTATAACTCATTTTTTTTACAGAAAATAGAAGGGATTAATGCACATATTGGAATTGAAAAGTTTTGGGAGAGAAATTTATTCAGTAGTGGATCGAGAGAGATTTTTCCTACTGTTTATATGTATATGTATATATATATATATATATAAATAATCAGCTACATTATCAGCCTCATATTACCCACTATTGGATAAATATATTTCGTAAAACTTTCCACTGCCAACAATCTAATGCCTTCTATTTTCATTTTACACAGATAAATTTTTTGAAGAATTTCTATACCTCATTTATTTTTATCTATAAATATTTTTTTGTCTATTTTTGGATTTTAAATCAATGATTTCTACTATTCATCAGTGATATTTCATTCTTGCTATATAAATAATTTATTTCAAATCAAAAATATTGACTTTTTCTATAACCTCTATAATTTTGGTTTTCGTTTTATTGTATTTCAAATACTGTCTATACATTTTATTCCTAAAATTCACATTCTCATGCTTTTTTGCGTTGTCTACATTTTTTAAATTATTCCTGTATTTAAAATCACGCTTTATTTCATTGAAAAATAGTTAGAATTCATTGATTAAACACTTCTTTCAAACATTAAAGAATATTTACTTTTAAGATATAAAAAGTTCCTACAAATTAATACAATCCTATTTTTATTTTTCGATCACATTGTATATAAATACGTCTTTTATATTAACATACAATCCTAAATATATATTACATAATTTTTAACTTCTTTATTTTATTTTTTTTCGATTTTTCTCTGATGTCCAAATTATTTTTATATTGCAGTTATTTATAGTAAAAGCATTTTTTACGTCCTTTGTTTAATTCATATATATATATATATATATATATATATATATATATATATATATATATATAAGAATTTTAATACATGTTTAAAATTATTGCATTTTTCAGAATATTTATTAATTCTATATTATTTAATTAAAATTTTAGTTAACAATATTTTTAAATTCTTTCAGTAGTAATATTAAGGGAGAAATCGTAACAAATAAAAAAATATTTTTAGTCCAACTGTGGTTGTTCTGTGATAAAAACATGTTAGAGAATTTTGTTTTATTGTACTTGAAGTTTATTATGGTATGTTTGTGCAGTCGAGCACCAGTCTCCAATAGCTTATATCATATAACAAACCGAATGCATTTTCTTCTTTATTTTTGTGATTTTATTTCTGCTCGAACGATCATTTTATATATCAGTAGTAAGAATATTGCGGAATATTAGAAAGGGGCTTGATAAATCTTGGATAAAATAAATACGATAAATTCAGTAATGAAAGATTATTTGTATTAACGATTTCCACAAGATATTGAATCATTATATTTAAATAGAATTGAAAAAATAATTCAATAATTTTTGTTGCTGAATGAATTAATGTGAAATATTTTTCAAATATAACATTTTATTTCTTATTTGATGTATTAGTGACAAATTGATCTAACTTAAAATTAAAAGATTCAACTTTGTTCTCTTTAAAAGTATTTTACATTTTTTATAAAATTCAAATAATAAAATAATAACTATATGTAATATGACTTTTTTGACAAAAACACTATTTTAATAAAAGATACAAATAAATTACTATTTTATTTATAATATTAAATATATAATAGTGGCTATGAATAAGATTTGAATTTTATTTTGTGAACATTATATTTAATTGACTGAACTTTAAATCTAAAATTAGCTAAAAGAGAATATATCTAGAATCATTACTTGCATTTGGTTTAAATAACATAAAAATATATCAAAGCAATTAGTAATAAATCAACAAAAAATATTTTTTCTATTTTCAAAGGAAAATATAGTTAATAATCAATAAATATACATTTTCATTTCATCGTATATCACAATAAAATTTTAGTAGATACTTTTTCGAGATATGAATTTTATTAATACTTTTGACTTATAGCATTTGTATGCATGTTTGTATATATATAAGGTAGCTCAAATGAGACTGACGGGTTTAGACATATATCTACTTACTTATTGTCATTTAATATTCTTCATTCTTATTTAGATCACTATATATATATATATATATATATATATGTATATATACAAAAATCAATATAAATTCGGAAAATTTTCTTCTGAAAAAATTCTGTACTTTCTAGTAAACCTATAAAATTCTTTATAATAATTTATTTGTCATGAACTCAGACACGTACTATTGTTTACTAACGTTACATACTCGTACATTAAGTTTACCAAGTGTTGTTTGATACTTAGTAGAAAACTGTTTCTAATATATTATGTTACATCGTTGTAAAGTTCCGATTAATATTCAAGTAAATTCAAAATTTGTTTTATTCAATAGTTGATATTAGTTGTTGCTAATTGAAATTTATATGAGGATAAAATAGAATTAATTACATTAATATTCTATATTATTTACTGATTTTAAATAGAATTTAATTGCAATTCTTCTGCGAAAGAAAGAACGAAAATTCAAGCTTCTATCAATTTTAAGTTATTCATTTGTCTAATTGGAAAAATGGATCATAATCAATCACATGAAATTTGTTATAAGCTAGATTTTTAAAATACAAAATGCAAGATATGAAAGAAATAAAAAATTACAAAGGTAAAAACAGCGAATTGTTTATGAATTAATGAATAATAAACTGTGTTAGGTAAATTTTGTTGAAATAAGATAATACACTGTTTGGCTAACGTTTTCACTAAATATTGTTAAAAAATGAAAAAAAGTATTTAAAAATTGCCAAAAATTCATTACTGATTAAAATATATAACATTGTTCGATTAATTTTTACTAAGAGTAGCACGAGTTAAAAATCAAAGTGATCCAAAATGATTTTCAATGATTAAAAAAATAATCTCAGTAGATTGGTTGATTTTTAAGTATTATGATTTAATAACTCACTAAAAAAGAGGTTAGAATGTGGAAGAGTTGTGACATGGATATGTTTTTCAGGCGTTATAAAAACAAAAAATGGATTCATTTTCCCAAAAACGAACATAATTAAATATATAGAAATAATGTTTTAAATAATTATGGCGTTAATTATATATTTTAGTAGGTTAAAGCTGCTGTTCATTATGGAAAAAGTGAAAGGTAGTTTCAGAAAAAATATTGAGTTTCTCAACTAATCAAACGATGATTTTATTTAAATCATGATTAAATATTCGGATTTATTAGTTTACATTAAATTACTAAATATTTTATTAGATAAGAGTAGTGTTTATTAAAAAAAATAAAGTTGTTGAAAAAACTTTAGAAAAATTGAAGAAAAACGAAATATTTTAAATTATCAGGCGTCAAGTTGGATGAACAAAATATTTAATAACACGAAAGTATTAATTTATTGATTATTTTTTATGAATGTTTATTCTGAATTCCAATAAAAATTGATAGAATTTTTTGTTAATGTTTCATTTTTAATTTTAGATAACATTTGTAACGTTTTCTTTATTTGAAATAATTATTTCAATAAAATGTATTATACGAATACTTTATTATTTTCAATGTCGTTTAATGAAAATTATCACTGAATTTATACACACACACACACACACACACACACACACACATATATATATATATATATAATTAAATTGAAGTGCCAAAAAAGAACAATACCTGTATATTCATTTACGTGAGATTTTAATTAACGGAAGAAAATCAGTCAAGATTAGCGATCTCAAGTTGATAATTGACAAACAACTGAACATGAACGATATAATAAAATTGACGACAATTACTTATCATTGACAAAAGGAAATAAAAACACTATAGCGGAAGATTTTAATAGATATATATTAAAACGCGACGAGCACTTCGAATACTTAATTAAATGAATCAATTGAATTGAAGAGAATGTTACGCATTGATACATGGACAGAGATTAATTAAAATTCACGGTGATAGCACATAAATAAACAGATGACATTCGTTCAGTGATGATGATAATGATGATGACGATGATGAAGATTATGTTAGTGGAGATAGGGAAAATGAGGCGAGCGACAAGAACAAGCTGTTCGGAAGTCGTTTCCAATTAAATTCAACGTTCATATTCAGTGCGCACGCACACTCGCAAACACGCACGTACACAAAAATATGTTATATATCAATAGGGTAAAGTTACGTGAAAATATTTTTTTTCAATTTCCAGTATGTGCTCTGAATTTGTTTTCAACAAGGATGAAATACACACAGTCACTATTTCTGTTTATTTATTTTAAACGACATGGACATTAAACATGTTATTGATTGCATTTTTTGAATTTTGGGGCGAAAATCAAAAGCTATTATTACCTAAACACAAATTAAAATTCAAAACATAATGCATTTGATTATACATATATGTTATATTTTTGTTTTATTTAAACATTACAAAAATCAATGATTACACAAATTTTGGCAAAAACATCACAGATAAATGAATAAACTGTATTCGGACAGTATACCTTACTAAAAATATTTACTTTCAAAAGTAATTGATTAGCTAATATAAATTTTATTTTACATTTATTTATGTATTTCATATTATTAAATAGCAGTTACATATTTTAATTTCTTCATATTTAAAATATCAATTTTCATTATTTAAATCATTTTTAATTAGAAACTATTATTGAAATAAACAATTATTAATATTACATTGACTTCATATTTATTTAAAAATTGTAATCATAGATGATTGAGATGCCTTTAAAGCTATATTAAATAGCTTGCTTGAAATAGAATGTCTGATAATAAAAATACCAAAAATTAAGATCTTGAAACTTTAAGACCAGTTCAAGTTTTCGTACATACAAAGGGACTTCGTTGAACGAATGGAAAACTGTTAATGCAAGTGACACAGAATACGGTTGAAAATGGCTTTAATGACTGACGTGCTGCGGGTATCCACTAATATCGTTTACCGTGAACTAACGTCGGTTGAAAATGGCTTTAATGACTGACGTGCTGCGGGTATCCACTAATATCGTTTACCGTGAACTAACGTCGACGTGTACTGAATTTCACTAACTTTTGCGCAAATGTTTAGATCAAACTGGTGCAAAATGCAACCATAATTAGATACTAGTTTGATAGATTCTATTAAAATTATACGTGCAAGTTTGAGAAAATAAATAAATAAAGCATCAATTTTAAGCAAACACTTTATAGAATAAGAAATATATTAAACATATGTATACACCCGTCCCTCAATTTACGCGGGACTTTTTTTACGCGATACTGATTTACGCGACACTTTTTATACGCGGTCAGATAGATTTCATTTTATTAATTTTTCATGGAATTTATTATATATCAGAGTGACGCAAATTCTTACTTGAACGTATAAAAGCACGATATAAATATATAAAAGGTTGATTGTTTTGAATTACGAGTACAGTAGCAATAGTGACACCGAATAAAATTTATCTACTTTTGTTTTCTAAAACGTCATTATTTTTTTGTTAAGCTATGTGAAATAAATATGTATTTCTACAATTTTACTAGCTTTTATTTCCAATATTTTTTCTATTGTACTGACAGACTCAATTTACGCGATTTTCATTCGCGTAAAACAAATCCACGTGGAACGGATACTCCGCGTAAATTGAGGGACGGGTATATATATATATATTTATATTTTATTTTAGAATATCTCAACATAAGAATTTTTATTAAATTGGTGTAAAAATTGAACGAGATTGCATTAGATATTGATTTTTGTTACGTTTAAATAAAAGTAATACTTAACAATAATACTGTTTCATTTATATATTTATAAAGAAATCTCTAACAAATATTTCTTCAAAGAAATGAAATATTTGTTAAAATTCTTTTATTACAAATTTTTTTTACAAATGAAATAAATAATTTGTAATAATCCAAAAAATATTATTATATATTTTTCAGATATTAAGCGAACACTAAGATATTTTTATTAGATATTACACACACACACACACACACACACATATATATATATATATACATATGTGTGTGTATGTGTTTGTGTGTAAGCAAATGTTCATTTTTGATTTTTCTTCTGAATTTATGAAAAAAGTAATTCCTATCATATTACTGTTGTAAAATTATATTCTATTTCGTTTAAGTATTAAATATAGTTGCATTATTATTAATTTTAAAATAATTTCTTTCAAATACTATTTAAAATTGTTTAAAAATGAGTACATGATTTTTGAAGTTTTCCATTTATATATTTGATTTTTTAACTCCTGTTTTAACTTCTTCGAAATATATAAGGTATTTTTAAGCGTGATAGATCATTAAATTGAATCCCTATCGAAATTTCTATCTAACCTAAAAAAATGTATACAAAAAAGTATGCTAAAGATGTTTTTTTTAGGTTGTATAGAACTTTTGATAGGGATTCAATTTAAAGTTTTATCACACTTAAAAATATCCTATATAATTATAATAAAACTGGTCTTGGATAGATTTACTATATTAGAAAAAATAAGTATTATATTTCAAATAAAACAGCAAATGTACTCAATAAAACTGAGATTGTATTTCTTCAAATATTAAATAGATTTCAAGATAGCTATATTGTATATATGTATATATGTATGTATGTATGTATATATATATATATATATATAAAGAGAGAGAGAGAGAGAGAGAAAGAGAGAGAGAGAGATAATTTATGTGTATATATATATATATATATATATATATATATATATTTAAAGTCAAAAGACCAGAAGGCGGAAGGGAGATATTTGCCAACCTAATATATATATATATAAATTTAGGAAATATTATAGTTGTTAAAGAAAACTTATACTTGACTGATGAAACCTTTGCTTGAATACTACAGGAGTGATTAAATCCTGGATTTAATAATAAAAATGCAAATAGAAAGAATTCAAATAATGGCTTTATTGTTCGTATGAAATAGTTAATTTAAAATAAATAATCTTAGTGAAATTATTGAGCAGATCGGTTGGAAAAATTTGAAAAATAGACAGAAACTAACAATTTTAGTTTACATGTTTAAATTGTTAAATATTTTATGGTGGATCCGGTTTAGAAGAATTTTAATCAAAGAATAGCTTCTCCTATTCTTTTGCGCACTGAAGAAAAGTGGGAAATGATAAAAAAAGTTGGAGAAAGTTACAAATGAAATTTGAACACCTTTTGAAATTCTAAAGTTTTTTTCACAAAAGTACTTGAACTTGGAATGGTTTTCATTCTAGTATTTCCAAAACACCGCCTTCCTTAAGACCTGTAAAATCATATTAGAAGAGATAACATGATTTAATGTCAAAATTTGTTTCTTATCACCGAACTTGGTGTCGTATACAGTTTATTTATATTTTATTATAATTATTTATATATATATATATATATATATATATATATAGAGAGAGAGAGAGAGAGAGAGAGAGAATAATTTTTTGATTTTAACAATTCCTTATTTATAAGTTTTTGCATTTGTAAATAAAAATGTGTTAAATTATTTGAGTGTATATTTGAAACTAGAAAAATTAAATATATCAAAATGTATATTGGCAAGTAAACAAATGTTTAAATAAAATTTATAACAATTTCTTTGTTGAATATATCCCTAATCGATGTTATAAAAGTTTGAAAATAATGTATATTATTCTCTAATTATTAATTTAAATAACACGGTGTAATTATTGAAAAATGGAGTTCAAACATTTTCTAAATTTTAATATAATTTTGGAATTTTCTAAAGAAATGATTGAATTTAAAATCTAAGCTGTAAATATATTTATATTTTATTTATAACCACTATTAAAACATTCGCATATTATACGTTTTATGTTTCTTCAATAGTTTTCTGTATGAATTATATGGAATATTATTTAAATATTCATTATTCCGACGAGAAGATAATATAATGTAGGTGATTTTCCTTAACATACATGCATTTAAAACAAACGTACTCATCGTACAGAGATTAGATAACGACGTTTGACAACAGAGAGGGGTAGAGATCATTCACAGCCGGTACGCACAAACACGTCAGAGTTAATTACGAAATCTGAATATGTAATGCCAACAACTGACGATAATTTTCTTTGTGTGTCGACGCCGGCGTCACGACGCCAACCAACGATTACAATAGTGTGTGAGAAGTGTGGTGTAGTTGTAGTAGTATATATGCACACATCGGCTTATGTGTACATCAGCGATGGGTGTTAGTTTATATGACTCGATTAGGAACAACGCGTATCGACCAATAATAAACATTGTACGTGTTCTTGTCGAGTGTTTCATGTGGCGTCTTGTACGAAAAGGAATTTGAAATGGATGATTAAGTAAACGATGTTGAATATTCTCTTTACGATGATCGATAGCGACCATAGAAATTTTCATTATATACTTCATTTAATAAATTATTTTAGAAATACTTTCTACATAAACTTCTATTATCATGTTCTAGCTATTTCGTATAAAATTAAAAAACAAAATGATTATTTCTTTATAAATCCCTTCATTTTATTTAATCAATTTTATTAAATGCAATTAAGCCAGTATTCATATGAAATCTTAATACAGCTGAGTTTCAAGCTTATATTATCTTTAAATAACAGATAGATAAAATATTTATCGAATTAAAATTAATTAAACACTAAAATCTAATACATTAAAAATGAACTAAAAGGATTTTCTAAAAGAACTGATTTAATACTCTCTATAAAACAAGTAAAATTTTTAAAGATCAAAATACTTTTTCCATAATATAACGATTTTTTTATTAATTCAATCTGTATATATAATTTGTCATAATTTATTTCATTTTTTACATTTTTTAACCAATTGACTGCATGAAATTTAAAAATAAATTATTTGATGTGCACAGCTAAGCACAGCAGTAGCTGTTATTGTTTACGAGGAAGTTTTTCAAGCTTTATGAAGTCGTTTCAACAATATATGAAATTACTGAAACACTTAATATCTTATCATAGCAAATAAAGTAATGTTTATTTCAATAATTGAATTATTTATCAAAATATTAAAATGGAGCGAGCATTGGCATATTTTTCATTGTATATGTTTGATACTTGTTTGTTTATTCTGTAATAAAATCGACCACCTTTCTGGAAAAAGAAGTTGGAAAATATCTAAAATTGAAAACTCCTAATCAATATTATGTAATTCCAGAATATTTTAAATTCAAATTATAAATAATGCTTCTAAACTTTTTTTTGTCGATATAATATTTCTTAAATTGTCTATTTAATAGTTTGGAATATTTCATCAGAAATTGATAGAATTCCTTTACTCTATTAGTTTCTAAATTTAATAATTTACGTTTTTATGTACGCTTGAAATTATCTTTATGATAACAAAAATCGTTTCCAGGTTATAATATTGTCATTATTTTTTTCATATAAAATATTTAAAAAAATCTCTACAGTATGCTAGTTTGTTTTGTGAGTTATAAAATTTTTATTAAAATTCAAATTAAAAGAAACAAAAAATATTACTTGAAAAATTTAAATATTATATTTTTCGACAGATATATTTTTGTGTAAAATTTATTTTATGTAATTATAGTTATATATCTATATATATAAAGGCATATGTAATATAATTAATAAATTCGTATTTATCTTTTCTTTCTAGTTTGTTAAAAATAATATACATACTTAGAATTATATAATTGTTTCATTAAGATAATTTTTAAATCTCTATCAGCCAAATCCACTTAAGACGATGATTTTTATAAAAAAATAACAATAAGTTAATCAATTGAACATGTAATTAAATTATCAATTGCTATCAATTAAACATATAATGAGAATGATAATTTTTGAAAATAAATCACGTATAAATATTTAAAACATAAACTTAGACAACGATCCAATGATCTTGAATTTGTTCAGCGTTTTGCACTACTGAAAATAATATTTTAAAAAATACAATTATAAAATATGTGCACTTACACTACGATATAGAGGAAGAAGTAAAAAATTTAAATACATTACTTTAACATAGAAATAAGAAATAAAAAATGTAAAGCATGAAAATATTTAATTCATTTCAAACAAACCTCACAAAATGTTAAAATTTCAAATACTTTTAACTACAAAAAATATACAATGGCAATATATCAATTTAGTTGTTTCAAAGAAATACGAATTTAATACACAAACCATGTTATAAAAAACGATAAATAACATTTCTTCACTTAAAATCGATAGAATTCTTAGATACAGACAAATAAACACATACACATATATGAGAATTGCACATAAAATACGTAATAAAATAAAAAAGAAAGAATTGACCATAGTTTGGAAATGCTTTGAATAGAGATTAGAAAATGTACAAAAAATGTTGTAGTGTATATAAGTAGTTTTAACTTAAAATTAGTCTAGATTTTTAACACTCTGATATTAAAAATGTACATTATCTTACTATTGCTGAATAATAAGTAACTATTGAACACTTTTTAATATCTTGTGATATTGTAGGTGATAAATTATTTGTATAAAAATGAATTTTCCACAGTTTTAAAACAAATAATAAAAACATAATAATCTAAAATAAAAGTTAATAGTTTATATATTAGAAATGATCTTATATTTTTAAATGATATTTCACATCAGACAAATTTACTGTCGAAATTAAATTTCAATATTTTCTTTAATAGTTATTTTATGAAATATTTTTTAATGAAAATATTTTTAAAATTTAATATATTTTTAATAATCTTAAAACACTTGGTTATTTATAATACAATATTTAGGTAAACAAAATTAATGACGATTTCATTTAAATCCATAAATTGAAATAAAAACATCTCACACATTTCTTTATAAAAAAGCTAATTTGTTTATGCTCTTATTTATATTTGTATAATAAATGCAAGAGTTATCACAATTTAATTACTATTCGTTAGCATCCTAATAATTATTTTCATTCAGTAACGTGTAGCATCCTTTTAAATTATTATAAAATGTTCTTTGTGTGGGATTATATAAGGGTGAATATAATATTCCAGCGAACGTGCCAGTAGTGTTCCGAGCAGCTTGTGTCGCCAGAAGGAAGGCGCTAACATCAACCGCTCCTTAGTGGCATTGGGAAACGTCATATCTGCCTTAGGTAAGTTGGTAAGGTCATATACACTGTTTTGCTGGTTTGTTAGAGATTAGATTTGTACAACCCAACGAACACCGTTGCATTACTATTATTTGTATAGTAGGAAATTGTAAGAGACATTCTTATATATACAATGTTTTGTTTATGTAATGTGCTACTTTATAAAATAAGATCTTTTTTAATAAAAAGGTATGCCCTCTTTCGTTTATATATATATATATATATATATATATATCGATAAGACTAGCTCAACAGTGTGCTTCTATAAACTTTTATGATGATGATGATATATATATATATATATATATATATATATATATATATATATATATATATATATACATACATACATAAATACACAAGTAATAAAAATTCTAACTTTCTTTTTATGTATTTTTTAGTAAATTTTCTATAAAGAATAATACACAATTTAAATATTTTACTAGACATTTTCCTGACTCAAATCTATATTAATTCTAATTCCCTCACTACCTTTAGTAACATTATTTGATGTGATTGTTTAATTTATCAATAATATAAAATATAATTCTAAATTGAATTATTGATAATATGTATGTATGCATAATTTTATACACACACACACACACACACACACACATATATATATATATATATATATATATATATATATATATATATATATAAATATTTGTGTCTTAATGTAGAAAAAAAATAAATATCAATTTTTAAAAAAAATAAAGATTGTACTTAATAATAATATGTTGAGATATAAAAAATAGCTGCAAATGAAGACATAATTCAAAAGATTAAAAATGTTTTATAAAATATTATAATTGTATACTATATATGGATATAGCAGAATGTAACTATAAATCAAAATATATTTTATTAATATATTTATTATTTAATAATATTTTTATTGCATTATATTTATTTTTATTTGTTACCATTTTTTGTACTCTAATTAAAAAAATGATTTTTTGGTAGATGACATTATAAATAATTATTAAAATGATTGAAGAAGATCATTTTGATTAGTTTAAATATTACTTTGACTAGGCTTGAAACAAACATATTAGTAATTATATTGGATTTATAAAACAAATCATTCATTGATTAATAAAAATAATGAGTAATCAAATCGAGTAATTATTTTTTACAAATAATTGTTTATAAATTTATTATTTTCACTTATTTACATTAAAATTAAATAATGTTAAGGAAGTAAAAAATTATATATATATATATATATATATATATATATACATACGTATACATACTCAAAAAAATACAGTACAATACTGAATATAATTATATATGAATTCTTAATCATAACGTGAACATTGTCAAAAGCTTTCTAATTTCAATGTGCGTATGATTATTATTTTGTAAGAATCAAACATTAAAATTTTATTCACGAATACTGAAATTTCCTACGTTGCCGCCCGCGGTGTTACGAAAATAGATACATGAAGTATACAGTCACAGGGAAATATCGTTACGAGATAACGCTCAAGTTCAACAACTGTAGAGTTTACAAGAATCATTTAGCGGTTTCATTTGCAAGCTATATATTTCGAAGAAATAATTTGAATACAGTAGGGAGTCTACAAATATACAATATATTGTTTGAGTTTTTGTATTATATTATCGAATGATCATTTAAAGTGTAAATAATAACATTTTTCGTTAAACGTTTCAGATACAAGAAAAATAATTAGTATTGAGTTTTTATTAATTTCAATAATATATTGATAAATTTTGTTTATATTTTATCTTACACCCCTCCCTATACATATTATTTTTTAATAAAACACAAATTTAGGCGTCACATTTGGATGACCCAATATATCAATTATAAAAAACTTTTTTCTCGTATTTTTCTTTCACATAAATTTCCTCTTTGTAGAAACTATTTGACTTAGGATGATTTCAAACATTCCATCTATCTCTTAGGTAGTCTTCCAGGTTATCTTAAGCTTATTGGTTTATATTTTTTGCTTTGTTTAGAATTTATTTATTTGGCTTTATCAAAATGAGCTTTCCATTTTTTATTCTTCAATTTAATAAATATGACTATATCTTGTATTCTATAATATATTATTTATGTATTTCCTCATTTGATCTATATCATAATGTATGGCTTATTACAGATCTCAGAATTATCATTTCAATTATACATACTTGTTGTTTCGTTTAATGGTTTCTGTTCTTGTTTCAGTTGCATAAATAATGAAAGGTCTAAAAACAATATTGTATATTTTGATTATATATTCAGTACTCATATATTTGTTTTTCTGAACATATCGTATAAGTATCCCAATATTCCTGTTTCAATAAATGTTTATTTTTGTACTTCTTTAATAAGGTTACTTTTGTTAGATTCTATCACCAGGAAAATAGAGTTCACGACTTTCTTAATAACATAATTTTCTATTTATAATTTGTGTCGTATAATACCTCTGGTTGTTGTCATACATTTAGATTTCTTTTTTAACATGTCTATAATCCATTATTTTATAATTATAACAATTTATTGAAATATATGTTGGAAATGTTTTTCATTTTCATTTATTGAAATGATGTCAAAATTTTAAAATTATATTAATATTTGCTTGTCATATTCTAAATTCTTGTTTCATTTTGATTGCATCGATGATTTAATCCACAATTAAGTTAAATAACCTTTGACTGAGGGAAATTACTTGTATGATCCTTTCATTTGGAGAAATTGCTTCTGTATAATCATCTTTTACTATTATCTTTCTTGATACATTATCATAAATGTTTCTGGTTAGGTTCATATATATATCGATAGTACTTTCATTCTCTTTATCATATCATTTAATCTTTTAGTTACTTAATTTTATTCAGTTAAATGTTTTGTATAAACTTATAAAACAGATAAACGATGGTTTAGAATACTTGATTGCTTTTTTTACATATCTTATATAGTATGAAAATTGATATCGATATTAATACAATTAAGACTTAATTACTTAAATGTTAAGACATGTTTATTATTAAAATTAGAAAAAATAATTACGAGGATAATAACAATAAAAGTAAGCTAATGAGTACGTACAGGTATTTGTTTAAAAGTACGCAAAACTAAATATTAATAAACTTAAGTTATTAGTATATATTAATATATATATATATATATATATATATATATATATATATATATATATATTAAATTAAATAATTTAATATATTAAAGTATATATTTTATAACAAAATATGTGTAATTAAAATGTCACTGAACTTTTATATCGTATTGTTTTCGATAAAAAAGGAAAATGTCAAGATCGATAGAATTTCTAAGACAAAGCTCTATGACAAGCAATTTCCTGCTTGTCATTTGGAATATTGTATATCGTAAGGTCACACTATGCACTGACATTAAGCATATAAATAATGAATACTTCCATATACCGCAGTAAATTATATAACAATACTCTCTTCCTAGTCATTTTAATTTTGCTATAAGAGTATGTAAAAACACACATTACTTAGTATTCATATATATATATATAAATATATATATATATATATATATATAATATATATATATATAAATATATATATATATATATATATATAATATTAAGGAAGTCAAAATGATCCTCAATTTAAAAATGTCATTATATGTACTTAAACCATGACATTTTTCTTTCTATTTGTTATATTTATTACACATACTATAGTGAGAAACGTACATTAATATTATCTTAAGATGAAAAAGATACTGAAAAACATATTTCATTATTTATTTCCTTCAATATTCATGTGATAAATTTGAAAATAAGTTCAAAATAATAAATAACTATAAGTGGACAATGAATATAAAATAATATATGTAATACAGAAATAACATAAAGAATTATTTTGAAGAGGCAAATCTCTAACTAATACCAACTAATAATAAGATACATAGATATGAATATAAAAATATATTTTGCAAAATGTTCTTATGTAGTATACTATTATGTGAAATCGAGCAAAAGCAAAATAGAAAACAACTAGAAGAATTATAAATATAGATATAGAGGAATATCAAGAAAATCAGCTTTACTGAAAATATGTTCAATTCAATTATTTTATAATGTAGAAAAAATATCAGATATAGTAAACGTACATGGAATTTAAAATAAAACTAACACTACAATTTTAATATACACACACTCACTATATGTGTATATATATATATATATATATATATATATATATGTATATATATATAGTTTATAACAATATGTCAGCTAAAAGAAATAGAAAAAAATACTGACATACAAAATGTAATAAAAAATCATTTTCATGGGTGTCATTATTTAATTTCAATTTAAAACCTTATACTTAATATTTTAATTTCTGAATTTATAAAATTTATTTTAAAGTAAATAACATATTACATTTAAACTAAGTAAGATTTTATCATTTCAAAGTGAATGTATAAATTATGCATACTAAAAGAAAATACGTTAGTACTTTAATATATTTTGAATATTAGATCACAGATATTATTTACAAAGGTTAGAACAAAACTGTCAAGATTGAAATACCTAAAAAAATTCTCCTTAATATAAACGTGTATGTATATATATATATATATATATATATATATATATATATATATATGCATTAAGAATTAAATAATTTAATACTCCTGATTTCCAATGCAAAATTACTTTAAATTTACTTAAAATTAATAACAATAATTGGAATATCTTATATTTATATAGTGCTTTTATTATTATTAATTAATAAATGAGAATTAACAACTTTATGAATATACTGTTTGTTTTATTGAAGTTCGAACAGTGTATAAACATTATCTTATATTTCATTAAATTATTTTCTTAAAACAGTACTATTAAAATTATGTTTAAAATATAATTTGACTAATAAACTTTGGTATTAACTAATTTGGTTTTACATTTATATATAATCTCATTATAATTGGATAAGAATATAACTACTTACCATATTATATCAACAACTCCATTAAATCGATGTCTTATAGAAAATATCTCTTGTAGATGTGCATCTGCAATCCAAAATAAAAGATTTTTAAATTTGTATTAAAATATAATTGGAATATAACAATATAATTTAAAAATAAAGAAAAATGTGTTATTATAAAAATTGATTAACTAAATTTATTCTTTTTTCTAAATTATGATTATGTATTAACTAAGGAATTAATAAAATTTGACTCAAATGAGACTAAAAAATTTAGACGTACATTTACCTGCTTATTATAATTTATTATTCTTGACTATTTTTTAGTTTTATTTGAGCCATTTAATAACAATTAAGGATAATAAATATTTTATAGGGTCATCCAAATGCGAAGCCTAGATTTGTGTTTTATTAAAAAAAAACAAAATAAAATATACACATTTTTTCCTGTACACATGTTTCTTTTTAATAAAACACAAATCTAAGCGTTACATTTGGATGACTTTATATATTAAATTGAAACATTTTTAATGCTATTTTTTAACTCAATTTAATAATCACAAATATCATAGAATATATTATGTCCATAGTTATTTATTTCTGTTGTAATATTTAATTAACTAATACTTTATTGTAATAATTGATAAAAGAATGCTTAATGATTTACATAATTATAATAATATTTTTTAAATTTAATTATTTAATTAGAAAAGTATATTTCTTGGATATTAACACAATGTTTACGGGTGTTTTTTGCCAATCGCGATTTTTTCAAATATGCTAGCAAAATTATAAAAATAAAATTAAAAATAGAAGATGCATAATTTTTACTTCGCCAAATACTCGTGTTTACACGTTCTTCACACCACACCACTAATTTGTAAAAACCTTGTTTTATCGGCTCCCGTGCTCTAGTGATAATATGCAAAAGACGTGTTTAGACGTTTCCCGCATACGATGTGTTAAACTATTTAAATTAAACTATTAAAATTTCGAATTATATATGACTCGAATTCAAATATATGATTTAAATTTAAATTTCGAATTATAATTTAAAAAAAAATATATAAAGAGATATGAAAGAAAGTAATTTTATTTTCTTTCAAAACATTTTTCATTGCAGTTTTAAAATAAAATCTATAAATAAGTATCATTATAAAAATATATTTATTTATATTTATGTACCAATATACATTTATTTGTATATATGAACGTAAAATTAAAACCTAAAAAGTTTTAGAACAAAATTCAGAAATAGATATTAATAAGAAATTTATTTGTAGCACG
Organism: Neoneuromus ignobilis; assembly: GCA_029203775.1. NCBI lineage: Eukaryota > Metazoa > Arthropoda > Insecta > Megaloptera > Corydalidae > Neoneuromus > Neoneuromus ignobilis. The sequence goes on from CP092093.1 coordinate 15,025,381, forward strand.
TTAAATATACTTGGAATAATTATCTTCTAAATAAATTTCCGTTCGAGTTACAACATTCCACTTTTTAACAGCGAAAATTCACTAATGGAACATATCTAGAAAATATATCTACGTAAAAAGCATTCACCTCACACATTACAAGAATTACAATATAATCCCTTTCCACCGATTTACTATACTGTACACATACTTCTGTAGTAAACGAACGAACGGCCACGAAACCGTGGAGAAACACGGGGACGGAGGAACGGAGTTCATATCCGGAACACCCCACGTGACTAATAAAGCGTGGCAGCACGCTACGATTCGTACTTGAGATAATATTAATCAGAGAAATATTTTTTTCTATCTTAATGTACTTCCAATGTTCGTTCTTGAATTATGATTGCGCCATTATTATAATAATCGCGTTGTGTGGTCTCGTTAACGGACATAACGAGAAATGACAATAATGCGATTGATGTTTTCAATATAAACGAACATTTGTGGTTTGGCAAGTAAATAATATTATTTCTTCTGTTAAATATACGATAATGAAATAAATAATAATTCCTTGAATGTATAATTATTATTTTTTTATTTCTATTAGACAAAAAGTGAGATTATAAAAAATGTATAGTCGAATTTTTTTATATCGTAACGTAAAGTTTATTTTAACATAAATATTGTAAGAAAATAAGAAAAGTATAAATATGTTTCTAAATAGTTTATCATTCAACAATCCATTACAGTTTCTCTATTTTCACATAATTACCAACTACCAAGATACATTAAACCAACAAAGCAAGTAATACTTCAACGGCACAAAGTGAATACTGTCAACAGAGTCTTGAATTAGTTCCTACATAAATTATTAGTTTTAATTTATGCAGTAACGAGTTTTTTTAAAAGGTTTCTTTTCTATAATTTCATATGAAGCTATTTTAATAAACGGCTTCATAGGAAAATATATTCAAGTATTTAATTAAAGTTAATGTCATATTTTTTTATAAAATGAAAATAAATAATTGCTTTTAATTAACATTTTCGCAAAATTAAAATGTTATTTCTCTCTCTCTTTATATATATATCTCTCTCTCATCTCATATATATATATATATATATATATATATATATATATATATTATATAATCTACATCCTCAAACAATCAACAATTAATATGACTCTCGTCGACATCCTTTTAATTTAAATAATATATTGTTTGTTTCTCATATTTTTCAATAATTTTTGAATTATACCTGTTACTCATGTACTTAGATTCTATTCTGATATTTTTAGTTCTAAGTAATTTTACATTTTAGTTACTTTTTTCTTACAATACGTTATATCAATTTTTATTTTTATTATTATATATATATATATTATATATATATATATATATTTATATATATATATATATATATATATATATATATATATATACAATTGATAAATCTACAAAATTAATATTTAAAATCTTTAATACAAAAAAATATTATATTTGATTTACGTTTTTTATAAATTAATGTAAGTATTGTAAAGTAATATACTTATTAATTTTTATACAAAAATTTAGTAAATTTTATAAAATAAAATAACAAACTTAATGAAAATTTCTTTTAAAAAACTGAATTTAATTCATATTTTACAAATATTTATTTTTTACTTGAGGACTTCTGAACTTACGTTGAAAGAAAATATATTTAATTACAAATTATTGTAGATCATTAGATAGTAATTAATTAATAATTTATGTGAAATTGACATAATATTTATTTTTCACTTGAGGACTTCTGAACTTATGTTGAAAGAAAATATATTTAATTAAAAACTATTGGAGATCATAAGATAGTAATTAATTAAGAATTTATGTGAAATTGACACAAATAGTAACAGTCTAGTAAATATATACTGAAAATAAAAATATGTTTCAACTTTACAAAAAATATTTTTTTGTCAAATTTTAAAAAAAAAACATTTTTATAGAAAAATATTAGAAGTAATAGCACGTCTATACAGTATAAATAGATTGCATTTAATTTCATTTTTTTAAAAACTATCACCTTTATACATTTTTTTTATTTTTTTATTGAAACAGATAGAACTAGAAAATTATTATAGAAAAAGATATTTTAGTAGATTGAATATTTTATATGTATCTTAGAAATAATGTTTTCCTCAAATTTTCCGGTTAAAGTTTATATGTGTAATCGTTTCTACTCATGAATAATGGAATAATCAACTATTGTTGAAATTCTTCTTGACGCCCATTAAATGATAAAGACGCGCTAATACTTCAAACTGTTTTATTTCGTCTAGACTAATCCATCATAGTTCTTTCAACATTTTACTAAGACAATCGAGCATAAAATGCCAATGCAAGTCGAAGCGAGTAGTATTTCTTTATAAATGCTCGATATCACACATTTTATTGATATTATTTTGATTCTAGATACTTTACTGGTATAGTACAAGTTTGACTATAATCTTATTAACTTAGTTTATACTATCTCATTATTTAAATTTAATGAATTAAACAATACAAAATTTCTTATGATAATAAAAAAACATCATGTTATGTGATATTATTAAATTAACATATATGATTAATATAAGGGTCGCTTGATAAGTATGGTAAATTTACTTATTGTTTAATTTAATTAAATTTGTCAATTTATTTTTTCTTACTTTTTTACCATACTTATCAAACGACCCTCGTAAATCCATAAGTTCTATATTTTATACTAATTATTTTCTTATAATTATGATATTAACTGAGTACAGGAAACAATGGAAGAGTATTGAGTAAATATTAAGAGAACTAATAAAATTCGATGAGAATTTTGCCTAGTAATGGGCTGATATAGGCTTTTATGTTGATAATATTGATGATATATATATATATATATATATATATCTCAGCTCACTGCTGGGTGAAAACCTTAGTAAATGTTATCATTCACATATTCATTAGTACTTGGTTATACTCATCACGTTGATAAGGATTTTTTATTTAACACATTTGCGGACAAATGGATGCTACAGAATTCATTTTCATTGTGATGCAGAAGACATGAATGCCATAGAATTCAAATTTTAAAGCCAATTATTCATTCAATTTTATATAATCTTAATTTTTTAATTATAATTTTAATTTTTTAATTAACTGTATATAACTATTAAAATGTAATATTCTGACTATTCTTACAAAATGCGTCTAATCGAATTTCGGATATCACAATTAATTTAAAAAAATCGCCTGTCTATTTTTGCAGCTCACTGAAATTTTTATTGTCCGTGAACGTGATAAGGATTTTCTTTTGGCAGGTTAGCTTTTATAAGAGAAAAATTCCTGCTTACCCTATATTTCTGACTAAGGGATCAAACGAACTACTCCAATATTCACCGTCAATCGACGGTGATATTATATATATATATATATATATATATATATATATATATATATATATATATATATATATATATATTTAAACAATTTTATGTTTGTAATAAAAACTATTTTACTTTCAATGTCTTAATTTCAACTCACGTATTTTTTGAAAATAAGTTATTTATTTTATGCAAATTATTAAGTACCTTAACGCTATATTATAAAATATGCAATTATATGAATTTTGCATAATACAAAATGTGTTGAGTTTACGTTTTGACTTGCGATTAAAAATATAACAATATAATATATAATATCAAACTTTTTTCCATATTCGCACAAAGTTCGTGATTATCAAAAAAATACTATATAAAACCCTTATATTCAGTATAATGAGGCGTTATCTTTATTGTTAATAATTTTAGAAAAAAATCTTTTCAGAATTTGTAAAATAACTGACGTGTTTTTAATTTATTATTACCTGCAAGCAGTATCAAAACGGTACAAACGAGTATTTTATTCCTCGTCATACGATAATTAAATAACTAATCGTTTATTGTCGATTAGAGTAGTAAAAATTTCGCAATATAATTTTATTTTATTTTATTGCATGTGGTTTGTTGTTAGTTAAAGTTTTATATAGTTGAATTTTTATCTAGCCATGAAATACAAACAATCAGTAGTACCCAGGAAAAATTGTTTGTTGAACATAAATGGACGTGTTGAATTTAATCAATATCAAGTAACGAAAAATGTGACAGGTAACAAACTTGTTAAAGAAAAAAATGTCATTTTAAATATGTATGAAAAAGTAAAGTGTGCTTGAAATAAAAGATGTAAAATATCTGATATTTAATTTTAAATAAATTACATTTAACATACAATGACTTTTTTAACTAACATAAAATTAATAGGTTATAAAAGATTTTAATATACTTTTTTAATTTACCAATTTTATATAATATACACTTTAAATGTTTCTTCTTAGATTAATATATTTAATTTTGTATCTTTTTAAAAAATTCAAGCATAAATTAATCAAGTATTGAATTAATATTTAATTTATTTTAGTATAAAAATCATTAATATTAATTAATTTTTTGAATTAATTGATAATTTATGAAAATTTGAAATTTAAATTTCAACAACTGATTTTGTGAAATATTAAATAAATTATGAGTGTTTTAAGTTTATAAATATTCAATCAATTAAAGTATTTTTGATTAAATTTTTTCATAGCCAGAGGTAATGTTTAATTTCATTTGTGTCAAATCTGTCATTAAATCCAAATATATTACTGTAAAAAACACATTAAATAATTCAAGATATTTTTTTCTAAATTTCTGATGATTGTTAATGTTTACTTATTTGATTTTAATAAGAAATACTTTGAAATCAAAATTATCATTTTTTTTATTTTACAAATAATATACTTAAATCGATAGAATTTTACAAGAAAAGATTTTAAATGAATAGATTATTATCTTTGTTTATATTTTTGTCTTGAAAATTTATTTTTAGATTTTTTATAGACAAAAAATAATTATTTTTAACTTTGAAAAGATTATGTACTTACTAAGATATATGCCTTTATAAAAATTAAAAATGATTTAACAATCAAACAGGAAATTATTTTAATTTCATTCATTGAGTTACTTGTATAACGATTTTAGTTTCGTAATTAAATTATAAATTTTAATATATTAAATTAAACTTATATTTGTAGATGATTTTTTACTTCTTACTTATATTTAATACTTTGATGAATTTTATTTATTAATAAAATATTAAAAAATAAATCATATCGATAGGAATGATATAAATAAATATATAAGCAACAAAATAATTTCAACATTTATAACAAACAACACTTATAAATAAAAATGGCATTAAATGTACTAAAAAATAATAAAATTACAAATAATAAAACTTTTTGTGATTCAGTCACGTCTTTTCTGATTTAATAAGTTAATAATGTAGAAACATTATATTAAGAAACAAAATTGGAAAACTAAGTTTGATAATTGAGAATAAAATCTTATTAAGTTTATAAAAAACATATATACATATAAATTTGAGATAATATTTCGTCGTATACAATTATTATATTACATTTTAATAACTACTATATAATTAAATAATTTGTTTCTGAGAATTGTATGAACTCTTTTATCATGACAAACTTATTTCAAATCTCGGAGGTAGAATTTGTAGACGAATAACTTTTCGTCAAGTTTTAGTTTTTAATTAGTGAAAGTATACTTTTGTTTGCATGGTTGTTATATTCTGTTTTATTATAAATGCCTTGTTACCATCAAGACAATTTATAACTGTCAACAAATTTCATAATAATAATTTCGTAATACACAACTTACTTTAAATATATATATATATATATATATATATATATATTGTATATATATATATATATATATATATTCCAGAATTGAATCAATTTATTTAAAAAAAATATATTTTCTTCGTTGATAAAATTATGTTTTGCAAATAAAAGTTTATTAAATAAATTGATTTAAAAATTAGTCATGTTAAATAGAATATAAAGAAAAAAATTTTTTTATCAATTTTATTGTAATAAATATTTTTGAAGACGTATAAGGTTTGAAATATATACGAATAGAGTGATCTTCATATTCGTGTCTGTAAAAATATCACAACTTCAAATCGTTTATTTTCAAACATTTTTACACATTGTTTGTTTAAATTGTTGCAATTTGTAATAAAATCTTATTATATATATAATTAATTATTAAATACAATACATAAAGATATTTGATAATGACAAATGTTAAATATGATTATAATTAAGTAAAACATTATTGATGTGTTTTAAATTTAGTGTTTTAAACGAAGAATAATACAAAAATATTAGACAATATAAATAATTTATATATTAAGATAAATGTTATATATGGAAAAAATTAAAAAGATAAATAACGAAATTACACAAGTTTTAATTATATTATAAAGGATTTAAAATTTAACAATAAAATAAGTAAAAGTTGTAGCAAATTCGAAATAAAGTACATGGGTATAAAAAGTTACTACTGAAAATTGAGATATGTAACAAGTTATTGTGGAATAATGACATTTATTCAACAATTTTAATTTAAAACAAAAATTTGTAAGCCGTTTTCATTTAAAAATATTTATAACAAATATTTTATTATAATATTTAAATATAAGAGTTATAGTACCAATTTCATCAATCATCTTTATCAATCAGTCTAATGTTGAGCGAAAGACTCAATTAGTATTACCAATTTACTGATAATTTGGTTATACTCATTACGTTAATCAAACGGATTTGTATGGATTTTTATTCAGGGTTAACTCCTTTAAAAACGTAGCTTACTCTAAAACTAAAGAGCCCCATCTGTACTTTAACTTAATTTCATTACACACACACACACACACACACACACACACACACATATATATATATATATATATTTGTGTGTGTGTTGTATGCAAGAGAGAGAGTGAATCTTTTATTAAACAGTGGATAAAAAAGGGTGATGATATATTTATTTAGGCTGATTTTTTAAGCGTGATAAAACTAAATTGAATCCTTACCAGAAGTTCTACCTAACCTAAAAACACCTATATATATATATATATATATATATATATATATATATATATATATATACACACACACACACACACACACACACACATTCGTACACATACACAAATATAGAGTGTTTTTTAGGTTGGATAGAATTTTCAGATTTAATTTCAAGTTTTATCACGCCTAAAAACAGCCTATATATATATATATATATATATATATATATATATATATATATATATATATATATTATATATATATATATACATAGGGTGTCGCAAATGAGATTAAAGGATTTAAACATATATTTACTTGCTTATTGTAATTTAATATTCTCTATTATCTTTCAATATAATTTGTACCACTCTATATATAAAAATGATAAGTTAAAAAATATTTTTATTGCTCCTCTAATGTAAAGATTATTCTATTTTCATTTATTTTATGCATATAATTATAATTTTGATATAAAATATTTTTTTAGTATTCAATATTTTCTTTTTTATTATTATAATTTTATTCTTACTCAACTGAATAATGAAATAAGTATTTTTTTGAAAAATATATGCTATGAAAATAATTCTGTTTTGAACTCCATTACTAATATTTTAACAAATCTTTTTAATTTACATATATATATATATATATATATATATATATATATATATATATATATATATATATATTGTATATAAATATTTTTCTTAAAATATTTTTTACACTAAAAATAATTACGAAATTCGATCTTATTAGCGGAAAACAGCATACTGAACATCGATGAAACCGAGAATGGAAAATGTATCGACGTGGAAAAGGGAGGAGTCCGAAATGCATGGAAAAGTACACAACGATACGTGGCATACCGTGACTCAGTATTAACGTGGCTGTTGAAGGACACGCTCGGAGGCAATTCGAAGACGATCATGATAGCAAGTAAGTGTTTGTGGGTGGTTTTACCATTAAAAGTTTTCGTTGGCCGAATTGTGTACTAAGGAAATAATATATTTAGTAAATTGCTTTATTTTCCGTGCAGACGTACCGTATTTTTTAATGGATATTTATGTACTGTACAATAGAGGAGGGATGATTACTTAATCGTAAAGAATGGATTTTCGTGTCGAACGATCATCGGATGATTTGAATTACAAATATATTTTTATATGATCAATATGTTTTGATATAAAGAGATTGATGACCTTAAAATACCTTTAAGAAAATAAAAATCAATTTTAATTATTATTTTTGTTGGATTAAATTCACATTTTATTAAATAAACCATTGGTTATGTTATATATTTATATTTTTTTAATAAAACTGTTTTTGACTTGCTAACTGCTTATTGGTTTATAAAAATTATTTGATGAAAAATATTTTATTTAGTTATTAGTCAATGTCTAAATTTCAATTAAAACGAATATAAAAATAAAGAGACTAAATAATAGAGTCTAAAACATCTTAGGAATAAACTGAGAATCTTATTATATAAGTTTTCACAATTTTGATCCAAATAATTACTTTAGACTAACATTAAAAAATAGATCATAAAATTATATTTTTAGGAAAAAATAAGAAATATTTCTTCTACGTAAACAAAATATTTTTATATCATGTATTATAAAAAATTATTAAGAAAAATAAACAACTAAAAAAATTAAGAAACTTGATATTGAAGTAAAGAATTAATAATATCATTTAATTTAAAATAAATTGAATACACACACACACACACACATACACATATATATATATATAATCAGACTTTTTATCGACTAACGGACGAAATCCTTTTCTAAAATTTTGGACTTTCAACGATTCAATGCTTTTCTTTCTACTCCAATGTTTCTGAACCATCTATCCATGAATTTTTTAGAATTATTTTGTATTTCTGATAATTAATAAATATTTTTTTATTCAATGGTAGTCATTTACTTATGTAACTATAAACAACAATTTTTTATTATTAGCTCTTTACTCTTGTTATAATGTGTTTAACTTTGGATTACTTTGGAATCCGTTCGTTTTTCTTTGTATGTCTCTAACTGTCATTCTTAACATACATTTCTTTATATTATATAGAACACAAACGTTAATTTATTCTCTTATTTAAGACATATATTTTACTTCCATATGTAAGAAAAGCTAGAATATATCGATCAAAACCTTTTTCTCCAAACAGAAACATTTTAACTTTAAAATATAAGAGTTTCTTCTAAATGATGTTATTTCATCATATGCTCTTGTTTAATTCATCTATAAATTCTATTTATGTTTTATTAAGTAATGTTGAATAAAAGTAGATTTAATTTTTTATATTTATACTAATTTTAATTCGATTTTTTCTAATCTACAGATTCATTGTACATTATTTTTGTTTTATTATGGCTAAACGTAGGGCCAATTTTTTATTTACTTTGTTTAATTCTTATATTCTTTTTTCAAGTCCATAAAAGTTTAATAATAATGTTGAAAAATCTTAGATGACTTAAATATTTCTCTATTTACTTCAAGTTCTTCAAGTATTTAGTTTAGTGTCTTAAATACTTCATAACTTTTGCAATATGGCATCGTTCTCTTTCATTCTTTTCATAATTTTAAACTCTCATAGTTCTTCGTATACTTGTATGAAAGATGTAACTTTTCTATAAGGAATTTCTAAACAGTAAATATGTTTTTCAATTCTTTGATTTTTCAATACATTCAATATCGATGATCTATTGACTAATTCGAAATATTTTTCATAATTGTAGTAGTTGGTATTAATTATATCGACTGATGATTTTTTAATGTAATACATGGTGCTAAATTATATAAATTTAGGTGTGTGTGTTTATGTATATGAAAATATTAAAAACGAATATACGATTTAGGAAAACATAATTCTTTAATAACAAAGCAACACCCAATACATAATTATCGTAGTAAAAATTTCACCTCAGTCGATTTAAATATTAATTTCATATTTACCACTTCCTGAATAGAACATATTCAAGAATTTAATATTCTCTTATGTGAACATTTTAAGTGTATCATATTTCACCATTTCATGTTGAGTAATATTTATGCGTGTGTTGAAAACATAAAAATGTAAATTGGTACGAATATCGCAAACAACACTGTATAAACAATATTTAATATTGCAATTATTGTGGCATATAAATAATTTTATTGTAAGAAAAAATGGTAGACGCATATATATATATATATATATATATATAGTTACTTTTTATACATACTAGAGACAATATAAAAATTATAGTTTAAACGAAGGCTATAAAAAATAACAACGAAATGTATAAGGAATTGTGTTTCTTATTAAATGAAATAATGTCAAACGTGCAACACGTAAGTCTATAACAAAAAAAAAAAAAATTCTGAATATATTATATCCGTTAGTCGTAAGACGAAGAAAATATGAAGCGTATATATTTTTTATACAGGGGTTAAGAAAATAATTGTATAGTTAACATAGAGATTTATTTATCACTATATAAATATATAATTGAGAGATATAGTTTTTAATGCTTTTAGTGAAAGCAAAAATTATGTAGTGAGAATATTATTATACAGTATACATAAATTTTCCAAAAATATTATACAAGAATCATTTTATTTCCATAGTTCTTTATATAATTTTATTCATATTAATATTTATTATCACATCGTTTATTAGAATAATAATTTTTGCAGTATTCTACGTGTTTTTAATCGCTTTTTATCACATGAAAATTTGAGTTACGATTTGTATTCATTATATATATATATATATATATATATATATATATATATATATATAAGTGTGTGTGTGTTATATATATATGTATATGTAAATATGAATTCGTCCATATGCAAACAGAACCAGAAATAGTCTGAAAAGAAAATGAATTCGTTTCGACAATTGTTTGAAGAAAAGAAACTTATAACATTGATTGTGAACAAATAAGTCATTCAAGAGAAAGTTTTTTTTTCGAATTGAAAAGGTTGCTTAATCGAGCGAAATTGAAACCGACGAACTCTAAATGAACACTCGATTAAATTAATTGACTAACATTTTTTTCAAATTTATTCATTCTAGTAAACAATTATTGTTAAACTGTAATTTATAGTTACGGGTATCATCGTGGTCGTTGAAATGATTTCTTTTTAGTTGAAGTATAATTATATCAATTGATCGTTAATTTTTTTATTTCGTAAAATAATGTCTGCAACGAGTAGACAGAAATATAAAAAAATCATTCTTTTTAACATACACACATAACTAACTTTGTGTGTATGTGTATATATATATATATATATATAAATATATATATATATATATATATATATAAAGAGAAAGAAAGAGAGAGAAAACGTATTTTAAATTTATATTTATACTCGTATATATTTAAAATCTTGCACATATTTATAAATACGAATAAAAATAAATATTGTTCATTTTAATATATTTTTCTTGTACTTAGTTACATATTGTTATGTTTAATAAAACAATAGTAATTTGCTACTTAGTTAAAAAAAAATTTTAAATATTTTTTATAAAAAAATTGAAGTTAATTGTGATTAGATACAAACATTTTTTCTTTATCAATAATTTAAAATAATTGCTAATAGTTATAATAATACATTAGGTCGTATAATACAAAATGTCGGATTTTTATATTATTTCAGATATAATAATCAAACAATTTTATATTACAAGACCTAATTTATAAGAAATATAAGTGTTTGTATTAAAATAAATATTTTACATGAAAACTTTTAATCGTGTGGAAAAAAATGAAAATTCAAAGTTTTATTGATCCTAAGTTATCATTAAAAATTTATCTACTACAAACATTGCAGAAAAATTAACTAATCACAAAATATTATACATAGTTTGTAAAAATTGGACGATTAATACAGAGAAAAGGCAATGTCTGATAAAAATAATAACAATAATAAACTAATTTAAATTAAAAAGCTGTGAATAGTCAAGTTTTCTAAGAAAATTGTTACAAAATTTGATTTCTAAATGCTAATTCAACACATATATATTAGATATTGCACGAAGAAAACATAGTTCTCAAAAAATTGAAAAGCAAAATTAACTAAATATTATAACGTCACTTAATTACGTTTTGCTAACAATTGCAAACATTAGAAATCAAAGTATTTTAAATTATTTTTGATGCATAACATACTACTTTATTATACTTTTTTTAATATATGAGGGTTGTTTGATAAGTATGGTAAATTTTAAAATTGATGAAAAATGTATTAAATTTTATGATTTTTTTTTACCATACTTATCAAACGACCCTCGTATATATATTTAATTAAAAATACAGATTTTATAATATTTCTTTGAAAATGCTGACAAATTTATTATAAATTTTCTGTATTTTCAATTGTATTAAATATCTTAAAGCATATTAACCCATTAGCTTCCGTGATCCCCAAATGGGGATTTGAATATTTTATTTTTTTTACACACAAATACACCAAAATATCAAAACTATCTAATACACCAAAAGTATCAAAAAAAATTTGGAAGATAATGGGTTAATGAAAAAATAATCAATAAATGAATATTGAATAAATATATAAAATGTAAAGTTTTAGAGAGTTATTTTTTTGTTTAAAAAGGTAAATTGATAAATAATTTATAACAAACAATTTAGCTAAATTAAAAAACTTTTATAACAGAACATGGTAATTTTACATTATACGATAAGTATGGTAAAAAAGTAAGAAAAATTAAATTGAAACATTTAATTAAATTAATTAATTAATTAAAATAAACCATAAATAAATTTACCATACTTATCAAACTACCCTCGTATATATATATATATATATATACGAGGGTAGTTTGATATATATATATATAAATTCATTCAAAACAGAAATACTAGTCAAGGTTTTAGTTCCTGCATTAAATACAATTTTACATAATAAAATGTGCAATTTATAGTCGAATATGATGTTACTAAAAATATTTTACATTGTTAAAACTAAAAATATAATTTCATTTGTAACTAAAAAAGTAAATCACTAAAATTGGAAATCAATTAACAAACAGAAAAGTTGCTATAAAACATAAAAAGTATAAGGAACGATGAATATAAGAAAACTGTGAAAAAGAAAACTTTACAAAATTAATAATATATAAAGTAAGTAAAAAAATCCGTAAAGAAAGTATTTATGACAGTAAGTCAATTATACGTTATGAGTATTTTAATAAAAAGAAAAAAGAGGTACTCATTCGCACACCCGTTTTATGTGATAATCCCGAAAAATTATATTGGAATCATTATTTGCAGCTGTGTCACCATCGAGCAGTTGTTATAGCGAGACAGTGAATACGTTACGTTTTGGCCAACGTGCTAAGACAATAGTGAACCAGCCGATTGTCAATGAAGAACCACATACACGTGTCATACGTGAGTTACGTGAAGAGATCGCTCGTTTACGTGAACTTATTGATAAACAAAAGGTAATGTTTATTTTTAGGTTATATATAATTTATTTTTAGTCATTTTCCTATTTTAGTTCTATTTTTGTTTATACACATACTATAACGTTAACAAATTCAATTATTCATTATTTGAATAAGAATTATATATTCGTGTTTATCTTTACTAGTTTTAATTAAATCAAAATATTTTAATCATTACGGTACTAACTTCTTTAATACAATAGCATCAATTTTTACTACTGTTTGAATATTCAGAAATTTAAATTTTATTAATTTGATGCTCATAATATTAATTATTAATAAATTTTATTGAAATTTTGATCGAATATAAAATAAATTTTAAAAAAATTGTGTATTATAATTGATATATCGGGTCTTCCAAATGTGATGCCTAGATATATTTTTATTAAAAAGAAGCAAAAGAACTATACAAATATCTCTTTTTAACACAACGCAAATCTAGGCATCACATTTGGATGACCATATATTAATGCATAAAATGTACATAAAATTAATAATAAAATAATATGTATTTATTATAAAATTAAAATACACAAATATAATAAAAAATAATAATAATATCACAAAGCCATAATAGAGAATATATTGAAAAAAATATTATTCTTATGAATAAAATTAATTTATTACTGAATTTTGTTTCAAACCGTTTATTTTTTATCGTTGTTAATAGTTTATAAAATTTTACAAAATAAATCGATCGACAATATTTGATCTTATTTTCAAAAACTTACTTATTATTACACAAATCAATTAACTCACTCTCGAGAATAAAAGATTTTATAGAAGTGTTTAATAATTATTTATTTTTCATTTTATTTGTTTAAATCCTTACACGCATTTCAATAGTCATGTAATTATTGTCAAAGTGTTATATTATAATATCTTTTTAAATTTTACGATGATAGAAAGTCCATTGAAATAAAATATATATTTTTTTAAAACTGATAAAGAGAACAATACGTAATTACTAAATATTTTTATAAAATATTTTATAGTTAGGAAGAGTGATTCTTTTGTGTTAAAGTCAATTTTCAACTGTACCAAAATGTATAATGACTGTACTAAGTAATTTTAAAACAATTTAATTAAAAAAATATACGAATTTATTCTATACAAACGATAATAGATTTAATTTATCATAACTTGCTACTAATTTTATCTTCTTAATATTTTTTATATATCAATTATTTAGTGATTAAATTTTATTTTCCTGTCTATTTTTATATTTCATTATTTTCTTACAGTTTTTTAATTAGGATTATATACAAATAAATTATTTACCTTAATACCACAAGATTTTTTAAAACTGTATAAGAAAAACTATTTGTTTGCTTATATTTGCATTAAAATATTATTATCCAGAGTTTCAAACAAACAAAAAAATTTTAGGGTTACTATAAAACAGTTAATCATTTCGAATTTATGTTTAAAATATTTGGAAAATTACAAAAATAAATAATATTATCTTAACAGAAATTTCCTAGAAATATTTGATATAAAATAGTTATTTATTTTTGTATAAAATTTACTATAATATGAATAAATCACTTATTTCAACATTATAGGATTTTAAAAATATTTAATTATCAATAATACAGAGCTTTAATGATTTCATAGATATAGAAATGTCTATCAACAAATATAAGAAATAATAAATAATTATTTAACAATTTTATTCAATCTTCAAGTGACAAAATCAGTGATTTATTGTATTTGTATCCGAGAAAAAATATCAGTTGTAAATTGTTCTCAGTGTATCATTCTGCATCAATGGTTATATCTCGTAACAAATATTTCTATAAGGAAATAAAAAAAATGATGCTCATAATATTAAAGATCCTACAACAAATGTTACTTCTGAAGAAATATTGCAGTTAGTAAACATTTTTCCATCCTGTCTTTATACTTGTTTAGTTCGTTTTGTATTGAATCGATTCTTTTATATGAATAGTATCGGATTTTATTTCTCGTAAGTCCATCACGTGCTTTTTGTAAAAATACAATATAGTTACTTTTCATTGTATGATAAGAAGATTTGTACTGTGTTATTTCAGATTTTTTATATAGTTCGATTAGATTATAATAAATTTATTTTATTATATTTACGATTAGTGATATTTCTATTATTTGAAATTAATTAGAACAAATAAAATCATTTATTGTATTTATTTTGTTAATAAATCGAAAATAATTATGTATTGCCGAATAACAAGTCTCTTAAAATTGTCAGATTTTCATTTATAGAATTTTCGTTTTCCCTAATAATTTTACCGATGTACGTTGAATATATAACTTTTAATTAATTTGATTATATAAATTATTTTATATTTTGAACATTTTGTGTTTTCATAGATATATTAGAAAAAAATATAAATATCAAGAACGATAAAAATAAAATCAACATTTTTTTAGAAATATATAAAAGGTCAGAAATAAATTACTCTTGGTTTAGGTATTGTGCCAAATTTACCTTAACACAAATAAATCATTTAATTTCCTTAGTAACACAAAATTTTATAAAAACTAGTCAGTAGACAATTATTATTCACATTATTCACTGATGTGCATTTAGACTGCCATTTTATATCATCAGGGCATTTTTTTTAAAGTCCTAATATCATTTTTATAAATATATATGTGACTCAATAAGACTAAAAGATTTGAACATACATTTACTATTCTGTACTATTCTTCAGTCTCACTTAGGCCACCCTCTCTCTCTCTCTCTCTCTCTCTCTCTCTCTATATATATATATATATATATATATATATATATATATATAAATATATATATATACATATATAAACAAATAAAATTAACGTCATATAAGTAGTTATAAAAATTGATATAAAAAATTGAACATTACATTTTTACTGTAATAATTAGTCAGTTTTTTGAAAAAACAAATTTACTTTTTTAAATTTCATAAAGAATGAACTTTATAAAATATTAATATATAAGAAAAAACGATAACAGAAGATAACAATAAAGACTTTCAATAAAACATAATGATATATTAATTTTGTCCAAAAAATTAATTATTATTTAATAAATAATTAAATGCAAATAAATAAATTTTAAAAATTTATAAATTGTATTAGTAAATTATCTATTATTTGTAGCTGTAATATTATGATTATTTATTAATTAACTAAAGTATAAATATTTAATTTTTAAAATTATTCGTAAATATTATAAAACTATATATAATTGTAAGTATTTTTGAAAATTTATTTTAATTTCACTCATTACCGAGTTACGTTTACATTAAATTATAAAAAAAAAATATTTTTCATAAAATTTATTTTTAATTTAAAATTAAAGACATTTAAATAACTAAATTACTGTAATAGTGTTCTCCTAAGTCATTTAAATAGTATGTATGATAATTTAAGTAACATTTTATTTTTTTAATTTGGAAAAAAAGAAATTTATTAATAATTTATATGTTCATTTTTAAAAGCATTTATAATCATTTAAAACAAATAGTTTGTTTTATCAAAGAGAATAATATGAATATATCAGATTAAATGTTTATATAAATATTTTTTATTATTTATATATATATATATATATATATATATATATTTATGTGTGTATGTAGATTTTAAATTAAAGTGAGAATTTATTTTAAAAGGAAATTCTTTATTTTTCCAGATATGCAAAATGATTGAAAACGAACCATCAGTCGATTCATCGCCAAGCAATAACAAACTGACAAAAAATAATAAAAGCGAGGACGTTTTTGAAATAAATGACCCGCTACATTCATTTAGTGGAAAAACATCATCTATGCCTACTTCGAGAAGAAATTCACAAATAACGACTGACGCAAAAGTGATCGTTACAAAAGAAAAACTAATTCCCATAATAAATGTCAGCACATCTGTTTCCAAATATGTGCCCTCTCCATGCATGAGACGTGCCTCCAGTGTTTTCGAGTTGAGGCAATGTAAATCGCCCGCGTCGAAACGGTTACGCTTCGGTTCACAGGAAACGTTAGAGATTTCACCACCGGAGACACAGCAGCATCAGCAAGCCATAACGTCTATCGAAGAAATAAAGGAGGCTGAAAGAATATCTATATTGAAAACGAACAGTTGTGACGTAGTGTTAGACGAAACTTGTGATTTGATTAAAGATAATAATCGTGTCAACAGAGACGATGATGTGCAACGTGAAGAGTATACTACTGGTAATTTGAGATCGGATATAAAAAATGAGTGTGATAAAAGACATATTCGAGATATTCTTAATACTGAAAAAACGTTTATAGTAAACTACGGTAAAGAAAAACCCGCAGGCAATAAAAATAATAATGATAGTCTTACAGACGTTTCAAAAAGAAACGTGTCGAAAAAAATCGGTCTACTTTCTTTAGGAATAACAAACACGAGAAATCAAACATCTACGCAAACTGACAAAACTACTTCAGAGAACGTTTTCGTACAAACAAAACTGTCAGAAATTGAATCAATTTCAACGCAAACAGACACACTATTTTCAAACGTAATACCGACACAGACATATGAAACATCAAAAGGAGAATTACCTATAAAGAAAGAAGACATATCGTGTTCAACGTCGTTACTCTCGTATAACGACGATGAAAATAAAATGGGTGACAAAGAAATACAAACGAGCGACAATGAAACAACAACAGGTACTTCTATTCGTTTGACACAATCGTCTATAAAAGACGCAATCAGAAAGCACAATTTACACCGTAGATCGGAAATCGTTGCATCCGTCACTGAACGTTTATATGCACAAGCTACAGCTACTATGGCGAAGAAGAAGAGCTACGCTCTCGATAACCAACTTTCAAACAAAGATGTTATGGATTCAGCCTCGATCACGAATAGATCGAGTAGTAGCAGTCTCGCGTCGGAGATTAGTATCTGTTCGAATGCGCGGAATAGGTTACAGGAACTAAGCCTTCGAGCGTTGTCGGCGAGTCGTCGTTCAAAGAGACCAGCAACAGTTGGTGTTGAAACACAAACTGATCCAATTTCAACCGTGCGGGTAAAAGATGCTGCGATAGACGTACAATACGATATCAAAGCGGCTACAATTCTCGTAAAAGATGTCTCGACAGAATCAATGCCAACTCCAGCACTTTGCGATGCATCTACAGAACCAAATACAACGACGACGACAACGACATCGACGACGATGACTCTATCATCGCACGTTACAGATATTCAAAATCATCGCGTCGACAAAAATTCGTTGGTCGTCACTAGAAGTTGTAGTTCAATGACAGACGAAGAATCAGAGATAACGAAAGCGAACGCGATTCAGAGAACATACAACAATCAGAGTTCGAATCGATTACTCTCAGACATGAGCGCAGCGCGAAATAAACCGATATCTTTCACGAAATACATCACTCATACCACGCAAACATCACAACCGGAAACTATAGAATTCTCCATACCTCATTTCGATCCTGTCGCGTATTCGACGTCCGTCAATATCAATTTCAATTGTAACTTATCTGAAGGTCAGACTAGGTCAGAAGATTCGTCGTTATCTGATGACAGTTTGGATGCGAGTCTACAGAATTCTGGTATTGTCGCACAGAATGTCTGTTCGCGAACACCAGACCTGATAAGTAACCATAACTCGATGGAAAATAATTTACATGTTGTTTGTCCCTCAACAAAACAATTTGTCACAACAGAGGATCAGATAAAGTACACGAATAAAAAAGATATTCAATTGAAATTTATCAGATATGCCAAGGAATTTTTCTTAACAGAGTATTTTTTCTTCATACCTGAAATATATTTTTCAAAAGCAGAACGATGTTTAGCTCGATCAGTATATCATACGACATTACATGATGATACTGTTATCGTTTCTCAAGTTTTGTCATTTATTTCATCCTCGCGTTTTTCAAATTTGTCCAAAGAAAAAAATGATAAATATGAAACGAGTAAAGTTGAACATATAAGATCGTTACGTGACTACAGCGATGATTTTCCGGACGATGAATCACAAATATCGCTTCCACGAACGACCGGTTTATATTCGAACAAAAACGTTGACAGATTGAAAGATTTCAAAAACATTATACACGGACGCAACACGAATACTTATTCATTTGATGTGAATTTGTCGAAATTGTATACTGAAGATGTCAAAAAGAAAGCTAATTGTTCGCTTAAAAATCAAACTGAAAAATCCGTTTCGTGGGCAGACGCGAACACAGAAAATATGCCCCTAGCGATCGTTATACCGACTAATGAACCGTATATTAATTCTATAATGAGAAGAGGGACTCTATCAAATATTTCTGCTTCGACGGAGACACCGGCTAGGGAACAAAAATTGATTAACAATGAATATTCTGCGCTCGCGCCGAACTTACCCTCTAATTCGCGCACCGTTACCGAACAAAATGGAAATGAGTTGGTTAAATCCATGACCGCGTTCTTGGGCGAAGCCACCTCTTTGATGTACAACATGAACGCCATCGCACAACATGCTCGAGATAAGAAAGTTTTAGGTGTTAATTATAATGTCTTTGAGGCGAAATTAAAGAACAATAACGATGAAAATAAAATGAATGCTATAACCGATTCAGACTTTGATCTCTCTAAATGTAATTTATCAGAAGGACGCGGCGTCGAAACCACGATAACAAATGGTAGAAATAAATCGACGTATCGTAACATAAATGAGCCCTCTGACAAATATCTAACGTTACCGAAAAACAAATACGACGAGGTTCTTCTCGAATCATGCACACGTCTCGAGAATTGTATCCGCAGATGCGAGATGACAAATTCGTGGACTTATTCTCGATACACTTCATCCTATACATCACCGGGTGGGCCGAGAACTCGACAATCGACTGGCGCGTCTTCTCTCGCAGCATCATCTTCGATCGGCTCTGATCAGAATACAAATATAAAGATTCCCCAAGGAGGACAACATATGCAACAACATTATCATTCATATTCATGCCCGACCGGATACGGTGAGGTTACCGCTCCGACTCAGAGTACCGGCTGCGATATTCGTTCTGCGTCGCTTTCTTATCCGTCTCGTTCGCATTTACACACGCAGCCGGTTCGTTCCTCTTCCAACAATCGCACTGAATCCGTGAATCCGACAACATTCGGATATATGAAAAAATACCGAGCATCGAGTCCGAAAGCTTACCTTATGGAATTGACAAATGCCCGTAGACGGGTTATAGAAGCTACGAGAAATGAAATGAACGACGGTTGAGTCCTTTTCCTTTCACTCGAACTATGTTCGAAGCGATATCAATTATAACCGTACGTTCTCTCGATTAATGATATTATCAATGATCGATGCGAAATCGTATTTTGACGCTTGAACGTTTGCCCTGAATGGCTACGATCATAATATATATAAAAAGAGTAAAATAATCCGGTGCCTGTTCGATGTTTACAAACAGGTGTTGACGTGATACTCTTTTTTACTAAACAGAGAAAGATTGATTGATCGATCGTGTAGATTTTATGTCGCGCGTCAACGGATGACGCTTTTAACGTCGACATAAGCGGAAATGAAAATACTCTCTCTTATGGTCTGTTTCAATGGATAAGTGTAACATTTATCTATTCTTCACACGTGCCTGGATATAGAAAATAATTCAATTACATATAATATATTTTGATGTACGTATATTTAAGATTTTATCTCGTTAAGGATTTGAGTCTATAGTCTAATATCTAATATGTAACTTATTACTGAATTATCATAAAAATTGATATGGTATAAATGACAACTATTAAGTTTATATTTCAATTTTAGTATTATAATAGTAGAGAATGTTCTTTTATATTGTATTTATTTATAATTAACATTATATATAGAAAAATCAAATATTTATTTGGTAAGAAAAATTTACAAAAAAAGTTAAATAAATATAATTAAGTGTTTTGTTATTTCTTAGAGTTTTAATAACAGTGAGTGGATTCATAATTTAGCAGTAAGTATATGATAAAGTAAATATATAGTAAAAGAAAAACTATTTTTGAATTTCAAATAGAAATAAATAAATAATAACATAAATAATTATATAAAAAAGTTAATATTATAAGAATTAATATCAAAATTATTAGAACAGTTATTTGATTATTTTAACATATTTTTTTTAAGAATTTTTCAACTGATTTTAATCAAATATTTAAAATTCTAGTTGTACTTAAAAATACGTTTCATTTTATAATTTCAAAATTATTTCGGTTTGAATAGATTTTTGATATAATTTTGTGTACAATTTGAGAATTAATAATTGTTATATTAAAATTATATATATTCATGTACTCTTATATGAAAAGAAGAAAGAGAAAGAAAATTTATTTTATTAAAGTATACAAAAATCCTTTAATAATATTTAATATTATTTTTTATATTATGTATACCAAAAAATGATCTTTGATAAATATTACGAATTTAGTGTGCTTAAAAGTGTGTAATGAAATATTAAATGAATAAACCATTAATTATTGACATTAAAATTATAAACGTATTCATAATGTTTAATAATTATAATTTGATCGTTTTTTATTATATTTGTATAAATTATTACTGAACATGTTTTATTATTTATTTTTGTTAATTATAATTGAATTGTTAAATGCAATTTCAGAACTTTTTTTAAAAATGTCAAATTTTCTGAAAAGTATCATTTAATTATAATAATTATAGATAATTTGTAATTAATTAACTTTAAAATTATAATAATTTCAAATTAATGTGTAATTGAGAATTATAAAAAACTAAAACATCAATTTGTTATTAAATAAAATTAAATTTCTGTAAATCATCATATGTATTTAATTTCTTTCCATTTCCATAAATACCTTTATTATATATCTAGGAAAATATGACTTAGCATTAAGGTTTTTTTATAAGTTTTTTTTGATTACTATATTGAAAAATATTTCAGTTCAATTAAACCTTCAAAATTATTTCTAAGTCAAATTTTGTTAAAATTTATTTTTTGATCCATTGTGTCTTATTAATATATCTGTAGCAATACTAACAAATTTAATACAAATGTCTTTTTATTTATTTATTTTATTTCTTAATATAAATAAATATTTTTTATATTTTAAAAAGTAATTTGTACATAATTATTTTTGATAAATAGATTATATATATATATATATATATATTGTATATAGGTGGCCCGAATGATACTAAAAAATAGTAAATGATAGTAAGCAAGTAAATGTATGTTTAAATCTGTTGGTCTCATTTAGATCACTATATGTATATATATAACGATTCTTTTAAAAAAATGGTAATTCAATACTAACTAATTATAAATTATAATTATAATGTAATAAAACTATAAGAAATAAATTAATTAATATCTTATAAAAAAGATATGATAGCTCAAATGAGACTAAAGGACTTAGACACATATTTGCTTATTTACTATAATTTAATATCTTTCAGTCTCATTTGGACTATGCAATAGTTTATTATATCTTAATGTTGTATATCTATAATTATTTTTTTAAAATAGAATAATAAGTAAATAAAACATATTTTGCAGTAAAAATGGAAAAAAATAATTAAAAATTTAATACTCAACATCAAGTATTTTATAATGTAAGTGGAAATCAATTATTTATTTTAATAATTGATGAAAATATTAAAGAACTTTTCTTTAAAAACTTTTGCATACACATACATACACACATATTTGTATATATATATATATATATATATATATATATATATATATATTATATATATATATATATATATATATATATATATATATATATATATATATATATATATATATATATATATACATATTTATATATATATGTAAAATGAAAATGACTAAGAAAGTAAGTTAACTGCATTCTATTATTATTTGAATATTAATTTTAAGCTTATGAATATTTCCTTTTTACATAATATTCATAGACGAAAATATTACATGTAACATGCAAGAGTGAAATTTCATTCTTCGTCATTTTATTTCTCTTCTAGACCTCTGTAACATAAATGACCTGTAATAAACGTAAGCACCTATTTTCGAGAAATATTTTAGGTGATTCGTTGTTTATTGAAAACGTAAATTGAATTTTATACCAACTATTAGACAGAGTTTAAGGTTTATCGTCGACATTACTTAATTTAGAGTAAATTTGCTTCTGAACACGTAACTTAATTATACTGTTTTATTTATGAACACATGATGTTCATTCATACGTTCATTCATACGTTCATTTACACATTTATATATATATATATATATATATATATATATATATATATATATATATATATATATATATATATATGTACAATATATATACATTTTGTTTTTAATTATATTGTTATTATTTAAAATGTATTTCTTTAAAATCATGAAAATGCTTTTAATAATTTAATTACTTCGAATAAATATATATTTATCTATAATTACTTCAAATATAATTAAGCAGTAATGGTAGCAGTTTTCTAAATTCAATTATAAATCTTATATGGATGTATTTGAAGTAACGATAACTCTTCTAACTAGACCAATTAAAACTATTTTATAAGTAAATAATTTCACGCTTCATTGCTTTTATAATAAAGTTTCTAAGTTATTTTGTTTGAGATAGGTGCACGTATCTATTGTACAGGAACGATATCCGGATGAAAATTCAAATCAATCGATTTTATATTGCAGTTTTAAATTTCACGAATATGTACAATTCTATAATAATTTCATCATTAAACTATAACTTACAAATACAAGTTCCATATAGTTTGATTTGTTTGTCTGCAATAATGTTATCTTAGTTTAGGATTGTTCTATTTTGGTCTCTTATTTTTGTATATTTTTATTTCTTATATTTCAAATAAAACTACTTTAATTTTTATTACAATCTATATATACAATTTCAGTATTTATAATTTTTTCATTTAGTGCTTGAAAATGTTATCAAATCATACAATTTTTGAACATGTATAATATATGTTTGTGTATATATATATATATATATATATATATATATATATATATATATTTGCTACTTTTTAATTTAACTTAAAAAATATGAAATGAAATGGATACGTAATTCTTGGTCAAACAGTGATGACACATATCGTTATATGAAGTTTATAATATACATAAATCTATTTTTGAGGTAATAACTCTTATAAATTTAAAGTTCACTGGGAAAAAACTGTTAATTTTGAAACAATAAAAATATATTGAACATATATGATCATCATATGGCGATAAATTTTAATTCGTTTCTACATAATTTTTTATGTTATGAAATTTAAAAGTTGTCATATTGTAGTAAATATTGAATTCAAAAAGATATTTATTTAAAAAGAACAGCCATAATAGTAACGATTAAAAATAGTACTAATTAAATTATATGAATTAGTTAATTTTAAAATACATCTAAAAATTAATAGCAATCATTTTACTACTAGTATAGAGCAATAATTAAAAAAATTAGTAAAAAAAAAATGAAAAATAAGAACAAATAAATTTTATCTAATAAATTTCGTTTCGAAAAAACATTTTTTAGTAAGACAATAAAATTTAACACATTTTCAGAAAATTTTAAATTTGAAAGTTAATTAATGACTATATTAACTAAAGTAAAAAAATGATACTATTTTAGAAAATTCCAGCTCGTTAGAAAGAATTTTATGAGTAGAAAATAAAATTTTATAATAAAAAGCATTTTTTTATTGGTCCTAAAGGAAATTTTTAAAATTTCTATTGTCTGAAGATAATTTCAAAAAATGCTTTAAATCAATGATATATAAATAATTTAAAAAATTAAAATTGTTTAAAAATAAAAAAACACTTTTATATAATCTATAAATCTGGTACATTTTCAATTCTGTATTTTACATAAAAAATTATTTTATTTTGATAAAACTTTATGAATTATAATAAAATATTTCAGTAAAAATAAATTGAAAAACAATGTTTCATTAAACTACTTCAGTTCAATTTGACTATCAAACTGTTTATTTCTTGTCTAGTATGTCTTTTACAAAATTATAAAACTAGAAATATTTTAATGTATATTAATTTCTTTTTAATGACGAATCGTATTTTATATTCTACCATTTAACTGAAATTAAAAACATCTCTAGGAAAATAATTTACGTTCTGTGTATTTTCGTCTTCTTTCATTTTTACGATTCCAACGTTAATGTAGTAGAAATCCCTAAATATTTCTCCCTGTTCACCAAGAGGAGACAACTGATAATATATTTGATTTCAACTTTTATACTGATGATAAGTAATGAAAACGTCTTTAACAAAGTTACACCATTTCCACAAAGAAAATAAAATAAATAACACACATATACAGATATACCCATACAGCCTCATAAATCTCATTATTAGCTTTACACTTCTCAAGGGAAAGTCAGAGAGATGAATTGGATAAATGAACAAAATATACAATAGCAACTTACACCAACACAGAACAAACAGAAAAAAACAAAAAAAAGTAAACAATAAAAATACCTAGATATCCCCAAGGTAAAGCTTAAAGCAGATACCGAGAAGCGAAACGAAAAAAAATAAATATAAAAACGACGAAAACGACAATATAGTTGTGTCCTCGCATTATCGAAACTTTGAGTGTAGCTGTCACTTGCATATTTGAATTCGTAAAGTTTTATGTGTACGTTTTTCAATTTATAGTGTTTGTGAACGAGTAAAAGTCGTTTCGCGACGACATTTTCGAGTTTCATTTAACAAAATTCTTACGCCTTCACGTCGACTATATTTAACTTGATTACATTTTCCAATCGTTCATCAAACAATCGAAATAAAAAATAAAATTTAACTTTGTGAGAATTTTCAATGTTCAATTTGATTCGTATGTTTCTTTTTCGTTACGCGAAATACGACCAGGTGTTTGCAATTAGAGTCAAAAGTTTCAAACAAGATCGTAGGCTGTTCTATTTTCGACGAGGGAGAACTATATAAATAATTTTACTATTTATTAAATATTTTTAAGAAAATAGTATTATGATGAAAAATTTGATTTTTTTAAAAAAATACAACTTATTTATTATTAAAGACCTATAATTTAAAAATATATGTAATAATAAAAAAAAATATCCAAAAATTAAATCAGATTAACAAATAAAATCCAGAATAGAGTAACAAAATTAGATAAGATTTTTTCTTCTTTTAATCTTTTCTAAATATTTTTTTTTGAAGATTCAGTATTTCTCAGTCATTTTTAATTAAATAAAATTACTCTGATGTAAAACAATTTTCATAATATTAATTATGAGTAATTGAACGTGGTTTATTAATGTTAGTTAAACTTTCGTTTTTAAGTATTTTATATTTTAAATTAAATATAACATCAACATTAAATGATTATTGTATAATTAAGTACTGTTGAAGTATAACAATTACGCAAATACTCAGACATTACATTAAAATTACATTTATAAGAAACATTTTAAAGCATGTTTTAATCCAAATTTATCTGATATTTTTCCTAAACTTTATGACATATATATATATATATATATATATATTTATATAAATATATGAAAGCAAGGGTCATATTAAACTTTTGATGACCAACTATAAGTATATATAAAATTTTCATTAAGAGCACATAAAAATTATGAAAAGTATAAGTACTTATTAACGTCCCATTTTCATAAAATATATTTAATGTTTATTTTCGCTAAAATTGTTTACGGTATATGTAAAGAGGGAGAAATAATAATAATTAAGTGAAGTATATAAAAATTTATGTATGAATTAATATACATACTTTGTTGAAAGTCATTAGAAATATAATATTATGAGGTTGATTATTTTAATATAAAAAAGGGTTTTCTTTTTACTTCCTTCATTAAAAAATACGTTTAATTAATGTATACTCGATATTAATTTTCGTTTATGTGTTTATTATGCACGGATTTTGTATTTAATACAAAGTTATAAGATAAATTAAAAATAAGAAAAAATATAAAAATTGTTTTTATACTAAAGAAATTTTAAATTTTATGTTAGATGAAGTACATTATGTTCTTTGTAAATTAAAAAGTTGAAATGTAAATACATTTCAATCAGTAATTTCTTTATATAATTTCATATTCATTTAAAAGAATATTAATAACTAGAAAATAAAATACAATATTTTATTACTAAGTATATATATATATATATATATATATATATATATATATATATATATATATATATAATATATATGATTTTTATTAATCAGTTTAAAGCATTAAAATATATTTTAATAAAATGTGTAGAAATTAAAATGTCACTGAGAAAATTATTAAATATTATTTATTTAAGATTTTTTAAATATGTACATATATATTTATGTTTTAAAAAATATATGATTGATTATATAAAATCTATAAATATATATATATATATATATATATATATATATATATATATATATATATATATATAAATGCATGATAATATTATACGATATAATAAAATAAAATTTTAAAAAAGAACTCAAATATTTCTTCAAATTAATAATTGTTTATAAATGTTATATCTTAGTAACGAGAAATTTATGGAGTATGGTAGAAAATATGTTTGTGAGATTGTATTTATTTCTTGTTACATTTTTATTATTTATAAACTGATTTCTGAGAAAAAAATATTTTATAAATTAAAACCAATGGAAATATAAGTCAGTATATCTAGCACACAAAATAAATTATTTATTTGATAACATGATCATAAATATTTACCAAAATTTTATTTACAATATGATCTACATGTATTTTGAAAAGTAATATAAAAATGGTAAACAAAATGAAAAATAAGGTTAATTCGTATATTATACAAAAACAAATCTGAGAAATATTGATATTATAATAACTGTATATTGTCTCATATTGATAAGTTACAAAATAATTTTCATAGTTTCATTATGAAAAAAATATAGAACGAATTTAAAAGACATAACTAGTTTAAAATTAAAAAATATACGCAGAGTTAATTTTCATAGTACAACTATTAAGAAGAAATTTAATTTTATTTATTCTTAAAGAATATTTTTACGTTTAATTTAATTTTAAGGAATTCAATAACGTATAGTGAGATTACTTTATTGAATTTCTTTCAGAACGTCTGTCATTAAATTCCCAAATAACTTCACTCTGGATTCACTCCAAACAAACACTAAGAAAGAATATTTCCACCCTATAATTTAACGTTCATCAAACTTGTCAAGGAACCTCTATGTTTATGTTTATGTTTATTTATATATATATATATATATATATATATATATATATATATATATATATATATATATATATATATATATATATATATATATATATATAGATAGATAGATAGATAGATAATTAGGTAGATAGATAGAGAGAGAGAGAGAACGAAAGAGATGCAATAAATGGTTATATTCATAATGATATGTATATATACTATTTTATATTTGAAAAGAAAAAATACATTGATGAAAGATTTTACGAACAGAAAATAATGTAATTTAAATAGATAAAATTTATAAATTCTAATAATCTTTTTAAAAATTACATTTAACTTTTTAAACAGTGGATAAAGCAATTTTAAAATATAAAAATGAAATAATATTATTTTTGGTAAATATATATATATATATATATATATATATATATATATATATATATTTATGTATAGAGAGAGAGAGAGAATTAATTACAAAATTTCTGAATTATTTTAAAAATTGATTTTGTTGAAAATTAATTTCATTTATATAAATATTATGTATATTATTTTAAAAATTAAGTCAAATTGTTTTCTACTATGTTGGCAATAGTGACAAGTAACTTTTTAAACATATGAAAACTTTGTTTTATTATTTTTTTACAAATTGTTAATAAAAAAGAAAACATTTTATGTGCTCACATTTCATTCTATAGAATCTGTACTAACAGCTGGACAAAAATTTCTTAGAAAATATTATCCAATTCTGTCATAAATATTATTTGCCATGATTTTTTTAGAATATTGGCTTATACATCAATTACTTAAAGATAAAGAAACTGTAATTTTAAGGTTGGATAGAGCTCTCATCCCTAATATTAATAAACAAGTTATTTCATCCTTCAATAGGAAATTCCTTAAATATTCGACTGAATATAGAGATTATCTTTGTCTTTTTGTTTAGCTGACAACTCCTTTAGTCTAACAGATTTTCTGTTAAAATTTGTCAAAAAAACAGTGTATATACCTCCATTGCCGAAAACTTCAAATGATTTAAATACGAGAATAATTACGATAATTGAGAAATAAACTGTAAAATACTCTAAAACATGTGGAAAAAACTTGCATAAAGAATTGGTGTATGTAATAATACAAATCGTAGCCATATTGAAATGGAAACATGGTTAAAAATAATTTTTGTCATGGTTTTTTAAGTAGTTTTTGTTCCATTTTTTAACAATTATCAGTTTTCTTAATAATTTTTTGAAATCAGTCAGATTTTTATTATCACGCGTTTATATATATACACAATATATATATTTGAATTTGCTACCAATGTGAAAAGAATAAATAGCTATTTGAAATATTTAACTCGATTTTCGATTTTGTAACGAAAAGTTGAAATAACTGAAATGATTTAAAAAAAGAAGAAGTGAAATTAAAATCTGTGCTTAATTTTTGAACATTCGTGAGATTCCGTACGTTTTCGTTATAGCAAAACGAGATATTAGTTCTGAAACCGTCCACGAGGGAACGGTCTGTCGACGCGTGAGACCAAAATAATAAAAAGAAGAAGACGAAACGAGAGCGGGGATTTTTCGTTTATTGGATACGAAATGTACTTTAGAAAGTTATTTGAGTTTTCATTAGTTCCAGGAAGTATGTAATAAAGTCGGGCTCGGTGGCTTGTTTGCACAAGATATTGAATAGGTCGTCGTCTCTTGAGACAGCCGGAGCTTTAACTGTGGCGTGGCGTAGCGTTCGCGTGGCTTCGAGACCAGTGAATTAGGAAAAGTCGAACTTGAAGAATATAACTTGGAGTTTTTACACGTCATTCCACTTTCTGATATGTTATCTTCTGTGTACGAGCAGATGATGATTATATTTTTTCACGAAAACTTGCGTATTTTTAATAATGTATTAAAGAGAAAAACGTGCTTGATATAAATTAATGAGAATACACACACACACACACACACACACACACACACACACACATATATATATATATATATAACATTGGTAGTATCTTTACAAGATAAATATAAGTAAAGCTTCTTGGAAATTAATGTTTACTTACTCAAATTCTCTTAATCTTTACATTAAGTATGACACAAACCTAATACATAAAGATTTGATGAATTTATTATTTTTTAAGATTCTGGTACTTGTTTTTTCGAAATGGATTTTAAAATGATGTTATCATTTGTCAAAATCAAATCAAATATATATTTGTTATCGGAAATTACTATACATGTAGTGATACATATATTTGTGTTACAAAACTTAGCTTTCTAGGTTATTCTAATGTACTAATATATGTTGAGGGTAAGTATAATATGTGTTGTTTTCAACTGTTAATATGCATAGACCAGGAAAAATTTTAAAAAACCTGGTGAAAATTATCATTTGTAAATTTCATGTATTTTATAAGAGTAAAAATTGAATTAAGTTTTTTATTGATGTAATTCGTTAAACAAAAATATATTATTTACAGTGCTAAACTAATAATGTCATACAGAGAGTTTTTTTTATAATAACGTCATTTTTATTAAGTTATTATTAAATGGCTGAGAAATATGTTTTCAATTAAATAAAAATAATGATAATTTATCATAATGAAAATTATTTTGTTACGGAATTTTTCAGTAACGTAAAATAAAAATATTGCATTAACAAAAAAGACTATTATTTTGAAAATTAAATTAAGAAATAATACAAAAGTTCCGAAATAGTCATATTTAAATGAATCAACTATCTTTAAGAGGTATCTAAAAAAAGAGTGTATATTTAAAAAAATATATTTTAAAAATTTCTTAATAGTAAAACCAAAATATTTTTAAACCTATATTTGCGAAATTTTGTTTAGAGTACAAGAAGATAAGCATAAATAATTTACAAACACTAATATTTATTATATACACGTATATATATATATATATATATATATATATATAATCATAAGGTAGCTCAAATGAAGCTGAAAGATAATAAAAAATATTAATGATAATAAGCAAATCAATGTTTGTTTAAATACTTCGGTCTCATTTGAGTCAACCTACTCTCTCTTTTTTTCTCTCTCTCTCTACATATATATATATATATATATATATATATATATATATATATATATATATATGCACTTACATATATATGTGATTTATAAATTAGGATAATTTTAATAATTCATAGTACGATTTGAATTAAGATCATTAATAAATAATTCCTTCTAATACCGTTATTACATTTTCGATAAAATGATAAAAAAACTAGCATTAATCGTACAATAATACTGTAAATAGATTTTCTATATGAATATTATTTGTTGAATATTTATTATGGAAAGGATAAATTTATAAATAACTGTTCTATTTTATATGAATAATTAAATAAAGAAATAATATCCCAAAAAATATTTCTAATAAAAAAATGTGAAATAAAATGTAATATTTTATTATAAAACTATTTATTTATTTTGAATTTGTTTTAAGTAAGAAATTGAGTTAAAATATTTTTCAAAGCCAATACCAAAAACCCTATTGTATATATATGTATGAATTAGGGGAGATAAAAATACATTCATACATATATTGCTAAATAAAATATTAACGTAAGATTGTTATTTAAAGTAATAAAGAAAATTAAAAATATTATTATCACAAGGAAGAAAATTATTTAACCATAAAACATTTCTAAAGATTTTAATAACATCATGTATTCACTTATCTTACTTCGTACTACTGTCAACCGATTCCATAATAAAGTTTAATTACCCATGAACTCCAGCCGGAGTGTTATAAATATTTTTAATGTAAGCTATAAATATTACAGGAAAAACTTTGTGTTATTCGAAACTGTTGCAATTTCAATTTATAATTACAAAAAAAAATATATAAATACAGAAACTTTCTGTGTAGTAATGTTAACATATTTTATTGAAATTCGTTAAAATCATATACATACACTCTTCTAAAACATATATATATATATATATATATATATATATATATATATATATATATATATATATATATATATGCTTGATTAATGTTTTCATATTTCAATTTTTATAGTGTTTACAAAACTTTTTCCACAAAACGGTATTACCACTACTGTAGGCACATGAAAGTTAAACCAACAAACATATTTTGTTTGAATGAGTTTGGCCTGTAGCCAAATAGTTATTTCTATGAATTACAGAAAAAATATTTGTTGTTAGCATATAAAAAGTATTTAAACATGTCAAACTTATCCAACAGCTAATAAATATTGTATATAATATTCCTGTAATAATAGTTTCAATTTTATTTGTACGTATGTGAATATAAGTAAATATGTGTATGTAAGTGATATATATATATATATATATATATATATATATATATATATATATATATATATCATTATTAGCATCAGAAGCAGCTTTTTCTATTCATTTCTTAATGATGGCCTTACTCAAAACATAACACACACACACACACACACACATACATATATAAATATAGATAGATAAATAGATATAGATATATTATTATCATTATCAACATCCTTATCAGCAGCAGCAGTTACTTCATAAAATGTTAGCATTTACTGCTATTTAAACATATTATGCTGAACAGATAGATTAGTAAAAAGTATGTGTTTGTATATATATATATATATATATATATATATATATATATATATATATATATATACGAGGGTCTTTTGATAAGAATGGTAAAAAAGTAAGAAAAACTAAATTGAAAAATTTAATTAAATTAAACAATAAATAAATTTACCATACTTATCAAACAATCCTAGTATATATATATATATATATATATATATATATATATATATATATATAAATCAGTGTTCAAGTTTTATGTAAAAAAGAAGGAAATACTATCACGAAATACTAAATTATCCTAAAAGTAAATTTAACATTAGGCTGTTAATGTTTAAAAAGATTGTAAAAAATTATGAAATATTTTTTAAATTATAAAAAATTGCTTAACAAAATAATAAATAGTTTAACAAAATAAATTTTATTTCTAAAATTCTATTTATTATAAATATGGTACATTTTATTATAATCTGAATTATTTTTATTGTTACTAGTACTAGATTGAATTTAATGAGTTTTATTCGTTTTCTAACCAATAATTATCTAACCAAATTCTAACCAATTGATCAATTTGAATTTTTTTAAAGATAACTTAAATACTGAATCAGATTCTTAACAAAAAACATTTATTTTACTAATCAACAATATTAGACATTTTAAAAATCGAAAATAGGCAAAAAGTTGATTTGTAAATAAAGTTGATAAAAGTTGATTTGTAAATAGTTGATGTAAATAAACTACTGTAACTTATAAACTATTTGATATATCAAATTGAAATTTGGAAAAATTGTCACTGAAGGTTATGTTAACATGAGAAAAAAAAATTTTTGAACTACGACTTTTGCGCGAGTTTCAAATTAAAAAATCACTTTATTTTTTGAACAGAAAAGTATATGCAAATATAAAAACAAACATTAAAGATAAAAAATGTGTATATTTTGTATTTATAAATATTTTAAGTATTATTTATTTGATTTGTATTTCTTAAATTTAATATTTTTTTTGTTCCTTCTAAAAATATTTCAAAGAAATACTGATTGTAAAAAAAATGTTACTAAATTTTCATTTTTAAAACTGACACTAATTTTTCTCAAATAAAATAACAATATTAATAAATAAAGGTATACACACACACACACACATATATATATATATATATATGTGTGTGTGTGTGTGTGTGTGTGTGTATGCTATAGGAAAATCATTAGAAAAATGAGAAGGATCAAAATAAGAACAGCCATTGTTAATGAGTGAGTGTGACTACAAGCCATAAAAAAAATTAAAGAAAAAAGAAAATTAAAATCGTCCAGATTCATGAGTAGAATACCAAAGAAAAAAATATATAATGCCTTAGTAAGTGTCGGAAGAAAAACTACAAGAAAGTATAATAATAAGACAGAAAGACATGTTTTGATGGAATTGAGAACTTTAGGAATAAGTGAAAAAAGATTTTAGTAGCGTTAAAGAAGATGAAATCTGACAGGAACAATTGCACAAATGAATAGGCTCACTTAACTTATGAAAGGATATAAAAAAAATATTATATATATATATATATATATATATATATATATAAAATACATTTAGAAATAATCTCCGATGAAAATAATATATAAATGAAGCAACTAGTAATGCTTCTTTTTGAAACAAATTAAAATAAACATTTTAATGTTAGAATTGAACGATAATATATTGATTAAATTAAAAAAAAAAAATAATATATATATATATATATATATATATATATATATATATATATATATAAACTTCCCTGTGTCGTATAAAATACAACGGCATTAAACGATTAATAAATAATAAATTTTTCAAGAAAATTATAGTTTGGATTGAATAGAAAATCTAATTCGATTCATATCAACTGCTAAATTTGATTCTTTTGTTAGAAGAGTAATTTACCGATACGTAAACACAAAATGTCTTTTTATTTCAAAAGAAATAGTGATTTCAACGTCAAATGAACTGGACTTAACGTTAAGTGAGAATGCTATGCGAGCTATTTTTTTCACCAAGTCCCTACAATTACCCCGGGGGAATGAAAATACGAAGGAAACGATCCCGCCGTGCCCTCCCCATATGTACACGTACTATATATACCTACGTGTATATTGTTTCTTTGAAAGACGGTTACCGGAAACGGATGTGGGCGTATGCATGAGTGCGTAGTACACGTCGTCTTAAAATGTCCGTCGGGACTAAATCGGACCCCTGAAGCCAATCACTGGTTGGAATGGATCAAATACTACCGTAGCAGATACCTACGTTCAAGTGAAATGCAAGTTCTCTAGACAGTCGTTATCGATTAAGTTTTTCTTCGATAAAGAAGGATGATCGGTCGGTTAGTCAATATAAGATTTGGTTCTTGAAAAGACATTATAATAAATTATGCTATGAAGATATTTTCGCATTGAAAAACATATTCGAATATTAGATCAATTTTGATAAATTCTATTATCTTTTTTAAATAAAATCTTGGTCTAAAGTTTATATTTAAAAAAATATATCAGAGAAAAATAATACAATTTTTATTTTAGAACTGTGAAAAAATCACTTTAAAACAAATAAACTACTAATTTAAAAAACTCATGATGTTATAAAAGTGTTCAGTAATCAATTATTTTTACTTTATTAGTAGATAAACATTTCAGTGACCATAACATCGTCAACGAAGCATTCTTTTGTATTTATAATCTCGAAGATCTAAATAGAAAGATGTTATAATGAAACGCTTTGATGATTATGGCGTGGTTTCTATTATAAAAAGTGGAACAATAAATAAAAGAACAATAAGTTATTAATTAACACTTTTAAAGAATATTATGTTGTTGGAGGTGAATAATTTATTTGTGATAAATATATAACTCATAAATTGTAATCAGTGATTATAACAGAATCTGATTCGATTTTTTTAAATAACTAAAAATGTTTGTTAAAACAATTTTCTACAAATTTTGTAGTACTTGTGTTTTCACTGTATTGAAAAGATTTATTATTGGAAAATAATAATATAATTTTTATTGTTTCTAAGATACTAAGACTTGATAATATTTTATAATTATTTTTTAAATAAGTATAAAATCTATATTATAATTTAAATTCTCAAAATAACATATTCTATATCTGAAGAACAAAGTATAAATGGAATGGTTCCAATTCAAGTTCCTTCTCGAAATATGTGGTTTAGTGATAAGATTGAATAATGATTGCAGTTAACCAAAACTAGATTTCATATTTTGTGAGTTTTGATCGTTTTTTAACAATACTTATGCTTTTTTGATAAAAACTATTCAGAAAATAAAATTATTTATAATAATTTGTTCTAAAGAAAATAAATAAATACAACAGTAATTCAAGAATAAAGAGTAATTTTAGTGTATTCTAAAGTTATTTTTTTTGAAACCTGTTATATTTTTATTTTAAATATTTTTTATCCGCTATAATTAATCAATTAATATAACGAATAAATTTATCTAAACCAATAAATATTAAATTAAAGTCCAAATTATTAAATTATATCATATACATTACGATAATACTGATTTTTGTAGAATATTCAACTTGAACATATCCTAATTTTCAAAATGTTTTAATATATATACACAAATGTATGTATATATATATATATATATATATATATATATATATATATATATATGTAAACAAGTATATCTGTGAAATTTATATATAAAAAATTATTAAAAATAGTAAAGTGAATAATTAAAAACAAAGAATTGTATTTTCACAGGATTTAAATAATAAGTTATACATACACGAAGAAAAATGATACAAATTGTATTTTGTTGCTATTATGCTTGAACAAATTTTACGTTGTTATAAAATGTGTTATATTAGTTAGTAAATACAGTTATATTTGTATGCGAGAATGATTTATATATATATATATATATATATATATATATATATATATATATAATATATTTTATACAAAAACATTGAAAAAGTTATATCAAATGATTAAAAAAGATATCATTTAACCGTTAACAAGAAATGTCTCTCTCTATAACAAATATGGAGTCATTTAAATTCAAGGCTTAGATTTGTGTTTCATTAAAAAGAAACAAAAAAAACTATACACCTACTTCCCTATACACCACCCTATATACATGTTTCTTTTTAATAAAACACAAATCTAGGTGTAACATTTGGATGACCTTATACATATACATTAAATATTTTAAGTAACTTAAAATTAATTTTAATTATTTGATATAGTATTGAAATATTTAAAAGTATTTTAAAAAAACTTACTTTAAGTCTCGTCGTTATCATTTAAACACAACACTTCACTTATTAAAATAAAAAAAACTAATTTGTAATACACATTTATAAAATATATTTTTATACACAAATATTTTATTATTCCGAACATGAAAATACAAAAAAATATTAAAAATACAATTTTCTCTTCAATTTGTAATTTTATAGACACGTTTGTGTGCTGAGTGTGTATATGTAAGTATATACATATACATATACATATACATATACATATACATATATATATATATATATATATATATGTAGAAAAAATAAAACATACGTGCACTAACCAACGCGTTTAATCTTCAACTGAATATTTCACTGTAAATATTAACTGTATTACATCAGTAGAATATTTTATTATACATATGAGTATATACTAAGAATGGAATTAGATTATGTAATTTGTTCACTTTACTGCATAAATATATTTGGATACAATACATGATATATTTAACTGGTGTATTTTCCAAACAACCTATATAATCAATAAAATATTATTCATAATATGTATTGAATTGTATTTATTTGTATTTAGAAATATATCATTTTAAAGATATCTATATAAATATGAGTACTAATGTATTTAATATCATGTTTTTAAAATTATCGTTTATTACTTTAGAAATTTGAAAAGAAAATCTATTTTAGAAATAAGTCATTATTACAGTGTATATATTATCTATCTTTTTTTAACAAAATAAAGAAAGATAATATTTAGTTCCTACATATTTTTTGTACTTTTAGATAGTATAATATGAGAATATTATATTTATATGTAAAAATACTTCATTAGTTATTAATTATGTATACATGAATACGTTATTTTACAATTAAATGCATGAATAAATATTGTACGAGTACTTTATTAATTTAATTTTCATTATATTTAAAGATGTTTGTTTTAGAGTCAAGAGAAACATCAATTTTATTTTTAAAAGATAAATTTCGAGTAATATAAAAAAATATTAAAATTACTTTTAGATAAAGTATAAATGTTTATATTAGATTTAATACATAGAAATTCATATTTATATATAAATTATTGTAGTTTTAGTTCTAGATAAGTTATAACTACAATTATATATTTTTAAATAAATCGCTAACAAAAAATGAGTAATTTTTATTATATAATTTGTATATAATTATATTTATTTGTAAAAAAATATTTTTTTCACATTTTCATTATTTTTCATTTATGTTATTTTCAAAATATACCTAAATAGCCCAAATGAAACTGATGGGATTGGATATACATTTATTTGCTTACTATCATTCACTATCGTACAGTATTATTTGCATCACCTTGTATAAGTACATAAAGAGATACAAATTATGTACAATGTTGTTCAAATTTCTTATTTAAAAAAAAAATAGTTTGAATAATGACGACATATCGAAATAATGATGCCTTATCATATAGTAAAACATTTTCAATAAAAAATAGGTACATACACACTTACAAACACACACACATACACACACACACTCACACACATATATATATATATATATATATATATATATATATAAAATCATTAAATACATACTGTAGAAAAACTCAGTTCCTGAAATGTTTCATTTATACAACCCAAATTATTTACAATGTGTTTTAAATCAAAGAATTCGTATACAAAATATTGATACTGTTGAATTACTGTGACAAATCCAAGACATCTCCATAAAAACTTTATTATTCTTTGAAAGTGTTAGACCGTAAATCTTTACTTGTCTTCTAATGTATCTTTTGATACTCGATAGCATTGACAACATATCAGTTTAGAAGCTTTTGGATTTTTTCTTATCATGAAATTTAGTAGTTTGTTTTTTACAAGTAAGTTCAATCAATGTTATATTATTACATGATGAAATGTAATTTACTTTTAGTTATTTGATCAATGCTATCGTTTTAAGGAAGTTGTAGAAATTAATCACATATATGTAATAAGAAATTTGATACTAGAGAATTTCTGTCATTTAATGAAGGTTGTGAGGTACGTAGGTTAACAATATATTTGTATATATAAATTAATTGAACGTATGTACACAATTTTACGTATGTACAAAATTCCTGTAATATATATATATATATATATATATATATATATATATATATATATATATGTTATAAAAACAATATTTTTGTATAAGTTTTCTAATTATTTCTCAAAATTATTTTTATCATATGCAAAATATTTTTTTTAGATATATTTAATAAATGGAATGTAAAAAGAATAGAAGAAAACACAAAATAAAAGACATTTAAAATACTTTTCATTTTATATATTTGAAAAAATGCATATATGGTAAATGGAAAATTAATTTTTTGAGATAATGACATAATTTTCAAAAAATACTTGCGTTGTGAGAAAAAGGTTGAAATCTCCTTCATTGTTTAAAATATTTTTATAATAATATAATTTTATACGGTTGTAATTTTTTTCTCACTTTAATAATATGTATATATATATATATATATATAGAGAGAGAGAGAGAGAGAGAGAGAGAGATGTAATATTAAAGAAAGTTATTAGTTGCATGGTCTCGAAGGAGACATTACTACTAAATAATCACAGTCCATTAAATATAGAGTAATACCATTTCGATATTTTAAGTAGCTTTTTCAACAAATCCTATTTTCACATTCTTGTTGTGCCTCCTAACTATAATCGTAAAAAACTATAACTAAAGAAAAAGGGCAAAAGAAGAATTTCCACTGCTCTGAAACCGTGACATGTCTGCTAAAAAAGGAAATCTTAGCAGAAAATTCAAGTTCTCTAGGTTAGGGATTTAGCATCGAGCTCTTCGTCGCTAGTAAAATATGTAAAATGCTAAAAAATAAAACACCAAATCTCTGAACACGAAGAACAGAGGAATACCTGGTATCGTTTGCAAAATGTCCTTCATAAATAATTCTGGTGTTTTAGAACCTCATAGTGTAATATAATACCAAATACATATATATATATATATATATATATATATATATATATATATATATAATATTTCCAAATCTTAATAAAAGTATTTATTAGATTTGTTTATTCTTACTAATCTATGATTAAATAAAATATTAAATATTTTATTAAATGTTAATTATTAAATTAACTAAAAAATATTGTTATTGTTATTTTTAAACTATTTAAATATTAAACTTAAAGTTGAAGCAAGTTTCTGAAAATTATTATGTAGAAATGTATTCAGAAATATTTTTTTATATTGTATCCGGTTTTAAATTAGAAATAAAATCATATATGAAATGAAAAGGTTTTTATTCAATGTTTTATTATCGATTTACCTTATTATATATATATATATATATATATATATATATATGTAGTATGAAATTGAAGTAAAATACATACTTATAGAAAAAAAACTCTCTTTAAATACAATTCACAAATTTTTTTATCGATTTGTTTAAAGTATAAATATATATATATACTTCTTTTTTTGTATGATTACAATTCTTTCCCTATTCTCATATACATTCAAAAACAACAACTCTAAAAGATTAATATCAAACCTTTTATACGGCAAGGTGAAACAATGTCAGTAAAAATGCTCACATCGATGTTTTTATAGATTATTTTTGAATAAAATCAAGATCAAAGTTTATTAAGCGTTTGATATAATTGTTTCCTTAACCTTTCCTTTTCCTTTTTTGAAAATATTTGAGAAGGATATATATTTAGATCAAATTATTCTTGTTCTATTTCCTTATGATTATGATTTTGTTAATGATAGAGTAATATTTTTTAATCTTACTATTTACTTGACTTTTCATTCGTGAAATTTCTTTAATATTTTATTGATTTTTTTATATAAATATAAATATATATATTAATATATCTTATCATGATCATTATAATAACTTATATCATCCCACTGCTGAGCCAAAGCCTTACTGAACAACATTATATTCTTTAAAATGTTTTACAAAGAATTTTTAAAGCTATGAAATAATAGAATTCTTTTCTAATTATTTTATAAATGAACACAACAGAGTTTCTGCATAATATAAAATATAAGACATTAAATATTTAATTCAAAAAGATATTGATTTTAATTAAAAAAAATTTTCATGAATAAATGATAACTGACAAATTATTGATAATATAAATTCTTTTGCTATTTCTACGATGCAATTTCTATTTAATTCTAAAATAACTTTACATCTAACACCTTTATTATTTTTCTTAAAGAGTGAATATATGGCTAGTGATAAAGTGTTTTCGAAATGTAATATTTTATGAGTTTAAAACGTTTTAATGTGACAATTCTTCAAGTTTATCAATTGTTTTAAATTTCATTCAAAAAAATCCATATTAGAGATTTTGATTTAAATAAGCAACCCTTGAAGTTCGGAGAACCTTCAGAGATTTATGAAATATTCTGAAATACATAGTTGCAAAAAATCCATAATGAACTTCATAAAAATAATTAGATAGAATCACTGTTAATCATTCGACAGTTTTGGATCATTATAAACTTAATATAATTTCAAAATACAATATTTTAATACAAAACGAATTAATGGGAAAAAATTTTATAGACAGATTTACGACTCACATGACTTACTTTCTCATCAAGTAATTGAACAGTTTTTGAAAATAAACTGTGAGAGAATGTTAACAGGAGGTTATATACAATAATTTAATGAAAAAGAAACGTTGATAAAAATATAAACATCATTAGTGACTATGAAATCGAAATACATCAAAATAAAGTGATGTACTATTGGTAGAATTATAGAGAGACATGATACATTTTAAACTTTTTAATCCCAGTGAAATCATTAAATCAGATTACTGTTACTAACAATTAGCTGAATTGAACATAGCACTGTATGTTAAAAGACCAGACTTGGTAAACAGAAAAAAACGTTATTTTTTTATCAAAATAATATAATACAATATGCCTATGGTTATACATATCTAAAGAAAACATAAAAAAAAATTGCTGGCTAAACCTTAAAAAACTTTCATATTCAACCGATCTGTCATTTTCAGATTATCATCTGTTCTGATATTTACATCATGTAAATAAAAGAAATTAAAATTGTATGAAATAATAAAATCTTGTATAAAGGATTTTTTGTATACAAACCAATAATTTTTACGAGGATAAAACAGATAAATATTTCAAAAGATGTAAGACGGTAAATAATTATGGATATTATATAATTTATTAAATAAAAGAAAAAAAAATTTCATATATTAAACTGAAAAAGATTTTTTTAAACCAACTCAATATTTTAATATTTTTTTTTATTTCAATTTCTAAAAAATATTTGTAATAATATATTAAAGAGTAACAACTAAATCTCAATACAGTATTTAAAACAACATTATGATTTTTAAAAACGAATATATATTTTGGTTTAATTTTTGGATATACAATAAAAAGATAGGAATTGGAAGACATTAAGTTAAACGTGATACGATTCTAAATATTTTATGTATCGTTAATTGAACAGAAAAGAGTCTTAAATTATTATTTATATTTCTTAAAACAGAATTTATTTAATTTATTCAATTCAAAAATATGACTTTAATCATGCATAAAAAAATATAAAAATGTAATAGAAATTCAAGAGTCATTGACTTTCTCTATTATAAATTAAAGAATTTTATATAATATAAAAATAATTTGATTAAAGAAAATATCTCAAAATTTCAAGTTGATTTAATTTAAAAATATTATATCATTAGTTAATGATAAAACAAGAAATATAATGCTATAAAAGTGATTTCAAATCAAGAAAAGTATTGGTAATCAAATTAAAAGGTATAATTTATATTTTCATAACTAGATGAAATTCAGAGTAATTAATTAATATATATATATATATATATATATATATATATATATATATATATACAAATAACCAATTACTTATAAATATATTTACTGAACAATCTACTCAATATAAATAAAACAGAAAAATACAACATATAATAAAAAAAACTTTGTTCATTAAATAATTATACATATAATCTGTATGATGTTATTACAAAGTAAAAATAAATTATTAAGAATAAAATGAAAAGGGGCAAACATTAAATGGATATTGAAAGAGGAAATACCTTATTATATAAACATTTTCAAGTTTAAAATATATTTAAAAAGAACAGATCAAAGACATTAATTTCAATATAAAGAAACTGTTCATACTTATAAATTGAGAGACATTGTTATACATAATGATCAAAAACGAAGTGTAT
Source organism: Neoneuromus ignobilis (assembly GCA_029203775.1). Classification (NCBI taxonomy): domain Eukaryota; kingdom Metazoa; phylum Arthropoda; class Insecta; order Megaloptera; family Corydalidae; genus Neoneuromus; species Neoneuromus ignobilis. The sequence continues at coordinate 15,069,148 of CP092093.1, forward strand.
TTATAAATGAGTCTTATATATATATATATATATATATATATATATACATATGTATAGATATGTATTATATTTTCAGTTCGATTGGATTAAACGAACAATATAATTGAAATCATCAAAAGCTTAAAAAAAACTTTACCGATTCATATAAATGTAATATTAATGAGGCAGAAAAGTATAATAAAGACTAAAATTCTTTTTGAGCTCTATGTTTCCTTTTCAAAGGAACAAACATTAAAAAACATTTTAATATATTTGATATAATTTTTTGTATATAAAAATGTTTTTTTAAGAATGTTAAATTTCTTTTATTCAAATTAAATTATATCAAATAGGTTACAAAGCGAACATTTATTACTCATATTTATACATACACATCTATAATTTTTATTATCCTCTCTCTCTCTCTCTCTCTCTCTCTCTCTCTCTATATATATATATATATATATATATATATATATATTAATTCTATTATATCTAATAAAAAATGTACAATTTATTTTAATACATGAATAAATAATATAAACATAATTTATTTTAATACAGAATAAATAAGTTAAAAAATTAAAAAAGGATTTTTTGTTGAATCATACAATAAATAAAAAGTATGAATGAAAATTCGACGATTCATTTTTTAAAAAAATTTAATGTTATTTCGTTATATATTATCAATATGAAAGAAATAAGCGTAATATTGCTATGTAAATACTTATTTAAAATATCTGTATTATTGTTAAAAATATATATTTAATTATATATATTTTTTTAATATATATGTATATATATAATTCAAGAAACTGTATTTGAACTTTGGTTAGAGAATTTCCCAAGTTGGGGGTTGGGTATGGAGATGACAACTTTAACGTATAAAACATAAATGTTATAAAATTGATAAGAAATTTCTGCTGGGCTAGCATTGTCAGAGAAATCAAGTCCTTACAAGGACTATAGTGCTAAAAATGAAAATGACACACACACACACACACACACATATATATATATATATATATATATATATATATGTATATAATCAATAATTCGAACTAAAATTGTCAAATATTCCATAAAATTTGAACTATTTATAAAAAATAATTAATTTATAACCTGAAATAATTTAACAAATTAACTTTAATCCAAAAGATTTTTTCGATTTTTTAAATTTCTATTTATTTTTATTTTGATTATCATTAATATTAATCTAAAAAATTTTTAAATGAAATAAATTTACATTACTATCTTTGCTTTCATTTTGTTGACTTTTTATGACTTTTAATTTAAACTTCAATACTATTACTAACTTTGAAACAAATCAAGAAAATAAAAACGAGGCTAATTTTGTAAAATTTTTCATCTTAAATATAGGGTTATCCAAATACGATGCCTAGAGTTGTGTCTTATTATAAAGATATTATACTTGTGCTTCTCTATACACCACCCTATACACATGTTTCCTTTTAATAAAACACCAATCGAGGTATCACATTTGAATGACCCTATAACAAATATTAATAATAAGTTTTTTGAAACAATTTCAACATTTTTATATTCATATACATAATATTACAATTATTTGAAACATCTTCAGAAATTCTTATTTGTATTTCATTTAAAAACTACTTCGTTTTTATATTCACATATTATACTTTGAAAATAGATTTCTTCAAATATATTTTTCAAATACAAAGTAAGTTAAAGCAACATAGTGTCACAAAATAAAGTGATCATAAAAATATAGATATATTCTCAATGAATAAAATATTTCTCACTGAAATGAATTTTAAGTAGCTGTATTATCTTAATACATTAAAATTTATAAGTCCTTTGATAATAATAATGCTAATTGTTGTTTATAAATTAAATAAATAATATTTTAGTATTCATTTAATAGAATTTTTTAATAGTTCTGATATCAAAATCAAACACTGTTTTGGTAATCATTCACTGTTTTCCATTTTTTTAAGTGTTTTTGACTTCAAGGTATTTCTGCGAAAAAATTAAAATCTCAATTTATTTTACCATAATTATTAGAAAAAAATGTTCAGTTTCCAATATTTTTAAAAAAAAATTTTTTTTTCGGTTTTTATAACAAAAATCTACCATGTTAAAAAAATGAAAATTATAATTATTGTAAAGTTCTATCTACGACAAAAATTTGTTTTAGAAAATTATTATTTTTTATTTAATATTATGATAGAAATCTCAATTAGCATCAAATAAAATTTGTTCCTGCAAAATATCAACTTTTCTGTAAAAAAGACAATTATTAAATTTTGAAAATATTGACTTATTTTAATAAAAAAGTTTCCTTATGTGTATATATATACATATCATATATATATATATATATATATATATATATATATATATATATATATATATATATATATATATATATGATAGATATTAAAAAAGAAAATAATTTGTTTTTTTACTGTAATCGAAAAAAGTATTAAATATCATAATAATAAACGTGTGTGAATAAGACAATATAATTAATAGTTATATTCATACATATAAAAATATATATATATATATATATATATATATATATATATATATATATATATATATATATAATAGACCTGAATGTGTGTTAATAATATGGTGTAATAACAGTTCCCCCGGTTTAATAAAAATATTTCAGCGATATAATACGCTTTAGTGCAACCCCAAAAGTACTATCATATTGCTCCACTACGAGTAAAATATCACTTTCATCTTTCAATAAAGTACGCAATATAGTTGACCCGATTGTAGGTACATCCCAGATTCAAGATCATTCCTATAAGTCGGTCATTCAATAAACATGGTTCCGCAACTGAATTTTAGAATAGATTCGTTCGAAAAATGTTTGTGACTGCATTACATGTTATGTCGGTTATATTTTTTTATATTCGTTGATATTTCGTACGCAGATGTCAATTGACCCATTTTAAATGTATAATATATACATACATACATATATATATATATATATATATATATATATATATATATATATATATATATATATATATATATATATATATATATATATATATATATATATATATATATATATTTGTTTCAAATTATGAACTTTTAAATTAAATTATATTAAATTACGTATTACATAAAAAGGTGCTAATGTACCATCTATAACTAATATTTTTTTAAAAAAGAATTTTATCTTTTTTAACACACACACACACACACACACATATATATATATATATATATATATATATATATATATATAAATATATATATACAAGGTAATGTATAGTTATATAGCAAGAAAGAATTTCTAATACTGATCAATGGATATCAAAAGTTATTGATTACAAATCCCAAAATATAACTAAGTTTAGAAAGATCTTATAAAGATATTTTATTTTCGGTATGACATGGAAAAGTAAGGTGTTAGATTGCTGGAATTGTAAAGTTTTGGTATACCTTATACAGTGGTGGAAGAAAAAAATGCTATTAATGCTGATGTATATCTGTACACAAATTAATCTTTGATACTATGATATTTTAAAATATCATATATTCAATAATAAATTATTGATCTCTTTATAATATGATGATTCAATAACCGTATTTAAATCATCACATAAAAACCTTATACGAGGATCGTTTGATAAGTATGGTAAAAAAATAAGAAAAACTAAATTGAAAAATTAAATTAAATCAATTAAATAATTAAATTAAACAATAAATAAATTTACCACACTTATCAAACGACCATCGTATATATATATATATATATATATATATATATATATATATATATATATATATATATATATATATATATATATATATATATATATATATATATATATATATATATATATATATATATATATATATATATATATATATATATTAGGTTGGCAAATATCTCATTCCGCCTTCTGGTCTTTTGAATTTCGCAGCTATGTACAAAAAAAAAAAAAAAAAAAAAAAGCGGAAGGGAGATACTTGCCAACCTAATATATATAAATATATATATATATATATATATATATATATATATATATATATATATATATATATATATATAATTAATTATATATACAAATTGCTCTACAATCTATGGATATTTTTTGTATACTAAGTTTAAGTAAAATAACTTTGAGCATGAGTTTAGAAAAATGTAATAACATTGAATAAAATAAATGTTTAAAAATTATTTCATATATATTTATATTCGTATATGCAATTTTATATTTCATATATAAAAATGTTTTCTGTTAATTCAAATAACTTATGGATATTATGGTTACTATATATATATATATATATATATATATATATATATATATATATATATATATATATATATATATATATATATATATATATGCCTGTGTGTGTTAGGACTGAAAATTTGAAAATATACATAGGCTGGTTATATAACAAAAAATACATTACAGATAGACAATAGATTAATATCAGTTGGAAATCTAAAAATAAAAAAGAATTCAAACAATACATAAAGGTAGATGTGATAGAGATGAGAAAAATCGTTGGTAGAGTTTGGAAAAGGAAGATCTTGAATCGCTGAAATTAAAATTAGTTGAAAGAAACCTTCATCCAATAGTAGTTAAAGAGAAATTGATTATATATATATATATATATATATATATATATATATATATATAGAGAGAGAGAGAGAGAGAGAGAGAATAGCCCAAATGAAACTGAAGAATTTAGATATACATTTAATTACTTACTAACCTTTACTATTCTTTACTATAATTCAGTCTTATTCGAGCCATTCTATATAATGCAACATATTTTGATCAAAAATTTAATTATAATTATATTTCCGCTATTTACATAAAATTTTATTTTATTGAGGGAAAGCAACTACCTTATATATTTGATTCAGCATTAAATAAAATTAGTTCTTTTTCTTAAGAAAATTATTAATTTAAGGAAACATATTTTTAATGTTTCAAGAATGTGAGATTTTTTAATGAAGCTAAGAATAAAATTTTGAAAAACACACACTAGTCAGATTTTCATACGGTGGTAAATATTGAAACTAAATAGTATCTAATTTATACAGTTATTTAAATAAGTTTCTTAAGATACTTTTTATAAGAATATTCTTAATTAGTACATTTTATAATAACATATTATTTTTTATAACAAAAGATATAAAAGTTACATTTTAAAAATAACTAAATAATAATATTATTTTAATAGTTTTAATTTAATTGTAAGTCTAGGCAAAAAATGTCTTAAATATTTTAAAGAAGCAATGGACAATCAAATAATATTTAAAAATACAAATATTCGTTTTTAATAACCATTTATTTTTAACTATTGTAATAAAATGGTAATATGAGAATAATTTTATTAATATTTAATAAAATCAATTGAATTCTAAACTGAAAATAATCTCAAATTAAATTTAAAAAATATTTTTTTCTGTACGAATCGTCAATAAATATATTTTATATATATATTATTACATATTATATATATATATATATATATATATATATATATATATATGTGTGTGTGTGTGTGTGTATGTATAATATTAATTATTACAATTATGTATTTATTATAATATAAAAAAAATAATAAAAATTTTCATTACGTTATTAATTTATAATTGTTTATTTTAATTCTTCATTTTGATTAAAAAACTATTATATTTACTATAATAAAAACTGAAATACTTTCAACAAAATATTATTTTTCAATATAGTAAATATTAAAAAATAATAAATAATATTTATAAGAAAAATGATGTAAAATAAGATTAAAAATATTTTACTTGAAAATATAAATAAAATACATGACAAAAAGAAATGTTATTTCTTATATAGAGTTGAAGTTAGTAATAAATATCAGTCATTCTTGACATTAAATAATTCATCTATTTTTTATATTTAATTTCGTATGTAGTTGTAATACGAGTATAAAAAGAACATTTAAAATTAAATAACGCGCAATAAAAGTAACATAACATTTCAATGAAAGGATATAATTGTTAAAACATGAATTAGCAAAAATGTAAATGTATAATTAATGTTTGTATGAAACAGTAGTGACGCAACTGAAATTATTGTCTGGACAGAACACAAGTTCGAAACTGGTGACTGCCTGTCTGTTACACAAGTCACGATGGATTCACACTTTGGCACCCATTTGCCACCCGGACGATGGTGGTTCGCAATGCAGCGATATTCCGGTACACGCCTGCTGCTTGCTTACTAGCGACTTCGTTGTCTTCCTTACGATTTCCGTATGCATCCCCACGGTTATGGGTTCACGTCTCCGCATGTAATATTCACGTATTTTGCACAATAATGCCGGCAGATGTCGTGGCGGTCCAAAGAAATGGGCGCCTTTCTCTGTATTCGTCTCTATCTATCTATTCGTCCCCATGTACATATATATACTTATATATATATATATATATATATATATATATATATATATACTAAACTACCCTTATTTTGTCGGTGGTTGGATTGGTGGAGATGTACAAGTTCCGAGTTCATGTCGAAATGTGCGTTTTATGTTTGAGTCTAGCAGGCTTTATAAAATAGACTTGGCTTTGTAAGTGTGTGTGTTTTTTATTGCCGATTGTATAGATACAATATTTGTTTGTGTGAGTATTTTCCTTTTTTGTATTCGATGTATTTGAAATGAAACCCAATTTGTGTAACGATTTAAATATTTACATTTTAAAATTATTCGACTTTATTGGCTATATTGAAAAATCTAATAAAACAATAATACGTATTCGAATGGAAAATAGTATATGTAATCAATATAATAAAATTTATACTCTTCAAAATAGTTTCTAGAAAGTATGAAGATTTTAAATAATTTCTTTCATACTTTAAATTGATAAAATCTCTGTAAAATTAATATTTTAATTTTTCATTTATTTGACAATTAGTTCATATTTTAACAAAAAGTTGATGGTTATTACTATTTATATATATATATATATATATATATATATATATATATATATATGTATGTATGTATATGTATATAAATTAAAATCTCTTTCATTTATTTATATGGTTGAAAAAAAACTTATAAATAAAGCAACATAAATCATATGAAATAAGTGATCTTTATATTTCCTCTACATTTTCTATTTACTAAATGAAAATAAAAAAAGAAAATAAATAGAAAGTATGTTCATATAAATGGTGACTATTTACGGTTATAAATTATTTTTTAACGATTGCTACGATTTATTTCGTCGAATAAAAAATGTGAAGCTTTTCAACTTACTGTACCAATTCAATGTCATTGTGCTAGATGATTCTTTTACTATGTTACAGTTGTCGCTGTAGTTTTCGATATTGGTGGGTTAAAGTCTCTATCTAGAATCGATTGCTTGGTTGCTGTCTTTATTTTCTTTAAAATAAGTTCATATGGCATAATTTAAATTTTTAGATCTCTGTGGATTGAACTACTTCTTCCATTACCAATATTTTTTTTTGATTTCAATAAAATCTATCATATTTTTGATCATATTAAGAAAACTCCTATTATCTTAATTACATGCTTTATTTATAATTTGTTTATTATTAATTATCTTATTTAACTTTAATTTAAAATATATTAAATATCATCTTCAAACTTTTAACTTGGTCTTATGATTTTAAAAATGTCATTATAAACACTTTGAATCGTATTTAGGGTTTATTAGTAGAAATAAAAATATATTTATAAAAATATTTTTATAATTATACTTTCATTTCTATTATTCAAACCTAAATACATTTCAAAGTATAGTATTTATGAAAATATTTTTTTTCAAATATCGATTTTTAATCTTTTTATGGAATAATTATTATATTAGCGTGAAAAATACTGCAAACTGTTTTTTTGAAAATAAATATTTAATAAATAACCAATGTTAATAATTTAATATTCATAGTTCATAGAAAAACATATTTTTTATATTTATTCTTTCTAACATTTGATAGAAAAAGATAGTGTATATCTCTATTTATTTTCATTGTATATTATATTTCTTATTTAAATAACTATTTCAAGTTAATTAAAATAGTTCTTATTAATTACACAGTGCGCATGCAATAAGCTTTAATTAGACCTTTAGTCAATGTTGAATATTTGTTTAATATTTTTAATCATTGCATTAAAATAAGAACTAATATTCATTTTAGCGAATTCATAATATTGATTTTACAAAATCACATTAAGAAGTTTGTAAATTAAATTTAATTTTGTCACTTTCTTCATTTTAATATAAAACTTTAAACGTTTGTATATCAATCAATGTTTGTGTCATAAACTTGTGCTGCAATTTTGTTCAGAATATTAAACTAATGAAATTTTTACCTGCAAAATAATGTAAGTAAAAAATTACACTGATATAGTAAATAATTTTACTACTCCTGAATGATTACACAAATAATATTTCTTACGAATTAATAATAATATTTGTATAAATAATATTATTCACCCATAATAAATAGTCCACTTGAATAAAAATTATAAAAATGTTTCAGACAAACTTTTAAACATTTTATAGCTTACTTCAAAATTTATAGACTGAAAACAAGTTGTATGGAATTAAAAACATTCAATGTTACAAAATGCTAATTATTAATTCGAAAAACATCATTTGAATAATTTCTAAAAGTCTAGAAAGACACACGAGTACTGTTAACTCGTCGTTTCTGTTTCGTAAAGGGGAATTTTACATTTTCGTATGCGGTGCTACGAAAGGAATACAAGTTAGCGTACATTATTAATTTAACAGCTGTTAAAACATTAACATAACAATTAAACTTTGAATGTTATTGGTGTTATAAATGCTATTCGTATCTCATTATAATTGAATATAATAAACGAAAATTTTACAATTCGTTGTAGTTACAAAAATATTTGTTACTATCTACATATATATACATACATGCGTACATATTACATACATACATACATTTATATATATATATATATATATATATATATATATATATATATATATATGAAGATAAATTCCTTATATTTAAATAAAAGATTCAAATTAGACTTGAAAAATCATTTTAAAATTTATACAACATTTAATAAAAAATTTAAATTCAATATTGTTATTTTTCTTATATAAAAATCTAGTTTAAAATAATGTAATAGTCTCCAAATTATTATTTGTATTAAGAATATTATTTTTAATTGTGTTAAGTTATATTTTGATGATTATATTCCGATAATTTTATTGTTGAAGATGATCTAAATGAGAATGAAACATAGTAAAGAATAGTGAACGGCAGTAATTAAATAAATGTATATCTAAACTCTTCAATTTCATCTAAGACACTCTATATTTTGAATTTATTACGAATTTATATTTTATTTTATATTAAAAAGTCAACACTAATAATCAACGTAGAGATCACATAAATCTGATAAATATGAAACCATGTCAATAATTAGATTTCTTGACTGTATAATTAATATATTAGTAGGTACTTGTCACAAACGTTAAAAGTATTATTTATAAGAACAAGGTTATATTTTTTTCGTCCTAAACATAGGAAATATTTGGAAATTCCTCTTTCAAATTTTATCTCACATATTGGATAACAAATCTTGCAATATGTTAATTTTTCTGTACACTTTTCATTAGTAAAGAGTATAGCAATTATTATTTCAAATCTATTTTGATAAATAACTTCAATAGTTATTGACAGTAAAACGTTTTTTTTTTAATTATTTCGATTTCTTCGCAGATATATGACAAATCAACAATTTCAATGTCTCTATAATCTGGTAGATAAATCAGAAGAAATTTATAAAAAAGTAATAAAATTTAACATTTAATTGAGTTAATTATTAATTAAATTTATATTAAATTTTAAAAATCAAATTCAAAACTTGTATCCTAAATTGTTAAAAACAAAAAAGTTCATTCTCGAGAGAAACTCTCATAAATATTCTAAGCGATTATTAGTAAGCATAATTAATATTGTTACCCATTAAATGTTTTTTTTAATGTTATATATATAAATCAAATATTTTACTTTAAAACAATAATATGTTTTAAATAAAGAATTATTTCTGCACAATAATAAAAAAATAAACTTGTTGGAATGTTTGAAATTCTTGTTCTAAAAAAGTATTCATTTAATGGAAATATGTCAAATAGTGAATTCATTATTTTGTAGTATTTATATTTACACAGGCACAAAACTGACAAATATTTAATTTACGTAATGATAACAACGAAAATGTTTCGACGAAGGAAACTGTAATGTAACCAAGTTAAATATCATTATTCGAGTATTGTTACAAGCAGGATCTTAGGAAGGAAGTCAGCACCCGGAGCAAAATCTCATTACATCACCTCCCACGCTTCAAGCATCCACTTAAATATAAACGTTTGCCATTTTAGTATAACCGTTGGCAGCGACTTTCTTATGTAATCGCCTACAGCAACCAATTCGTCCGTTCATCACGTGCCTATATCCTATGGATCTATTTATATTAAAAATCGTTTGAAGTGTACAAAAAATAGATGTTATTTGATGATTAAAATAATTAACGATTGCAGTCTAAATTAATTTAGGGATTCATTATTCGTGTAAAAGAAAACTGTTTAATTGTATTTTTCAATTCATTTCTTTAATTGGTTAAATTAAAATTATAAAGAGACTCTCTTAACTGTCTTTACTTATATAATAAAAAATAATTATTAAAACTATTATTTGCAATTGCTAAATTATTAATAAACATGGATATATTTTACATACATACATATATATATATATATATATATATATATATATATATATATATATATATAATTAACCTTTTTTATCTACTATTGGATGAAGGCCTCTTCAAAAACTTTTCTGTTTTAGTTCATCTCGACGAATTTTCTTATATTTGTTCTATCTACCTATTCCTTTTTTCCTTATTATATATATCTAGGATTTTCTTTCTATATTCTTGGGTCTTTTTATATATCTAGATTAGATCAGATTAAAATATGGTAAAATTTAGTTACAGTATTTTTTCAAAAATTTAAATTCTTACAACTTATTTTGTAATCTTAAGTAGGTGTATTGTTATCATGTTTTTATCAATTTTTATAATTTTATATAAATAATATTTTTTCGAGAAAATGAAAGTACAGTTTTTATTGGCATAATTCAAATTCGACTATTAACTCATAAAAAAGTTATTTGTATAACTTTTTCTAGAGAATTTTAAGTTTTATTAAAACTGCTGAAAAGTACTTGTTTATTTATTTTTTTAATATCGTATAGTTAAATTTGTATAAGATTTTATTAGTCATCAAATGATTATTATCAATGGTTTCTTTCTTTTATACAGTAACAGTTTTTATGCATATAAGTGGTAATTTTTTTCTTTTGATTTCATTTCAAGCTTAAATTATTCATTTTAATTTTTACCATTTTTGATTTGATTGAACAAAATGTATATTAAATATTTTGTTAAAATAATGATCAATTATTTAAATAAACATTTAAGATTATTTTTTTATGTTTGATACATTGATACATATATTCGTTCTAAGAATGAGAATACTGTTAAGTTTAATACTCTTTTAAACGTTTTTTTTTCTGTTTGTTCTGTGCTGATATCCAGTATTTTCACAATCTTTTTACTCGAAGCAACGTTATCAGTATTATCGTTATTGCTAAAAGGTTTTTGTTGTTAATAATATTCGACTATAGAAGTCTCTTTACGAACCGATTACAAATTTACGTTCGAAATAAACACATCAATGGATCGGTTGTTAAATCAATATAAAGTAAGCGTACGCACGTATAAAAAATAATAACAAAGACAACATGTCGAACGAATAACGAACAAAATGGAGGCGTGCCATTGAATCCATTTACAAAATGGGAACTGAAATTTGCTCCGAAACACAGTTCACATCTTGCGCATGGTGAACATAGCTGATATCGAAGTTTCGTTCGCTATACAGCATTCACAACGTACGTGTGGAAATTCGTTTATGGCAATATAGGCAGATGTGAGAGCGATCAACATACACTGTGACGTTATGCCGCTATGTCATTTGAGACTGCATGCGCGGAGATGGATCCGAGCCATCGTACGATGATATTCTGGTAATGGAAAATGAAGAAACGATGATGAGAAATCGACTTGGATACTATTTACATTTAGTGGATTCGCTTTTATTTCGTGAACGAGCGCCAATCTCAAACGTTTCATCTCGATTTGTTGTTCTACATGCCTATTATTTCGCTACAGTGACGTCGATCGTACGTTAGACGTCGAGAGTTCGAGTTGCTTGTGTTGTTAAAGAGACGTAGAAGAGATTTTAACAGTAAGTTATTATTTCACTTACAGCAAATTATTTGCTTTAACATAAAATCGTTGCTTTTAACGCTTTACATATATATATATATATATATATATATATATATATACATGTAAAGTACTTTAATGAGTAAAAATAAATCTTGCTATCTAAAAATAATGTGTTGAAATTACAAAACCTTCTTAACATAATTTACTTTAAAGTTTCAACACTAATATCAACATTTTATATTTTCTTTGTTAGAATTTTTATAAATATCACATAATGATTTAAAATAAAAATATATTTAATTTCTATGAATATAAATAAAAAAATATGAAATAAAATAAAACTATTATTGAAAAATAAAAAAAATATTAAAGTGTAATAAGAAATTCAGTTATATTTGAGATATTTTCAATTTTTTAAAAAAATACTTGAATAGTTTCTAATAATAAATACTGGATTGCCTTTTAAATAATATATTTTTTGTCAATATTTCAATCAAATAATTTTTTTCTCTAATATCTCTATTAATAATTGCCGATAATTTAAAGTGAGATAGTAATTATAATACAAAATATAGTTTGAGTTTATGATCAAATAATATTAAAAACTGAAAATTTTTGTCTGATTTAATATATAAAATATATAATGTATATACTGTTGCTATAACTCTGGATGGATTTAGTCTTCTTGGACAATATTTTTCTAGTCAAATTTCTCAAATACTTTGTTTTTCTATCCTTTTACTTTCATGGTCTCCAGATCAGTACCTCACTATCCATCAATTTCTTTTTAAATTGCATTTTCTTTCTCTTACTGTAGAAGATAACTTTCGTAATTTTCTCTGACATTTTATTTTCATTGTTAAACTATATTTCTTTTTCGCTTTTATAAATTTTGCATTATTTTATTCTCAATTATTGTTTAATTTATTTACTACACATACACATACACACACACACACATATATATATATATATATATATATATATATATAATCAAAGAAAAACTCAAAGATTAGATCATGAATAAATACGAAAACAATAACCTAATAATCAGAAGAAGAAAATATAAAATAAAATTATTGTAGAGTCAATAATTTTACTTTAGTAATTATTTACTAATTACAATAATCTGAAATGAGTAAAATTCAAAATTATATTTTTTTAGTACTGTAATAAATTAGTCATAAATAATTCATTAGACACATTATTACAAAATTTTATAAAAGTATTCAATAATTATTTTTTTATTACATTTTTTGATACTCATTTCAATTCTGAAGCTTATTTATGATCACAGTGATGTATTATAAAATCTAATTAGATTTTATACGACTTGATAATTATAATATAGCTATTTAAATTGTGTTAATGAATGAAATGAACAATAATTGATTATTCATTATTCAATATGTTTAATCTTCTTTCAATAACTTTCTAGTATTTTCATTTCTATTTATTAATTTTATTATATCTATTATTCATGAGATTATAAACTAATATGAATATAATATATACAAACAAAGCATCTTGTTTAAAGAAGTAAACTGTGAATAAAATATCTTCTTCAATCCGCCTGCTCAATGTAGTAAGTATAGACCAAGTAGTAGTCAATAGTAACATTTAATGAGGCTTTCACTCAGCAGTGGGCTGATATAAACTGATATAATAATGAAGATGATATATATTCAATTAATTTTCAAAATTACCTGGTTAGTGTTATAATTCTTTATATTTTTTATATAATTTAATATTTAGAATCCTTGTTAACTTTCACAATGAGCACCAAAAAAACATTAATAAATTATTGAATTTTTAAAAATTTCTAAATATCTTTGCAATTGAATTATATCTAAATTTATTTTTAATAATTAAAATTTGAATTAGTGGTTTTTATTTTTGTTTGTGGTTCATCAAATATGATTTTCTAATTTCAATTGTCTTTAACGTAATTCCCATTATAGATTTGTTTATATTAAAGTTAATTAAATTCATTTTTTTAATTTTTTAATTTTATGTTTTTAATATGGAAGTGTTGCACTTAATACCCCTCCCACGCACATATATATATATATATATATATATATATATATATATAAATATATAATTTCAATCATTATAAAATTACATTAGTTTATATCAGTCTACTGCTAAGCGAAATCCTCAATGAATGTTATCACTCATTAGTATTTAGTCATATTTATTATTTTTACCAAGCAGATTGGTCAGAATTTTTTCTTCAGGGTTAAACAGGTTGCTTTCACTAATAATAATAGATAGATATATCTTTAAAAATAATATGATATCTATTATTAAATTAAATTATAATAAAATTCGTAATTAGTTAACATTCGTAAATCAATACTAGTTGAAAATTGAAATATTATTTATTGAAGATTTCAATATCTTATTTATTTTTATTTCAACTTTATATAACTAATTTCAAATAGCTACATCTGTACTAGTCACAAATTCAAATATATTTATTAAATATTTTCATATACTTTAAATAAAATACATATCTGATATGAATCTTATAAGTTTTGTATCTATAAATACAAAATATATGTTTCATGAAAGATATCTTTTATAAAGTATTTCAAAATCTATTTTCTTCAACAGAAACTTTCAAAGAAATGACAAATCAATTAAATACTATCATTTCTAAGAAGTTGGAAATGAAAGTATTCAAATTCATTCAAATACTGCGAGTTCATGATACGTTCTTATCTATTCCCTTCACTATTGAATTTTGATTAAATTTATTTTGATTGTATAGAACATACATTTGTTGAGTAATGAATTTTAAATGAGAATTATTTATTTATAACATAACATTTCTGCAATAATAGGTACATATCAGTGAGAAATAAAATAACTTATATTATTTAATTATAACAAATTTGCAAACTATATATATATATATATATATATATATATATATATATATATCTTAATAGGTTTAAAACTATAGGAATATTAATTTAAATTAAGCGTAAGCAAGTTTCAACTTTCATGCAAAACAAGCTCATTATTATCTGTATAGTATGTACTGGTCTGTCATTGACGCACAAACTGAGTATCATTGAAATAACCACGATACAATGTAACATCATCCGCACGCGTAATGCTAACATCATTGAGCTTGTCATTCCATTCCTATTCCCTTCTTCTGCTTGCAAAAGATAACATCTTAATAATATAGAATCTTCAAGATGTTTACACAATAAGAAAAGTAAATTATTTGTCAAACATTATACTTAAAACTTTAAACATATTTATTATCAACTATATTTCATATTGCAAATATTTTTGAAATTTATGATATTAGTTCATTTCATTTAATTAAACGTGTATAATACAAAATGTAAAATTATATATTTATGAGAATATATTTACATTTTAATTTTATGTTATTTTACAATATATCAAATAATCAAAAATAGTAGGAAATAGGTTTATGTAGAAACTTTTGAATTTTCTTTAAGTTTTTAGAAAGGAATATATAGTATGATTCTTTATTATCAAATATGTGACAATTGTATACGACAGCAGTTTTATATTTAATTTAAAGTTTAAATTTTTTGACATATCTACTAAAAGTATATATTAAAGTGATAATTATATATAGTAATCAAATGAAACATAGGATTATGTAAACAAAAATTTAAAAAAAATCCAAAATTAAGCAAATTTATTAATATATATAGTATATTTTGTAATTAAAAATTTATTTTGAACCTATAATTCATTAAAAAATTAGAAAAAGTATTCTACAGAATTATAGCATAATTAATGGTACCGAAATTAATATATTCAAATCTGGAAAGAATATTTTTCTATTAAATTTGAATTTATTAACACAGCATTTCGGAATTTTTTATACTTATACTGAGCCAACTGTTGTGCTTAACTGATTTTTTACGATTATTAATTATAAGTTATAAAAAAAGAATGAATAATTACAAGGTTTATTTTTCTACACATAATTTGTACTAATTATTATATTATTTGGAATTCTACTTGTAACCAAAATCATTTTTTTTTTAATTTCCATATTATCTTAACACATTATGGTCCGCAGTATTTTGCACTAGACTTCATCTAGAGTTCGGCGAATTTCAAAAAAATGGACAAAAATAATTTTTTTCATAAAATCGATGTAATTCTTAAACCAATGAACATTTTGAAATAAAATTTCATATCTGTTTATTAAAGGATTCTGATGCATATATATTTATATATATATATATATATATATATATATATATATAATATATAATATATATATAATAGTGGTTTTCAATCTGTAATGAGTGTACCAGCGTAATAAAGTACAAAAAAGAGGTGCTTTATAATAAACATAGTTTATTATATAAAACACTTTTTAGCGTAAAAAAACATCCAGAAGGGATAAAAATATGATAAATTACGTAAAATATATATTATATATACAGAAATTGTTAGAAAAAAATAAGAGAACCAATTTCGATTTTATTTAAAAAAACAGAACTTTGCTAGGAGTAGAAATTACTTTATTTAAAATATCTGAAATTTTTTTCATAATTTTTATAATTTACCAATATTTTGAATATATACACCACCATCTTTTAATGGAATTGGAAAAAAATATAGCTTGTATATATATATATATATATATATATATATATATATATATATATATATATATATATATATATATATATACATATATTTTGGCGTCAAAAGTTCATACAACGAAAAACGCATTAACGCGTGAACGGATGTACAGAAGTCTAACACGAAATATACATTTAGGTGTGGCCGGGCGGTAATGTGTTAGTTAATAAGACAAAATGTAACTAGTAATCGTATATATTTAATAAATATATATAATTATCATTATATTGATACGTTTGCACGTTTTCTAAATAAACTTGAAGATAACACAAATGAATTTGTCACATCATATAAGATGTCCCATTAAGAACGTACACTAATCATCGCTCACTCAAAAAATTGCGTTATATTTAAAATTAAGTTATGAGACATCCTGTAGTTATATAAATGAAATCTATTATTATTTTTACCTACCATTACATGCGACTTTAATTCGAATAGAACGTTCAAAATACCTTTTTAATACATTAATAATTCCAATTATTTTAACTACCTTATATATATATATATATATATATATATATATATATATATATATATATATATATATATATATATTAGAGAGGGAGAAAGAGGCAGATATACACTGAATAATAATAAATGTAAAGAATATGAAACAAATGGTTGAGATTACTGTATGAAAAAACAACCTGTTAAGATACAAAATTTAATCTATTAGCCTCTTTTTGTTCACTGCTCTATTGAAATAATTTCCAAACTTTTTACTTCCGTTGACTCAATGGCTTTTTCTTTCATTCTCTTTTGACGAATTTTTTTATGCCTTTATCTTATCTATCCATTGATCCCTTACTAAAACTTTTTATAACTATGAAATCTGAATTATTAATTTTTAATTTCTTAAATTTCATATAAATCATTCAGTTTCAAATCAATAATTTACACATATATACGCACATATATATATATATATATATATATATATATATATATATATATATATATGCCATTAATAAAAAATACTCTGGCCAGATGAATTTAAAATAGAATATTATTTTTCTAAAAGCATGAGGAAATATCTAATGTATAGTTAAGGATTTGCTGAAAAATCAATACAGAATTTAATCTTATATAAGAGATATATATCAAATGAAAAGTTTATTGTGATCAAATTCGTGAAATTCCGAAAATAACTTTTAATGATAACTTTTTGTGGCAATACATACATACATACATACATATATATATATATATATATATATATATATATATATATATATATGCGTGGGTGTGTCTTTGTGTGTTATCCTGCGTGTGTACATATATAAATAAAGAAACTTTATATCCAATAGAATAAACACTTTAAAACTTCGAATACGTTCGAAACAAAATATTCTCTCGAATAACCATTATTATCACGGCATAAACTTTAAAAAACTTCGAGAACAAACAAGAATATACGTCCAATATTCATTTGTTTTTCAAAGGCAAGAAAAAAGCTGCCGGCAGCGACTAATGCACAAATTTGACAGTGTAAATAAAAATGTCAAACTGCCTTCGCCTAGTTTGTTACACACGAATCCACGAAAATAACATGCTTGGAAACTCCGTCACACTATTATAGTATTTTTTCAGCTGAAACTCGCCGCACGTTATGGAAATTATGAAAGTGAAAACTCGTGTAACGCCATTCTATTATCGTGCATTTGCGACGTACACGTTTTCTTCCGTGCCTATTCTTTCGAATTGTGAAGGTCGCAAATATTAAATTACGACAGTGTGCCTTAAGAATTATGTAAATGTTTAAAATCAGTTACAGTACTTATCTTAATTCTAAAGGGCACTGGTATTTGATTACGAAACGAACGCTGACGTTATTAAAAATATCTACTTTTTATCGTGGCATAAGTAGGTCAAACAAGACTAAGGTTTCAAGTGATTTGAAATTTATTCTGTCTGCACTTTTTCATTGTACTCTATGTGTTGATATTTTATGACTTTCCTTGAAATAATTACAGAATTTACTTATTTTATATATAAGTAGAAACTGTTTAACTTAATTATACATAGGGTCATCCAAATGTGACCCAGATTTGTGTTTTATTGAAAAAAACATGTGAATAGGATGGTGTATAAAGAAATATGTGTATAGTTTATTTTACTTTTTTTTAATAAAACACAAATCTAGGCATCACATTTGGATGACCTTTATAACACATTAGTTATAAAACAACCAAGTTTCACCTAGTTTCGTTCATATATTTTATACTAAAAAAATTAATATATAAATATTTTTTAAATAAATGCAGTTATGTTTTATTTCTATATTTTAAAATATAATAATTTATATTTCAACAAATACCAATTATGTGAAGTATAATTAATGACTATTAACAAATAAATAAAATACATTTCAGAAAAACAGAAAATTTGTATATAATCACAAAATATATTAATAAAAATAATTATCTTCCATACACAATTCAGATAAAACTGTGTGATAGAGAAATTTCTAAATAATATACCCAAAAATATATGAAAATAACAAGTGGTCAATGAGATATTGAATATAAGAATCAAATTCCTTTTTTGTGTTTTTTTTAATTTGATTTTTTTATCAGAATATTTAAGAACTTTTAATTATTCTGGTCGTATTTAAATAGATTTATATATATATATATATATATATATATATATATATATATATAATTAATTTTTTTAATAACTAAAATATCTCTAATAAATATACCTCATTATAAATAATATTAAAAACTAAATTAATTCCTTGTTTAAAAATAAACATAAGTAAAAACCAGTAGTGATGTTCCTTAAAATTCAATTTGAAGTATAAGATAAATATTATTTCAATATTAAATTAAACAGAAGGGCTACTTGAGTTATTTTCCTTTCATTAGAAGAAAATCGGTACTATACGCAATGAGATAAACTCGACATAAAATCTAATATTAATTCGTTGGTAATTCAAATAAAAATAAACATTTAAGAAAATTTTTCATTTATATCTTGAGCTAAATAACTTCATTTCGAAATATAATTAGAAAAGTTTCTTTGGTATTCTTTTTGTGGTTAAATATATTTAATTTTATTTGATAAAAAATAATATATTAAATTTCTGTTTTAAAACTGAAAATGTTCTTCTCAAATAAAAGTTCTTTTAAAAAGGTAATAGAAAATATTTATATTTTAATAATAAGAGATGTAGAATATTATTTGGGAACTAATTTTCAATAACTCTCTTTAAAAAAGAAATATGAAAAAGATATTAAGTAGTGAATCATTTAGAAATAAATTTCTGTCGTTTCAATGAGTTAATAAAGAGATTGTACAGATGATTCATTTTGTATTAAAATATATAACATAGCATAATTTATTGTTATACTCTAAGCTTATTAATTACTTATTGCAATTCTGAAAATTAGTGATCATTTTGTTAAAAAGGTGGAATACGTTTATTACTTATAAAATTTTATTTTATTTTGTGGACTTTGATAATAAAAATATTATAGAAAATCATAAAAGGAAAACTAAGTGATTGAAATTCAGGAATTCAAAACGATAGACATAACCTGACAATGAAAAATAATATAATAAAAAATGTCAAGTAAATAAAATTTAGGAATTTAAGACGACAAAAGTTTATAAATGATTTAATGAAATAATAAATACAATAATGATGAAATTTGTGAAACTCTTTTACTAGTTAACAGATTTACAAGTTACTATAAATAATATTTTTTAGAAATTATTTTTATGAATATATTTTAATTAGTACAATTTCAAATGAAACTCATTATTTATTTTTTTAATATATAATATATATATATATATATATATATACACATAGTTGTGAATCAATTATTTTATAAATAATAGGTTTTAAAGTCTCTACATATAGCAGCCAGTTATTTATCAATGATTACTAATTCCTCGTAATTTATAAATGGTTATTAATTACGTTTACATATTTCATCAGCACGTATTTACTGGGACTACATGTTTAATCAACAAATTAATAAATCTTTTAAATAATACTTGTTACGTATTACAGTTACAAATTACTAGTAAATAGCACACATATAACAACGACGAGGTGTAGTTAAAAAAATCATTAATTAACTTTAAAAACAATCGTTTTTAGCTTTTGATATAAAATATTCTATGTATTTCAAAAAGATGTGAAAAATTTAAAATACTTTTGAATTTTATCGAAAATTGAAAATTATTTCATTTTTATAGTTTTATAAGTGACATTAAAATATAATATGAAAAAAATTATAATTTTTTATAATAAACAAATAATGTATTTTTTTAAAAAAAATATATCAAACCTAGGATATTTGAACTCTAATTTTATATATATATATATATATATATATATATATATATATATGTATGTATGTATAAATAATCAGTTTTATTAACATATTTTTTTTATTTCTCAAATACAACTTTCTAAACTAATTATAATTTATTCTAAAGTATGCCAACGTCCAGAGAAAAATATTTATAAATAAATAATACAAAATATACTACACCCGCAGATGCATGTTGCAATGAGTTTATATTAAGAGCCCTACTATACAATTGTACGAGGTCAGACAATTAAGTAATGCGACCGATTTTTTTTCTCGGCCTGTGGTAACACTGCGAACCTGTAACTCCGCCACCGTAATAGCAGATCCCTACTCTCTCGATTGAGACCTTGACCACCCTCGTACGATTATTTCTTCGCCAGCTGTTTAGTGTTTTGTAACAACGCGCGAGTAGTGCATGTCACGAAAATGGAACAGAGAAATTGAATGAACATCGCTCAAGATTGTCTCGAGCAGGTTGAAAGTGATCCTACTCTTCTCGATCGAGTTATTACTGGTGATGAAAGTTGGTTCTTTCAATATGACCCCGAAACTAAACGACAAAGCCAACAGTGGCTGTCCCCTGGAGCACCAAGGCCAAAGAAGGCGAGAATGAGCAAGTCCAAAGTGAAAACCATGTTGATTTGCTTCTTCGACAGCAAAGGGGTGGTTCACAAAGAGTTCGTACCACCTGGACAAACCGTAAATCAAGTATTCTACCGCAATGTGCTCGAAAAATTACGAAAAAGGGTGCTCAGAGTGCGTCCAGATATCGCGAAGACTTGGGTTCTGTATCACGACAATGCTCCCTGTCACAGTGCGTTCAGTGTCTCTCAGTTTTTGGCGTCTAAAGGCATCGCAACGTTACCACAACCGCCCTATTCACCGGACATGTCACCCTGCGACTTTTTCCTATTCCCCCATATGAAAAAATTCGTCAAAGGTCGACATTTTGACTCCGTTGAAGATATCCAAGAATCTGTGACGAGGGTACTCGGAGAGGTCCCACAAGAAGTGTTCCAGAATTGTTACGAAAACTGGAAAACTCGCTGGAATAAGTGTATAGATGCGGGAGGGGACTACTTTGAAGGGGATCGCAGCGATGTACCTTAATTTTTAAATATACTCGATTTTTGAATTTTGTCGCATTACTTAATTGTCTGACCTCGTAAACATGGAATTGCTTCATATGAAATATAACAACTAGAAAATTAAATTTAATTCAGGAAAGAGAGTTTTGATTTAATTACTAATTATTTTTTTAAACATGTTGATTCGTGAAAATTAATTATGATATGAAATATATTCTAGTAAAAACTTAAAATAAATAAATTATTAAATTTTATTTTAGTAATTTTATACAAAAATATTTTATTTATAATACTAATTGCAACTATTTATTTAATACATGGTTTTTAAAATCAATTAAATTAAAAAATGTTTGACATATATATATATATATATATATAATATATATGAAAAAACGATTAAAAAGTTAGTTAGTAATACATTTGTAAATATTTTTTTCTTAACAATGTTATCAAAAAATTAGTCACGCAATATATTACTTAAGTTTTTAATACTTTCCTATTATGTATATAATATATATATATATATATATATATATATATATATATATATATATATATATATAATGGTATAAAATATGTATTTGTATGTACGTATACGTTTATGTAAAACGTTTGAGAATCCAAAAAAACAACACATTCCAGCATATACAAAAAATCCTAGCAATACGCTGTCACTCACCACTGGCAACATTAAAATCGATTCCCATGATTAATAATGAATCATTAATTCAAAAAAAAAGTATATTCACCCAACGTGTATCAATGTCAAGTGACAAAATTACATGAACACGCGCAAAAAGCCTCGTGTTGAACATGAAACAACCCACACGATCAATCATCCACCACCGACACACATCCCGACATGTCGAAATCTCACTCACTTCTCTCACCCAGTGCGGCGAGAATTCAAAACCTACCCTCGTATCATCATCGCACCCCTCTTACATATAAAGCTTGTATCATCAAATAGGGTTGCACGATATAAAAATTCTCATATCGTATTACAAATTGATGATCTAACATTTTTAACCTTACGCTCAGATCTACTTGTGAATCTCAATAAAATGTTCGATTTTTTTTCTTGATTTGATTTAAATTAGAATGATTGAAATTTTATTTTATTATACTCTCTTCAATATGTTTATACTTTAATAATTTGAACCTTACTTAAATATATATATATATCATCATAATTTCTTGCCATCTATATCTGGATAAAGATCTCTCTCAAAACCCTTAACCTCAACCAAACCAATTTCTTTCTCTTCCAATTCATTCCAACGAATTTTCTTATATCTCTATCCCATCTATCCATAGATCTCTGCCTGGATTTTTTTATATAATATATCTAAATATCTAATCAATAATTTATTTTGTTCATCAATGCTCTTTTAGTTAAATAACAAGCCCATTTCCATTCTAAAGACTTTATTTTTAATATAATGTTCGTAACTTTTGTTCTTTTTCTGATTCACTCAATTTTCTTTCTATCTCTACGTATTATTCCTACCATGTAACTTTTCTTAGATTATTATTTTGTCTATAGCTGTTTAATTAATGCTTTAAATTCAACATCCATGTATCACTTTCATAAGTAAGAAAAGGTGGGACACATTGATCAAAAACTTTCCTTTTTGACCAGAAAAATATCAAATTTTCTAATATGATTTTTTTTCATAGTGATATTATCTCATTTTTATTCTCCTGTTCATTTCATCTATAAATGATTCTTTAGTGTTAATGAGTAGTTCCAGATAAACATAGTTTTAAATTCTATTTCTATCTATTTTAGATAGATTCTTCTTTAATCTAAAAATTCGTTAAACATTATTTTTGTGTTCTTGAGATTCATCATAAGTTACATTTTTGACACAATTTACCTAATTCTTCTATTATATTTTAAAGTTCATCTAGTTTTGATGAGAAAATAATAATGTTATTAAATTCTAATTGAATATATATTTTGTCATTTACTTTTATTTCTTCAGATTCTTAATTTTATCTCTTAAATACTTCTAATGAAGATTTAAATAGTTTTGATAATTATATATATATATATATATATATATATATATTAAAATCAATTAAAGAACATAGACATTGTGTTAAGTTTTAATAAATTTTTAATTTATTATCATGCATTTAAAATCTTTTCACGATGCTCATTGACCATTCATATGTTGTTTTAGGACGCTTTACTTTACTCAAGGGTATTGTGTTTGAGAGCATGTTAGTAAATGTTAATACATTCAAAATATACATAAATACATCAAAAACTTAATTCGTGTAATTTCTTCTTAAATATTTACAATTTTGAAATACTTGAAAGCTTAATTATTATATGAGAGATTACATTCTTAATAATATAATTTAAGGAATTATTTTAAATACTCTAACGTCATGAGTTAATAATTTTTTCTTACTTGTTAACAATTCAATTAATATCTTGTTTATAATTATTCATAAATATTAGAATAATTTCAAAATTAATAACGTATTTTAATTTTATACATCAATTATATTTTTTTAAATGTGATTTTTTAAAGTTCATATTTGATTTTCATGATAATTGAAATTAAATAGTGATTTTAAAATAAAATATATTATTATTTTTCTGTTATTCTTTGTTTAAACCAATTTTGGTGCTTATACAAACACGATATTTTTCAATATATATATATATATATATAAATTATATATTAAAAAGTTCTTCTCATTTTTGTATATCAAAAAGTTTTTATATTAAAAAAACTATTTTTTTATAATAATTCCAATGATATTTCATAAACAAACATGTATATAAAAAATTCAATCTAATTTTCAATTTGTTTATATCAATCGTGTAGATATGTAAATGTTAAAATTTTTTGAAACATATGGTGTATTCAAATATCAGTAAAATAAAAACAAGCATTGTAACTAACATTTTCTCTAATGTTTTTGAGTCATGCTTAAAAAAATAATTTAGAGAATGTCGTATTATGAGTATTATTTAAAATATCAACTTTGAAGTTAAAATTAAAGCATATTAAAAATATATCGTTATTCATAATAATTATGTTGATAATACAACGACTATTATTGAATAAATTTTCAATTTCAAATAATTGATAAATTTATTCAGTTATTAATTAAACAAAAAAATAATATTTACGGAACTTATATATATCATATTATTATGCTTAAATATTTATTAAATAAGTTTAACAAAAAAACTTAACGATCATAATTAGAAAATAAAAATTTATTTTTGGATAAATAACTGATTTTATTAAAAAATATTTGATGATGTCCTAAAAACGATCTAATAAGTCAAAGAAGAATTTATTCTTTACTTTTAATCGAAATATATATTATTTTTTTCTTTTTTACTACAAAATTGAAATTAAAAAAATAAATTATTTGAAATATAAAATTATAAACTGTAATTTTTAAGCTATAATTGAAAACTAGGATTTATTTCATATTTAAAATAGCAGATATGAAATATTTATAAGTATAGATAAATTTATTTGTGAAAAATTATAAATGTTTCAAATACTATAAATTATCTTACATCAAACTAAAATATTAATTTATAAAAATAAAATATGAATGTACGAGAATAGAGTATTAATTTATTCACGAAAAGAAGATCTTATGAATTCATAATAGATTATAAAAATATATGAAATTTATTTTTATGTCCACAATTTTAATTTTATACTAATATTAAATATTTTTTTATAAAAAGGGTATTATTATTTAACATAATTACAATATACAGTAATAGTAATGTAATATTTTACTTACAGGTTTCAAGCAAATGAATTTGAAAAAATAAATTAAAATCGATAATGAAATATTTGTCATTCATGAGAGATTAAATCATATTATTCAAATTTTGTAACACATTTTTTGTTTATTAATAAATATATGTATATTGTATATTTATATATATATATATATATATATATATATATATATATAACTATATATAGGGACATCCAAATGTGACTTTTAGATTTGTGTTTTATTAAAAAGAAACTGCACACATGTTTGTTTTTAATAAAACACAAATCTAGACGTTACATTTGGATGACCGTATATATATATATATATATATATATATATATATATATATATATATATATATATATATATATATATATATATATATATATATATATATATATGTGTGTGTGTGTGTGTGTGTGTGTG
This sequence comes from Neoneuromus ignobilis, assembly GCA_029203775.1. Classification (NCBI taxonomy): domain Eukaryota; kingdom Metazoa; phylum Arthropoda; class Insecta; order Megaloptera; family Corydalidae; genus Neoneuromus; species Neoneuromus ignobilis. The sequence goes on from CP092093.1 coordinate 15,095,732, forward strand.
TGTTTGTGTGTGTAATTATAAATGATGTTTTTAAATTCGTCTACTTTTAAAAATATGTTAGACTACTATTGAGGAGTTAGAGTTAATTTTTTATAAAATTATGATTACTATTTAAAAATAAATGAATATTTATCATTTTAATAGTTTACTATTCATAGAAGAAACTGTTAATTAAAGTTATATTAATTAAAATTGATTACATCCAAAAACACATTTATCAACATTTAAAATTCCAATTCATTACTTTTCATTTCATTTATTGACTAAACCTAGAGCTGTATTTATGAGAACGTTGTTGAGTTTAAAAACCTACACAATAATAACGAATTCATTCATTTAAAAGGGGAAACTTCATGTATTATTCTTTTAGACAGTGTGAAAAATGTTGATTAAATCATAAAACAATTTATTCATTTCCTCAAAGGCACAGAAGTTAATTTTAACCAAATAATTTTTCAACAATATAGGGCTCGAATACATGCAGTACATTTAGTGAGGGATGTTTTTGGACATGTAATAGAGAATAGTATATTGTACTACGCAACTCTCATGTGAATACTTCACTTTAATATAGTAAATGTGATTCGTCGTTCTTATACTTGTTTTTGACTTTGACAAAAAACACACAAATATACATTTTTTTTAAATATGTATATATATATATATATATATATATACATATATATATATATATATATATATATATATATATATATATGCGTGTCAACAAAAAATAAATTTGTAAAATTTTCACATAAACATTTCTTTGATGAAATATTCAAATTATGTGATATAATAAATATACAGTTTATTCTCAGTTCTGTGACATTAAGAAAATATTAACACACGAATGTAATTGAAATTAAAAAATTAAACAGAATGTAAACATGCATTCATTTATTATGTATTTCATATATATATGAATTTTATATTTATGTATTTTAAATATATATATATATATATATATATATATATATATATATATATATATATATATATATATATATATATTATAATATATATATTTATATATATTAACCCTTTGCACTCGAGGGCTCCGGAGCGGAGCCATTTAAAATTTATCTTCAAACTCGAGGGTTCCGCTATGGAGACAATGCAAATAATTTTCAGTTCATAACATAAGGACAAAAACAAATCGTAATAACTTCATTTATTCTTTTAACAAATTGCAAATTATATCTGTTCAAGAAAGATTTATTTATGTAACTGTAAAAAAAAACTATTACTGCGCATATCATTTTCTAATATGTGAATATGATTTTTCTATTGAAATTGCTTCGAGTTTTTGGTAATATGAATGAAAAAAAGCTTCGAGTGCAAAGGGTTAAATATATATATATATATATATATATATATCACCCAATTTAATATATTGTAACTTTCTTATATGATTTTGTTAATTTCCTCAAATAATTATTTTTATTTTTACTATTTTCTAATACAATATATTCAATATATTTTTATAATGATACATTATAATAAATATAATTTTATTTATGAAAAAATTAAAGAGGAAAAATCTGCATTTTTAAGAAAAATATATTTATTTGAGTTCGAAATTTAATAAAATATTAATGAATATATAATTTAAATGTAATTTTAATTAATTCATAATTATATATCAAATATAATACAATATATATATATATATATATATATATATATATATATATATATATATATATATATTGCCTTTATAAACTAAATCATACAAAACTTGAACATATTAAGTTAATCTCACATTTAATGCAATAACTTTTTATACTGCAGCTCATATTAAAGTTTTCAAATAAAAATTAAGAACATAGTCAGGTATTGATATTGCTTCTTGGACATAAGAATTTTCTTAACGACATATGTGTATGAAGAATATTAAAAAGTATATATTTATATTTATATCTATATTTATCTATCTATCTATATATATATATATATATATATATATATATATATATATATATATATATATATATATATATATATATATATATATATATATATATATATATATATATATATATATATATATGAAGAGAGAGAGAGAAAGTCTTTTTTAGAATAATATATACGATTTACTTAAAAATTGTTAACTAAATACTTAACAATTTTTTTTAAATATTTTTTTATACAATAATTAAAATTATATTAATAATATATTTATGTATTTAACAACAGACGTATTACAAGTTTCTAAAAAAATTATTTAGAGTTTCTAAAAATTTACTAAAAAACATTTTCTAATGTCAAGGTATAATTAATTTTCAGTTCTTGAGTAATATATATATATATATATATATATATATATAATATTTAACTTCCACTTATAAATATTTTTTTTATTAATTCATTTGTACATACTACCTATATATTAATAGGATAATAAATTATTTAAACTTATAAATTATTTGGTTATTATACAACCAAATTTGTATCTAATATAATTTAAAAAAATATACAACATTATATTGTTTAATATTTAAAATTTGCCTTTGGTACTATGATAATAAATAACATTTTATTTAACATCTATACATTAATGTGTGTGTGTGTGTGTGTATATATATATATATATATATATATATATATAGAGAGAGAGAGAGAGAGAGAGAGAGATAATAGGTAGATAATTGATAAATTTATGAAAAATAATAATTTAAAATCAATATTTAATTAAAATTTTTGTATTCCTGATGAAAATTCAAAATCATTTATAAATAATTGTTATGCAATATGAATAAATTCTTCTCATAAACGAAACGCTGTCAATGAAAAATGTTCACCATTTAATTTAAAATTTAATATTTTTCCGCGAGACATTCTCTCCATCGTAACTAAAATGCCGACGAAAGTGTATAGAATGCTAAAGATTTTTTTCGTTAGATTTAGTGCATTAAAAATTATTAAGATATTAGATAATTATAAAATGAACATTGAAATCATTACACTATATATTTTATCATCCTCATTAACACTTTGAAATAAAGGTTTAGATCATTTTTAAACTAGTTTATGAACATAACATACATCACAGAATATATATATAAGAAAAAGAAAATTGTTGATTTTTAAGAAAAGATAAAATAGTTAAAACTTCTAGTATTATTATTAGTTGACAAGTTTAAATGTAATTAAATTTATGTTAATTGTAACGTGAATTTCAAATGTACACTATTATGCTATTATTTAGTAAAAAAGTAAACAGATTTTCTTTAAACTATTTTTAAAGTACTGATACCCTTAAACAAAAAAAAATCCAAGAAAATTCTTTAAATTTTTCTAAAAATATTTATTTATGGATATTTTAACTTTCTCCTCGGATACATCCATCTTAACAAAGACAATTTTTGTGAGGTGAGGATGTTTCTGAGCTCTAATAACTCTAAAAAAAAATACTAAAGTGTTGTTACCAGTCGAGTTCACCATATTGAGCGAGCCAAAAAGTATGATACAGATAAAGAAAAACACTGATCCTCCAGGATAGAAAGTTTTATTGCAGGGTAAGCATTTAGGTATCAGGAAGATGTCTATACCGCTAAACCCAACAGTCGCGTTTTGGAACTAGGACGAACATAAAAACAAAATAAATAGATATCATCTGGAAGAAGAAAACATGGAAAATCATATACGACGTGGATTAAGGACATCAGCACGTCTATGTTACAAATGGGGATCTTTAAAAAGAAGAAGGAGAAACAAATAACCATAGCGGTTGGGAATCAGAAGGTGTATTATGCTATGATGCGGAGTGTGTGTGTGTATTTATATATATATATATATATATATATATATATATATATATATATATATGTTGGAACACTTAATAAAAAAAGGAATTATTTTTTCAAGATAGATCAACATTTTATAAATTATTTATAAACCAGGAAAAATCAATTATTAGTTATTAGTTCGTATGTTCAAAAAAAAAAATAACCAATAGCCCATTTTTTACATTCTTTATATGATTAATGTTATTTTGGGTGATTTTAAATCTTAAAAAATTAAATTTTATAGTAATATTTTTTTCTTCTAATTTTTAAAGTGGTTAGAATTAATAGTACATAATTTTATTACTTCAACTATATTTCAAAAATTATAAAAATATTTTTATTTAAATCCAAAAACTTATTTAAATTTATAATAGTTATATTAATTAAGAATGAATTAATATTCAAAAATATACTATGTAAAAAGAAATGATAATGGAAATATATTCGGTTTTGTATAATTTATTTAAAAATTAAAAAGTGAAATGACAACAAAAATTTTACAATAGCGAATTATGTTCTACGAAATTCAAACTTAAATTGATGAATTCTCGATTAATATAATTTTAATTAATATGTTTTAATAGTTTTTGTAATTATTTTACATAACAATAATTATATATAATTGATTTTACATCACTTCATGCCGTTGGCTAAATCATAAACGGGAGCTTGTATTTCGAGCGAGAGTGTACGGTATGTGACACGCACAAAAAATAACCACAGGCATACATATCGACGCAAAATCAATTATTATATAACAACTGATAACAAATATTGTATGTAAAACTAATAAATTTATACAACGTTCGAATCTTTGTGTTTTTAATTATAAATACATTTAAATAATTATTATATCTGAATTTTTCTGGAAGTGATATATTATTTTATTTTCACTTTTAATTTTTATTTAAAATATAACTTTATAAAATGTCAGTATATAACTTTTTTATCTATATATAAATATATATATGTGTAGAATATATAAACATTTTTTGCTCTTAAATCAATATTATGACAGAAATAAAATTTTATATAATTTATAATTACATTTTTCTATTCCATAGATTTATTTCAATTTATTTTGAAATTTTCTTTCTTTCTCAAAATTAAAAAAATACCTCATATATATATATATATATATATATATATATATATATATAAGGTTAGGAAAAAAGTCCTTTTATAAATAGAAGTAAAATTGAAACACATTTTTAGATTGTTTATAAATCTTTTATTAAACAAAATATATGCTATTTTTATTTATACTATTCAGCCATTTTTTGGATAGAACCATTATTCGATATGTGTAGTACTTTTGGAAATTCTGGCTAAAAAACAGAGACAAGTAATTTTTGTAAGTCTCTATTTAAATTAAGTTTACTGCATTAAATAAGTTCTGTAATGTTTGAAGCCAATGGTACTTTGACGATACAAGGTCAGAACTATACGGTAGATGCATCAAAACTTTCCCAGTCAAGCTCTCTCAATTTTATAAAATTTTCAAATATGTATGTGGTTTGGCGTTGTCATGACAGAAGACAACACCCTTTCTACTCGCTAATTCCAGATACTTTTCTTGATTCTATTGTTTCAATCGCATTTATTTTTGATAATAGAAATCAGAATTATTCGTTTTGCCTTGTGGCAGCACCTCATAGTAAACGAATCTTTTTAAATTCCACCGGACATACAGCATTACCTTCCTTGGCATCAATTCAGGTTTTGAAATCGTTTATGGTGCCTCATCTCACTTCAAAAACGATATTTCTTAAATATTATTGTTGTATATTATCCACTTTTCATCGACCGTTACCATTTTTTTCAGAAATAACTCATTTTCATTCTGTTTCAATAGCGATTCATAAATATAAATTTGGTCAATTAAATTTTTTGCCATCAAATCGTATAGCACACAAACATTGAGCTTTTTTGTATCCAGACGTATCCAAATGATTCAAAACGGTTTTATGATCAATTTTTAGATCTTTAGCTATATCATAGTTGCTTATATGTCGATTTTCTTTCATTTTTTTGGAGGATTTCATCGATACATTCCATAATAGGTTAACTAAAATAGGGTGCAACTTTCACTTCAAAATTTCCATCCCGAAATCAATGAAACCAATTTGCTGTTATTTGTTTAGTTAGAGCATTGTCTCAATAAATACAAATTTTTTTTTTATAAGCTATTAAAGTGTTTTTCCCCTTTTTATAATAAAGTAAAATGTGTATAAAATGTTCTTGATTTGCACTTATCTTCAATATCAATAATTTTTACTAAATGCACAAATTTTGTTTACATTAATGTAAAAATTTAACCTTTAAAACTATATATAACATTAATATGTCACAAAATGGCACATTGCCAAAATCAACCAAACCTTCATCTATTAGTAAGTAGTAAAAATACTTTTTTCAATAATACGAATAGGCCATGAGTACTGATTTTGTAACCAGTCTATATATACATATATATATATATAAATATATACATATATATATATATATATATATATATATATATATATATATATATATATATGAGTGTATGTGTATATGTATGTATATATTTTTATAGCACGTAGGAGCAAAAAAAGAAACAAGTGGATTCGAAAGAATACGAAAGTTACGAAAGTTATAACAAGAGTGAAAAGTTTAAAATAGAAATAGGCTAGTCATATAGTAGGAAGAAGAAACCACGAACGAATAATATAAATTATTGATTAGTAACAAATCCATATAGAAGTATCAAAAAAGAGACCAATGGACAAATAAGATGGAAATATGAAAAAAAACTATTTAATATAAAATGAAAAAGAAAGATATTGGATCATTAGAAATAGAAAATTTTGGAAAAGTTCTTCATCCAGTAAAATTTAAAAAATGCCGATACCTATATTATATTAAATAATTAAATATTTTTTATGTGTTAGGACAATTTATTATTTATATTGTGATTGTTTTTTTAATATATTTTAAAT